>CAKAOJ020000210.1:970000-1042500 GCA_916701645.2 Sebastolobus alascanus | reverse complement strand
ACACACACACACACACACACACACTACTGGGAGGTCATGTGAACTCTCCAGCTGGCAGTAAATGAAGAGTCAGCAGCTCCTCTGCTGTCGTCTCGTCTCCTCAGTGAGTTGTTGAACGTCAGTGAAGCCACGAAGTGTGAAGCTGTGATTGGCTAACACTTAACTGGCAGCTCCTGATTGGTGGAGGACTGAGGTGGATGAAGACTGGTGTCCTAGAGTCCATCACAACAGACCCGAAGAAATGCTACACAGAGTCCCAGGATACATTCACCTGCCTCACTGGGAAGACCTGAGCCCCGTCACTAAGCCCCGCCCCCCACTGCTAGCATGGAGCTAACATGGAGCTAGCATGGAGCTAGCATGGAGCTACCATGGAGCTAGCATGGAGCTAGCATGGAGCTACCATGGAGCTAGCATGGAGCTACCATGGAGCTTGCATGGAGCTACCATGGAGCTAGCATGGAGCTACCACGGAGCTAGCATGGAGCTACCATTGAGCTAGCATGGAGCTAGTATGGAGCTAGTACAGAGCTACCATGGAGCTAGTACAGAGCTACCATTGAGCTAGCATGTAGCTACCATGGAGCTACCATTGAGCTAGCATGGTGCTAGTGCGGAGCTAGTACAGAGCTAATAATAACACTACTTTAGGAGCTTCAGAACTTTAAGTCACACGGCGGCTCACGTTACCACAGTTTCACAAGTGTGGACGAAGCAATAGTAATCAATAAGCAACTACCGATCACAAAAGAGACAGACAGACTGACTGGTACAAAGACAGACAGGTAGACAGACAGGTAGACAGACAGGTACTTACTGGTGGTATTGTAGTGGATGCCGTTGAACTGTTCAGGACAGGGTCTGGAGACCAGGTCTCCTGCTGTACTGCGAGGCCAACAGGTTCCTATACCGTCCACAGAGAGATCACAATACAAACCTGCAGACAGACAGTCAGAGAGACAGACAGTCAGACAGACAGACAGACAGACAGGGTATTTTCCTGGGTACTTAGTATCATACAGTAGAGCACAGAGGCCGTTGCAGTCCTTGCTGCGACGCAGACGAGTGCTGGCGTCTGCGTGGCAGCATGGATCTCTGAATGTGTTCTGAAAGATCCGATCTCAATCGGAGTGCGTTCACATCTGTACTTAGAGCTGTCCACTTGTGATCCGATCACTGAGGACGCATGTTAATACCAGGTCTGAACAGGGCCTTAGTAGTCAAAGGGACTGTATGTACGTTTTTTACACGTATAAATTGTTTCTTATTGTCAGTGTGTGAACAGGTTGTAACTTAAAAAAATGAGACCTTCTTTCTGGGTTTCCTCTATCAGCCTGTAGACTGCTTTTATTGTGAAAAGCCCAGGCTGTTTTTCTGGGATAATCCAGTGGATGTGACGCCATGTGTGCTCGCAAGATAGCTAATGTTTGGTTAGAAATGCAGTCCGTTAACGCCAACAAACCACCAGCCGTCACCACAACTCAGACTCAAACACAAACTCCACGGAAGCACCAAAAAAAGTTATATCTGGTGAAGCCCGTCTGTGAAACAGGAATGTGACCGACGTCGGGAGAAAACTAGGATCAACATCGGCCGGGCCTTCGATTCATGGCGGGACCTTCGTTTGGTGAGCTAACATTATAAATATAGAAATATAGAATGGTATTGTGGTTTTAGCTGCTGATGTTGCTAACGTTAATCGTGACGCCTCACGTCTGATGCAGTCAGCAGGACGCTGAGTGTCGTTGACTTCATGGCCACAAGTGTCACTGTTAACAAGCAACTTGTGATTCTTCCATAGAGCCCCTTTAAAGGTAAAAGCCTGCAGTCAGCTGTACAGACCTGAGGTGTTACTGATGCTGAACGTCTGGTTCAGCAACGCCAACGTCCTCGCTGGAAGAGAAACATGCAGAAAGAGAAACAGAAGAAGCAAAAATCAGCTAAACTTTTCCCCAGTTGGTCGACTATGTGATAATAAAACACGAAGACTCAGAGACAGGAAGCTACCTGTCAGGTTGGTCGACAGCAGGATCAGAGTTTCACAGGTTAACTCTGCCGGAGAAACTCGTCCACTCAGCATCACAAACACACACATCACCTGTAAAACAGAGAGGGGTTTTATTAGAGTTTTATTATGTTTAACATCTTTAGAACCAGGAGGCGTTCAGGCGTTCAGGCGTTCAGGCATTCAGGCGTTCAGGCGTTCAGGCGTTCAGGCATTCAGGCGTTCAGGCGTTCAGGCGTTCAGGCGTTCAGGCGTTCAGGCGTTCAGGCGTTCAGGCGTTCAGGCGTTCCTTCGGTCCTCAGTCAGCGGTTTGGTTGACAGAGTTCAGACGAAGCTCAAACCTGACAACCACTCTTGAGTTCAGGACAACAGTCACTGTGTTTATCGGTTGTTGGTCAACAAATAGTTCCAACACTGACTGCTGATAAAACCACAATGTCTTCGTTTTTATGCCTCCACGCCGGCGACAGCTGTGACCGTACGCCGTCCGACCCGTTCTCACCAACGTTATGTCTGAGGAACGCCGGGAGGGAATTTATTCAAATTTGGCAGAAACGCCAACTTGGACTTAAGGATGAACTATAATATAAAACTGTCTTTTAATATATAAGACTATTGAAGGTTAAGGTGATTTTGTAGTTAATAAGTTTGTAGACATGAACAGAAACAACAAGACAAAACTGACTTCAATATTAACAAAACTGACCTCAACATTAACAAAACTGACCTCAACAAGACAAAACTGACCTCAACATTAACAAAACTGACCTCAACAAGACAAAACTGACCTCAACATTAACAAAACTGACCTCAACATTAACAAAACTGACTTCAACAAGACAAAACTGACCTCAACAAGACAAAACTGACCTCAACATTAACAAAACTGACCTCAACATTAACAAAACTGACCTCAACATTAACAAAACTGACTCAACATTAACAAAACTGACTCAACATTAACAAAACTGACCTCAACATTAACAAAACTGACTCAACATTAACAAAACTGACCTCAACATTAACAAAACTGACTCAACATTAACAAAACTGACTCAACATTAACAAAACTGACCTCAACATTAACAAAACTGACCTCAACAAGACAAAACTGACCTCAACAAGACAAAACTGACCTCAACATTAACAAACCTGACCTCAATATTAACAAAACTGACCTCAACATTAACAAAACTGACCTCAACAAGACAAAACTGACCTCAATATTAACAAAACTGACTCAACATTAACAAAACTGACCTCAACATTAACAAAACTGACATCAATATTAACAAAACTGACCTCAACATTAACAAAACTGACTCAACATTAACAAAACTGACCTCAATATTAACAAAACTGACCTCAACATTAACAAAACTGACTCAACATTAACAAAACTGACTCAACATTAACAAAACTGACTCAACATTAACAAAACTGACCTCAACATTAACAAAACTGACCTCAACAAGACAAAACTGACCTCAACATTAACAAACCTGACCTCAATATTAACAAAACTGACCTCAACATTAACAAAACTGACCTCAATGTTAACAAAACTGACCTCAATATTAACAAACCTGACCTCAATATTAACAAAACTGACCTAAACATTAACAAAACTGACCTCAATATTAACAAAACTGACCTCAACATTAACAAAACTGACCTCAACATTAACAAAACTGACCTCAACAAGACAAAACTGACCTCAATATTAACAAAACTGACCTCAACATTAACAAAACTGACCTCAACAAGACAAAACTGACCTCAATATTAACAAAACTGACTCAACATTAACAAAACTGACTCAACATTAACAAAACTGACCTCAATATTAACAAAACTGACCTCAATATTAACAAAACTGACTCAACATTAACAAAACTGACCTCAACATTAACAAAACTGACTCAACATTAACAAAACTGACCTCAATATTAACAAAACTGACCTCAACATTAACAAAACTGACCTCAAAATTAACAAAACTGACCTCAACATTAACAAAACTGACCTCAACATTAACAAAACTGACTCAACATTAACAAAACTGACCCAACATAACAAATCTGACTCAACATTAACAAAACTGACTCAACATTAACAAACTGTCCTCAACATTAACAAAACTGACTCAACATTAACAAAACTGACCTCAACATTAACAAAACTGACTCAACATTAACAAAACTGACCTCAACATTAACAAAACTGACTCAACATTAACAAAACTGACCTCAACATTAACAAAACTGACCTCAACATTAACAAAACTGACCTCAACATTAACAAAACTGACTCAACATTAACAAAACTGACCTCAACATTAACAAAACTGACTCAACATTAACAAAACTGACCTCAACATTAACAAAACTGACCTCAACATTAACAAAACTGACTCAACATTAACAAAACTGACCTCAACATTAACAAAACTGACCTCAATATTAACAAAACTGACCTCAATATTAACAAAACTGACTCAACATTAACAAAACTGACCTCAACATTAACAAAACTGACTCAACATTAACAAAACTGACCTCAACATTAACAAAACTGACTCAACATTAACAAAACTGACTCAACATTAACAAAACTAACCTCAACATTAACAAAACTGACTCAACATTAACAAAACTGACCTCAATATTAACAAAACTTACTCAACATTAACAAAACTGACTCAACATTAACAAAACTAACCTCAACATTAACAAAACTGACTCAACATTAACAAAACTGACCTCAATATTAACAAAACTTACTCAACATTAACAAAACTGACTCAACATTAACAAAACTGACCTCAACATTAACAAAACTTACTCAACATTAACAAAACTTACTCAACATTAACAAAACTGACCTCAACATTAACAAAACTGACTCAACATTAACAAAACTGACCTCAACAAGACAAAACTTCAAAAACGAACCTAATGCAGGTATCATTTTACAGAGATCAGTACTGTGATAATACTACAATATACTGTATATTACACGTGTACTTTCCTTTAGAAGATGTTCTGTTTGTTTTCATGTCTCTACAGCTTTCACTCTTTATAAGCTTTGGAAATTTAAATGACTTGATGTTTCATATTAAAGCTCGGTGACAGAGACAGACGGGTCTGAAGCTGTTTCTCCAGAATCTTTCATAACCACGTTTAATATCACAGACGGACGTCGTATCCTCACAGGAAACAGGCGGAATATATCACAGTAACGTAAAAAATAAGACATCAGATATTGAATGTTTTAACTTTCTTATCTCCTGAAAGCAGAATTGAACTGTGAGCCGTGCGTCACCGTGACAGACGGTCGCTCCATCATTCAACAACGTGGTCATTTAAAACGGTCACATGACTGCAGCTGCTGCACCAACCTGCCTCTGACAGGAAGTGAGTGATCTGTACAATAACTGATCCGCTCAACACCGACTCATTAATTCACTAATTACATTCAGTAATTGAGGATTAATCAGCTGCGATGATGTTTGTGCCTTCTGTTAATTATTCACTAATGACTCTGATTCATAATTCTCTCAGCGTGATCTGCTCTGAGATCTGTTCTGAGATCTGTTCACTGTGTTTCATTCACCACTCTCACAGTAAATCTGTTGTCCTCAGAGATTTATTGTTGTGTTGCAGCAGCTAAATTTAGACGGAGCTGAGAGCAGCAACGCTCTCAGGCTGCTGGGCATCGGATGCACATTTTCTGTGATGGCAGCAAATGCAGCAGCTTAGTGGGAGGAGCTACAAGAGGAACTCTGCTCCTATTGGATGAGTGAGCAGCTCAGTGGGAGGAGCTACAAGAGGAACTCTGCTCCTATTGGATGAGTGAGCAGCTCAGTGGGAGGAGCTACAAGAGGAACTCTGCTCCTATTGGATGATTCAGCGGCTCAGTTTATGTCCAACGCCAACATTCATAATCAGCTTTGAACAATTTCTCATCTCAACTCGTCACATACTGACGCTTTGTCAGGACCCGTCAGCGTCACTTTGTAACGTACCGGGTCGTCAAACTGTGACGCTCCACTACGGTCGCAGTAAACTCGTGGTTAACGTTGAGAATTCAAACAGAAACACGAAACCACCTGGTTAAAAACTATCATGTTTTGGCTTAAACTTAAAATTACTACATTTGCTATAAAACCTATGTAAAACAATAACGCTCCAAAGTTACACTAAATCTCGGCGAGGGAAAACTGTCATGGCAATTTTCACAGGGATCCCTTGACCTCTGACCTCCAGATATCTGAATGAAAACAGGTTCTATTAGTCCTTGATACCAGATATCGGTACCACCCGAGGTGGTAATACTTCAATGGTGCCGTTTTATTTGTAACACCAACAGAAGTAAACTAATTCCTCTCTGAATGAGCAGCTGTTTCATTTTTCTTGCACCTGTTTAGCAGCGATCACACGGATTCACTGAGACGTTACAGATATAACATTATAACACCTCTACTGTTAACGAAGACAATGAATCATTTACTAAAGAGACGTTCGTCCCCGAGGAACCGACTTCATACATATTACACTTAGTCATGCTTTCAGGGATGTAGTGAAGTCTGGAGTAGATCGGCGCTCTCTGTTTTCCTTCTGTTTTGTTTTGTTCTCATACAATGATTTAAATATTTTAAAACATGTGTCATCTTCTTCAGTTATTATTTTCCAGTTTTGTTCACTTCTTAACGCATTCAGTGATTCTCACTCGTTTAATGACATTTTTCATCTTTTTTTATGTTCTGAACACAGTTTGAATTATTTACACTTCGTTTCTGACTCATAAGATATTTTCCGTCATTTTGACGGCAGATCAGCTTAACAGCCATCTGTTAGCTGCTCCGGATTTTACAGGTTTTTTACTGCAGAAAAAAAGATGAGATACTAAATGAGTTCTTCATCTTCAGTCTGCAGAATCTGAGCAGTATTCATGGACTGAATCCCAAACAGAACCGACCACCTGCCTCCTCGACACCAAACACCTGAACTATTAAATATTTCTGTCTGTCATGATGACGTGAGGACGCAAAGACAGCTCGAGGATTTACTGACCAAGTGAAGATACGTATATACATATATACCAGGGGTCAGGGGTCAGGGGTCAGGGGTCAGGGGTCAGCAGCCGCAAAACATGAGTATTGTGATGAAGGTAACACAGTTTATAGTCTAAGTATATAGAATATAAGTCTAATGCAGTGAGGAACAAAGTGCAAATGTACTACGGAGTATTAGGGTCAAGTTGAGGGAAAAAACATCTGAGATTTCCAGAATAAAGTCATAACTTTACGAGAAAAAACGTCGTAATATTACGAGAATAAAGTCATAACTTTACGAGAAAAAAGTGGTATTATTACGAGAATAAAGTCATAACTTTACAAGAAAAAAAGTGGTAAAATTTAGAGAATAAAGTCATAACTTTACAAGAAAAAACGTCGTAATATTACAAGAATAAAGTCATAATTTTACGAGAATAGAAGTTGTAATATTACGAGAATAAAGTCATAACCTTACGAGAAAAAAAGGTGTAATATTACAAGAATAAAGTCCTAACTCAACGAGAAAAAAAGTCGTAATATTACGAGAATAAAGTCATAACTTTACGAGAAAAAAGTCGTAATATTACGAGAATAAAGTCATAACTCAACGAGAAAAAAAGTCGTAATATTACGAGAATAAAGTCATAAGTTTATGAGAAAAAAAGTCGTAATATTACGAGAATAAAGTCATAACTTTACGAGAAAAAAGTCGTAATATTACGAGAATAAAGTCATAACTCAACGAGAAAAAAAGTCGTAATATTACGAGAATAAAGTCATAACTTTTGATTCTGACTCTGTGATCCAAACATTTCCAATAACTCCAGAGTATTCTAAAGTCCAAAAGTCAACATTTATTGTTAAAAGATCGAAATAATAATTTCTTAAATTCACAACATGTTTTAATCTAACAAAATATTCTGCTTTAATCCATATTGTTGGCGTTTAGCCTTAAAAAAAAATACATTTTCAGTCCCGCTCGCTGCTCACAAAGGGACTGACGAGTTTTATTCATTAAAGAAGAATAAATATATAAAAATAAATAAAATAAATATATATATTTTTTTATTTTATTATACATATATTTTCTATTTCTATTTTAATAGAAAATTAAATGTGTAAATTGATTTAATTGTATCTGCTGTAAGGTGAACATTCAGTCAGATTTTATATCCAGATTCATATTAAAAGCAGCAAAAATAAGTGATTGTAATGAAAACCTGTGTGAAGTCTTTAATAAAAGTTGATTATGGACGTTGTGATGAAATCATCACTCAGTCAGACGGATGAAGAAACGACATGCTTGATGTGTTTCTGTGGAAACTGACTCTGATTCAGAGAGTTTCTGTCTCTCAGCTCAGTTTCACTCCAGCTGTTGAAGCGTAGGAGGACGAAGGTCAGCTGATCATCTCACATCCAGTCTGAAGCTGATTCACAGCTCCGACTGCAGAAAACACCACCTCCTCCTCCTCCTCTTCCTCCTCCTCTTCCTCTTCTTCCTCCTCTTCTTCCTCCTCTTCTTCCTCCTCCTCCTCCACCTCCTCCCTCCATCTTCATCACCAGCATCTCAATACACATTTACAGTCTCTGGAGTTTCTATAACGTGTTTTCAGATTCTGTACTGGCCCTTGTTTCCTCATATACTGTGTATATATGTATATATATATATATATTGTATATAGTGAGGAAAGAGGCAGCAGCAGAGCTGAATGGGATGCGTCCTATGGGATCGAACAGCTGTGACATTAAACTGGAGTCAGGTTCCTCTGAACTGTGGCGTCCCAGAGGATCAGCGGACACAACGCTCAGAGGAACAGAGGGCAGTGAAGGCAGCACAGCAGCTCCTCATTACAACTAATAATCCACCACAGAAGAAGGAAGAATCCAACACGTTCAATGGAAGAGCGCCGGTCGTTGATGCCAACTTTCGTAGCGGCCAAACGGCGGCACTACAGCCTCCGTGTCCGTCACGTGATGCCATCGGGCCCAAACAGACTTCTTCCCATAGACTCACGTTGAGAAAGAGACGTCTGGCACTCAGAACGGCCGTGACCCCGTGACCGGGTCATGTGACCGAGCGGACGCTACTGCTCCTGCTCCGTGGGCCCAACGGAGGAGGAAGATCGCCGGAAGATCGGGTACTTTTACAGTCGGAAGTCGAGTCATTGAGTCTTCATGCTCCACTGAGACACTCTAAGAGGACAGAACGAGGACTCCAACGCTGGATCCATTTCTCTTCATACATCCATGAACCACGGACAGAGAGAGATGGGAAGTCCCGCCCCCTTCCGCTGGACCACCATGGTTGATTGGTGGGTTTACAGTCGTGTTCTGATTGGTGCGTTTACAGTCGTGTTCTGATTGGTGTGTTTACAGTCGTGTTCTGATTGGTGTGTTTACAGTCGTGTTCTGATTGGTCGGTTTCTCTCTCTCTCTTGTCCTTATTTCATTATTCGTCCTCTGGAACCCAGTGAAACCTCAGCTGTGTGTTCCAGTGTGTGTGTGTGTGTGTGTGTGTTCCAGTGTGTGTGTGTGTGTGTGTGTTCCAGTGTGTGTGTTCTATATATAGAATGATGTACGTTGGTGAAATGCCAGCCCCCCCCCCCCCCTCCAGTTATACATCACCTCTCTCTGTTTTCGGTTCTCTCAGTGACAGAAAACACATTTCCATCAGGATATAAATGCACAAACTGACAGAAAGACAATAAACTATAATTAGATATAAACTATAATTAAATATAAACTATAACTATAATAAACTATAATTAGATATAAACTTCATGCATGTTTTTTTAAAGCCTAAAGTAGATTGTGTGTGGGTGTGCAGGTGTGTTGGTCAGTCAGGTGAAGCTGCGTCACAAACAGGAGGAATATATTATCATATATTACAGGAGTCTGTGTGATGATCCAGAGTCAGCTCAGAGACCTGCAGAGTTTCACATCGGGACTATTTTTAAGTTCAGCTCACTTCTCTGTGCTCCTGGAGACAGTTTCGATTCTCCCTGACTGGAATTAAACATGTGGAGCTGCTGCTGCTGCCTTCACCTGTCGGTCTACGGCTGGACGATTCACCTGTCTAGTGATACGATACCATCACCTGATCAATACCATCACCTGATCAATACCATCACCTGATCAATACCATCACCTGATCAATACCATCGCCTGATCAATACCATCACCTGATCAATACCATCATGATACCTGGGAGCTGATTCTATATTGTGATTTATTGTGATTGTTGTTAACTTCTTTAACTCTAGACCATGAAGGGAAAAAGATGAATCAGACACTTCTAGAGACTTTTACTTTGTAAAATCTCTAAATGAATCCAGTAAAAATGTTTGATTTTCAGCATGTATGTAGTCAGAGACGTCCTGAAGTCAAATATATCAGGATCATTGTCAGACATTATTTATTACATTTATTATCCAGCAACCCAGAAATCAAAGAATAAAGACATTTCCCTCACAGATTAGTGGTATTTTCTTTTTAATTTATAAGGGACATGTAATGTTTTATACTTCTGGTGAATATAATCCAATCAATCTTATTTCCATAGATGTATTTTGTATATACAGTTCCCTTTGTTAACACCTTATTTTGAAAAGCGGACGTAGTCCCACGTGTCTACTTCCTCTAACTTCTCCAAGTCCGTCTCTAGCTCTCCCGTCAGCTCCTTCTCTTTATCCATCCATGGTCAGCTCCATCGGGGCCGTTTCAATGCATTTAACAGAAATGTCAGTATATGGGTGCTCTACAGTTGTAGCGTCGGCCCATTTGACCACGGAGACGAGAGCGACGGCCGGCTCGACCGCACGTTACCGCGATACGATAACGTTTCCTGTCCGTGACAGAGTTAGCATGCAGCTTTAGCCGTGATGTCTAGCTCTGCTTTTCCTGCAATGTGTGAAACCCAAAGTGTTTCCATCCTTTACTGGATGTGTAGTGTTTACCACGCTGGATTTAACATGTGAGGGTGCAGGTCGTATCCACGACGACCCTCCAACGTTTTATACTTTCTGAGGTTTGTTTTGGTTGACGGATACGGAACGGATATGACGTCACGTTACTCAGACTACCACAATAAAAGCTGTAACTTCCTTCTACCTCCACATAGACTCAGATGAAGCAGATATATCGATTCTGGTATTAAAACATCGATTTAGAAATCATAAAAAAAAAAAAAATCGCAATACATATGTGAATCAATTTTTCTGGACTCTGAGCTCTACTCAGAATACTACAGAGAGTACTCAGAGTACACCGGGTACTTCACTACATTATTATCATTGATACTCATGAGGCTCCTTTCAGAAGAATATTAACAGTAAATTAAAAAAAGAAATAAAGTTTTATCCGAAAACATTCAGGAAGGTACTTTATTATTATTATTATTATTATAATTATAATTATTGTTGTTATTATCATCATCATTACTATTATTCTACTACACACAAACACACACGCACACGCACACTCTTACCTGACTCAGTAGTTTCTCCATCTCTGTCATTCATTCACCCGCACGGACGCGCGCGCTCTGGCAGGCTCACAGTCCGCTCCGGTTTAACTCCCGCGTCATGTCGGTCCGAGCCGGGACATGTGGGCCCAAACAGAGACCCGAGCCGAGCCGAGCCGGGTCGGGTTCGATCACACACAGCAGCTGGGAGACCAGAAAACAACCCGGGATACAGGGAGGGGGTCCGGGTTAGTCAGTCCAGGTTAGCTCGGTCTATCCGGGTCCAGGTATGTCTTTAATCCTCCGGACAGAGAGCGGGAAGTTACTGCAGGTCCGGCACACACCGGGAACACTGAGGGAACCGGAGCAGCGTGCTGCCGGTGAGGAGGAGGCTGAGGGAGACAGCTGATCGGGGGGGGGGGGGGAGAGAGAGAGAGAGAGAGAGAGAGAGAGGGGGGGGGGGGGGGGGGAGGGAAGAGAGAGAGAGTGAGAGAGAGGGGGGGGGGGGGGGGGGGGAGAGAGAGAGAGGGAGGGGGGGATGAAACTAACTTATTTTCATCATCAATTATCTTTTGATTATTTCCTCCACATGGAACTAAACCGATTTACATCAACCTACATGTTGTAACGCAGTAACAGAGTAACGCAGTAACAGAGTAACGTTGTAACGCAGTAACAGAGTAACATTGTAACGCAGTAACGTTGTAACGCAGTAACAGAGTAACGCAGTAACAGAGTAACGCTGTAACGCAGTAACAGAGTAACGTTGTAACGCAGTAACAGAGTAACGTTGTAACAGAGTAACGCAGTAACAGAGTAGCGTTGTAACGCAGTAACAGAGTAACGTTGTAACAGAGTAACGCAGTAACAGAGTAACGCTGTAACGCAGTAACAGAGTAACGTTGTAACAGAGTAACGCAGTAACAGAGTAACGCTGTAACGCAGTAACAGAGTAACGTTGTAACAGAGTAACGCAGTAACAGAGTAGCGTTGT
Source organism: Sebastolobus alascanus (assembly GCA_916701645.2). Classification (NCBI taxonomy): domain Eukaryota; kingdom Metazoa; phylum Chordata; class Actinopteri; order Perciformes; family Sebastidae; genus Sebastolobus; species Sebastolobus alascanus. Next base: position 1,029,980 of record CAKAOJ020000210.1, on the reverse strand, counting down.
AACGCAGTAACGGAGTAACGTTGTAACGCAGTAACGCAGTAACAGAGTAACGCTGTAACGCAGTAACAGAGTAACGCTGTAACGCAGTAACAGAGTAACGTTGTAACGCAGTAACAGAGTAACGCAGTAACAGAGTAACGCAGTAACAGAGTAACGTTGTAACGCAGTAACAGAGTAACGCTGTAACGCAGTAACGGAGAAACGTTGTAACGCAGTGACAGAGTAACGCTGTAACGCAGTAACGGAGAAATGTTGTAACGCAGTAACAGAGTAACGCTGTAACGCAGTAACGGAGTAACGTAACGCAGTAACAGAGTAACGCAGTAACAGAGTAACGTTGTAACGCAGTAACAGAGTAACGTTGTAACGCAGTAACAGAGTAACGTTGTAACGCAGTAACAGAGTAACTTTGTAACAGAGTAGCGCTGTAACAGAGTAACGCAGTAACAGAGTAACGTTGTAACAGAGTAACGCAGTAACACAGTAACAGAATAACGTTGTAATGCAGTAACGTTGTAACGCAGCGACAGAGTAACGTTGTAACGCAGTAACAGAGTAGCGTTGTAACAGAGTAGCGCCGTAACCCTGTAACCCTGTGGAAACTGAGTTATGTTTTGCTCCCATTCTAGAATAGAAATATGCAACATAGAGAAATTATAAGAAAATATAAGTAAGAAATATAAATTAGAATAAACTAGAATATATTACAACTGTGCAAATAATAATGCTGAGAAAGAACAGCATAAATAAGAATATATTAGTTTAAATGTACAATATAAATAAATGCAGTATTAATGCCAGAATAAACAGAGTATTACACAGTTGAAGATTATTATAGGATTATAGCTGCTGATATGGGTAAAAATAATACATACATCTTGTATATACAGTATATGTTGTATATCAATTGTATGTTGTATATAGAAGAGGAGGAGGAGGAGCAGATGAAGAAGAGGAGGAGGAGGAAGAAGAGGAGGAGGAGGAGGAGCAGAGGAAGAAGAGGAGGAGGAGGAGGAAGAAGAGGAGGACTGCAGTATTAATCTTCATTCAGTCTCTCTGCTTCTCTCTGGTGGACAGAATCTGAACTACAGAGAAACAAGTTTCACAGAAAATGTGATTTATATCAGACAGGTGTCTGTGGTTATATATATATACAAATACACTATATATACACACAGTATACACATATGTATTTCCATCCTTTACTGGATGTGTAGTGTTTATCATTTTGGATTTAACATGTGAGGGTGCAGGTCGTATCCACGACGATCCTCCAACGTTTTATACTTTCTGAGGTTTGTTTTGGTTGACGGATACGGAACGGATATGACGTCACGTTACTCAGACTACCACAATAAAAGCGGTAACTTCCTTCTACCTCCACATAGACTCAGATGAAGCAGATATATCGATTCTGGCATTAAAACATTGATTTAGAAATCATAAAACAAATAAATAAATAAATCATGATACAGGTGAATGGATTTTATTTCCCACTCCTATCAAAAAGTGCTTGTTGAAGGATTTCAGTAGCAACAGAATCAGCAAAGCAACACAGAACTGTGTCATAATGTTGTTAATATGAACTGTGAACAGAACCCTGAGGAACCCTCTGACAGTGGTAACAGAACCCAGTATAGAACCCTGAGGAACCCTCTGACAGTAGTAACAGGACCCTGAGGAACCCTCTGACAGTAGTAACAGGACCCTGAGGAACCCTCTGACAGTGGTAACAGAACCCTGAGGAACCCTCTGACAGTGGTAACAGAACCCTGAGGAACCCTCTGACAGTGGTAACAGAACCCTGAGGAACCCTCTGACAGTGGTAACAGAACCCTGAGGAACCCTCTGACAGTGGTAACAGAACCCTGAGGAACCCTCTGATAGTAGTAACAGGACCCTGAGGAATCCTCTGACAGTGGTAACAGAACCCTGAGGAACCCTCTGACAGTGGTATAGAACCTGAGGAACCCTGAGGAACCCTCTGACAGTGGTATAGAACCCTGAGGAACCCTCTGAGAGTGGTAACAGAACCCTGAGGAACCCTCTGACAGTGGTAACAGAACCCTGAGGAACCCTCTGACAGTGGTAACAGGACCCAGTATAGAACCCTGAGGAACCCTTTGACAGTGGTAACAGAACCCTGAGGAACCCTCTGACAGTGGTAACAGGACCCAGTAAAGAACCCTGAGGAACCCTCTGACAGTGGTAACAGAACCCTGAGGAACCCTCTGACAGTTGTATAGAACCCTGAGGAACCCTCTGACAGTGGTAACAGAACCCTGAGGAACCCTCTGACAGTGGTATAGAACCCTGAGGAACCCTTTGACAGTGGTAACAGAACCCTGAGGAACCCTCTGACAGTGGTATAGAACCCTGAGGAACCCTCTGAGAGTGGTAACAGAACCCTGAGGAACCCTCTGACAGTGGTAACAGAACCCTGAGGATCCCTCTGACAGTGGTAACAGGACCCAGTATAGAACCCTGAGGAACCCTCTGACAGTGGTAACAGAACCCTGAGGAACCCTCTGACAGTGGTAACAGGACCCAGTAAAGAACCCTGAGGAACCCTCTGACAGTGGTAACAGAACCCTGAGGAACCCTCTGACAGTGGTAACAGAACCCTGAGGAACCCTCTGACAGTGGTAACAGAACCCTGAGGAACCCTCTGACAGTGGTAACAGAACCCTGAGGAACCCTCTGACAGCGGTAACAGAACCCTGAGGAACCCTCTGACAGTGGTAACAGGACCAAGTAAAGAACCCTGAGGAACCCTCTGACAGTGGTAACAGAACCCTGAGGAACCCTCTGACAGCGGTAACAGAACCCTGAGGAACCCTCTGACAGTGGTAACAGAACCCTGAGGAACCCTCTGACAGTGGTAACAGAACCCTGAGGAACCCTCTGACAGTTGTAACAGAACCCTGAGGAACCCTCTGACAGTGGTAACAGAACCCTGAGGAACCCTCTGACAGTGGTAACAGAACCCTGAGGAACCCTCTGACAGTGGTGTCACATGGTGAACGTGTCATTACCTGCCGCTGACACACCTGTTTCTCACCTGGATGACGTGTTGGGGGTTCTGATGTTTTCTTCTTCTGTTCTTCTCTGCGTCGCTCTGCCACCTGCTGGACTCACACATCAGCTCTACTGTCTCAGGTGATCTTCACTCACCTGGTCCAATCAGTGCAGAGCTGCTCTCTGATTGGCTGTTGGTAGCAGGAAGTAGAGACAGTGGTAGGCGGGGTTTACACGTTTTTATTGATTTATTTCCATAACGATGATAAAAAGAACATAAAAAACAGCTGTGATGTCAGAGGACGAGCTTGATGACATACGAGGAAGAGGAGGGGAAGGGGGCGGGGCACCAGGGCAGCAGCAGTCTGTTTCAGCCAATCAGAGGACAGGGAGGAGGGCTGGGGGGTGGAGCTAAACAGAAAATATGTCTGTCAGAATGTTGCCTAGCAACAGTACTCCTCCAGCCAATCAGGGCAGGGGCAGGGGTTGGCTCGAGCAGGGGGCGGGGCTTATGGCGACGGCGGGGTTAAAGGACGTCATCGCTCTCCGCCGTGTGGAGCTGCGTGTCGTCAGCGTCCGTCATGATGCTGCTGTCCTGACTGTCGTCCACCTCCGCAGCTAGACGGGTAGAGAGAGAGAGAGACAGGGAGAGAGAGACAGGTGGGGAGAGAGACAGGTAGAAAAACGTCAACAAGGAGAATATCGGCAGATACCGATGTCCGGCCGATAAATCCGTACATCCCTAGTTGTACCTGTCTCACCTCATCAATCACTCTAATGGAACTGATTGATCTGTACCTGTCTCACCTCATCAATCACCGATGGAACTGCTTGATCTGTACCTGTCTCACCTCATCAATCACTCTGATGGAACTGCTTGATCTGTACCTGTCTCACCTCATCAATCACTCTGATGGAACTGCTTGATCTGTACCTGTCTCACCTCATCACTCACTGATGGAACTGATTGATCTGTACCTGTCTCACCTCATCAATCACTCTAATGGAACTGATTGATCTGTACCTGTCTCACCTCATCAATCACACTGATGGAACTGATTGATCTGTACTTGTCTCACCTCATCAATCACTCTGATGGAACTGATTGATCTGTACCTGTCTCACCTCATCAATCACTCTGATGGAACTGCTTGATCTGTACCTGTCTCACCTCATCACTCACTGATGGAACTGATTGATCTGTACTTGTCTCACCTCATCAATCACTCTAATGGAACTGATTGATCTGTACCTGTCTCACCTCATCAATCACTCTGATGGAACTGCTTGATCTGTACCTGTCTCACCTCATCACTCACTGATGGAACTGATTGATCTGTACTTGTCTCACCTCATCAATCACTCTAATGGAACTGATTGATCTGTACCTGTCTCACCTCATCAATCACTCTGATGGAACTGATTGATCTGTACCTGTCTCACCTCATCAATCACTCTGATGGAACTGATTGATCTGTACCTGTCTCACCTCATCAATCACTGATGGAACTGATTGATCTGTACCTGTCTCACCTCACCAATCACTCTGATGGAATTGATTGATCTGTTTTACCCGTCTCACCTCATCAATCACTCTGATGGAACAGATTGATCTGTACCTGTCTCACCTCATCAATCACTCTGATGGAACTGATTGATCTGTACGTGTCTCACCTCATCAATCACTCTGATGGAACTGATTGATCTGTTGTACCTGTCTCACCTCATCAATCACACTGATGGAACTGATTGATCTGTTGTACCTGTCTCACCTCATCAATCACTCTGATGGAACTGATTGATCTGTTGTACCTGTCTCACCTCATCAATCACACTGATGGAACTGATTGATCTGTTGTACCTGTCTCACCTCATCAATCACTCTGATGGAACTGATTGATCTGTTGTACCTGTCTCGTCTCATCAATTACCGATGGAACTGCTTGATGTTGTACCTGTCTCACCTTCATCCTCTGGCAGGTATCTCTTGTCGATGGCTTCTTTGATCTGGTTATTTGCTCCTTTAGGATCCAGGTCCATCGCCCAACTGAAGTTCATCAGAGCCAGGTGAGTCTGACCCAGCTTCTTATACACCTGGGGGGGGGGGCGGTGAGACAGGCAGTCAGTAAAATGGTAAACACTGCATCAAGAATCATCTGCCAGGAGCTGAAATCTACTACTAGTAGTAGTACTACTAGTAGTAGTAGTACTACTAGTAGTAGTAGCTACTACTGCTAGTTTTTCTTCCTATGATTGTTTTGTTGGCGTTTAGCCTTTAAAAGCTACATTTTCATTGAGGTCAATAACCTGGTTTCTCTCCCGCTCACTGGGAGGAACGAACTGACGAGTTCTATTCATTAAAGAAAGATGATTTAATTAATAAACTCATTTCATAAACTGAATCACTTTATTTAGGGTGATGATGTCATAAAATACGATGACCAATGGAAGGATGGATCATCTGACGGACGGAAACACATGAAGGGGTTAAACTGTCAGGGTCAAAGGTCAGCTGTTACACATGAAGGGGTTAAACTGTCAGGGTCAAAGGTCAGCTGTTACCTTTCCTATGAGGAAGTAAACCAGAGACTCTTTGGGAACGATCTGTTTCAACTCCTCCAACTCCTGAAGGGCTGCCTGCAGAGAGAGAGAGACAGGTTAGAGGGAGAGAGACGGGTTAGAGAGAGAGACAGGTTAGAGAGTGGGAGAGTGAGAGAGAGAGAGACAGGTTAGAGAGAGAGAGAGAGAGACAGGTTAGAGAGAGAGAGAGAGAGAGGTTAGAGAGAGAGAGAGAGACAGGTTAGAGGGAGAGAGGTTAGAGAGAGAGAGAGACAGGTTAGAGGGAGAGAGAGGTTAGAGAGAGAGACAGGTTAGAGGGAGAGAGAGACAGGTTAGAGAGAGAGAGACAGGTTAGAGCGAGAGAGAGACAGGTTAGAGGGAGAGAGAGGTTAGAGAGAGAGAGAGAGAGAGAAAGAGACAGGTTAGCGAGAGAGAGAGAGAGACAGGTTAGAGAGAGAGAGAGAGAGAGAGAGAGAGAGAGACAGGTTAGAGAGAGAGAGAGAGAGACAGGTTAGAGAGAGAGAGAGAGAGAGAGACAGGTTAGAGAGAGATAGAGACAGGTTAGAGAGAGAGACAGGTTAGAGAGAGAGACAGGTTAAAGACAGAGAGACGGGTTAGAGAGAGAGAGAGAGAGACAGGTTAGAGAGAGAGAGAGAGAGAGAGAGAGAGAGAAAGAGACAGGTTAGAGAGAGAGAGAGAGAGAGAGAGAGAGAGAGAGAGACAGGTTAGAGAGAGAGACGGGGAGTCTCTCTGTATAGATCAGTATTGATTACCTTGTACTTGTCATTAATGAACAGTAAGGCTGTATTGATCAGTATAGATCAGTATTGATTACCTTGTACTTGTCGTTAGCGAAGAGTATGGAGGCTCGGTGGAACTTGCAGAGCGGGTTTTTGGGGTCGATCACGATCGCTCTGTTCAGAGTCTCTAAAGCCGCTTCAGACTTCTTTAAGGCATGCTGCACCTGCACGCACACACACACACACACACCATCCATCCATCAATCACTGTTCAATAGCAGGGGACTGAAGCTACATGCTAACAGAGCAGTTGTTATGGATGGAGGATGCTACAAGCTAACATACCACTCCGATGTGACAGAGCAGCACGGAGCTCTGAGGGTTGATGCTCAAAGCTTTCTTAAAGTGGATCTCTGCCAAGTTGAACTTCTCCTGTTTGTAGTAAATCATCCCCAGACCATACCTGCACGCACACACACACACACACACACACACACACACACACTGTAACACTGATCCAAGTGGTGAAGTTTATTTATCGTCATATATATATATATTTATACTGTATATATCCGTACCATGCGTTGTAGTGTCTGTTGTTGACTCTGATGGCGTTTCGGAAGCAGGCGAGGGCTCGGTCCAACTCCTCCGTCAGAACAAACTCATGACCCAGCAGAGTGTACGCATACGCAAAGCCCGGGTCCACCTAAGAGAGAGAGAGAGACAGGTACGTAGAGACAGGTAGACAGACAAGTGACAATCGAACCTTAGTAACTACGGTGACAGTAACCAACAGTAACCATGGTAACAGCTGCTCACCTGGATGGCTCTCTGGAAGAACTTGATGGCGATGTCGTGCTCCCTCTGCAGACTGAAACAGTTTCCTGCTACACACCAGGCCTGCAGAGAGACAGACACATATATATATATATATATATATATATATAAACGTATATACTGTATATATAATTCAGTCACGATTAATCCCACGTTTTTTATCAGTTCAAAATGAACCTTAAAGGGAGATTAGTCAAGTATTTAATACTCTTATCAACATGGGAGTGGACAAATATGCTGCTTTATGCAAATGTATGAATATATTCATTATTGTAAATCAATGAACAACACAAAACAAATATTGTCCAGAAACCAGGTAGCTGCTGGGACAGTACAGGTAGCTGCTGGGACACTGCAGGTAGCTGCTGGGACACTACAGGTAGCTGCTGGGACACTGCAGGTAGCAGGTAGTCTCGGTTTTAGGGTTAGGGGTCTGCTGAACCCCACTACCCTACTCAGGACAGTTTGTGGACAGGTGTGGTTCTTACTACAGGACAGTTTGTGGACAGGTGTGGTTCTTACTATAGGACAGTTTGTGGACAGGTGTGGTTCTTACTATAGGACAGTTTGTGGACAGGTGTGGTTCTTACTTTAGGACAGTTTGTGGACAGGTGTGGTTCTTACCTCAGGACAGTTTGTGGACAGGTGTGGTTCTTACTTTAGGACAGTTTGTGGACAGGTGTGGTTCTTACTTTAGGGCAGTTTGTGGACAGGTGTGGTTCTTACCTCAGGACAGTTCTTGTCCATGTCGGTCAGGTCTTTGGACAGGGCGGACAGTGCGACGTCTTTCTGCAGGTGCCACAGTGTTGTTGAATAAATCTCCATCCCTTCAACTCTGTACGACTCGATCCGGCGAACCTCGCTGAACAGACGCTCCGCCTACGGAGACACATCATCATGACATCATGACTCACCTGAACAGAAACCTAACACACACACAGCAGACCAATCAGGTCGCTCACTGACTCCCACTGTCACAGGTACACAGTGAGGTGTGTTACCTATGTGTCAGGTGTGTTGCCTGTATGTCAGGTGCGTTACCTGTGTGTCAGGTGTGTTACCTGTATGTCAGGTGTGTTATTTGTCTCAGGTGTGTTGCCTGTGTGTCAGGTGTGTTACCTGTATGTCAGGTGTGTTATTTGTCTCAGGTGTGTTACCTGTATGTCAGGTGTGTTATTTGTCTCAGGTGTGTTACCTGTGTGTCAGGTGTGTTACCTGTATGTCAGGTGTGTTATTTGTCTCAGGTGTGTTGCCTGTGTGTCAGGTGTGTTACCTGTATGTCAGGTGTGTTATTTGTCTCAGGTGTGTTGCCTGTGTGTCAGGTGTGTTACCTGTATGTCAGGTGTGTTATTTGTCTCAGGTGTGTTGCCTGTGTGTCAGGTGTGCTGCCTGTGTGTCAGGTGTGTTATATGTGTCAGGTGTGTTGCCTGTATGTCAGGTGCGTTACCTGTGTGTCAGGTGTGTTACCTGTATGTCAGGTGTGTTACCTGTGTGTCAGGTGTGTTACCTGTGTGTCAGGTGTGTTATTTGTCTCAGGTGTGTTGCCTGTGTGTCAGGTGTGTTACCTGTATGTCAGGTGTGTTATTTGTCTCAGGTGTGTTGCCTGTGTGTCAGGTGTGTTGCCTGTGTGTCAGGTGTGCTGCCTGTGTGTCAGGTGTGTTATTTGTCTCAGGTATGTTGCCTGTGTCTCAGGTGTGTTACCTGTCTGTCAGGTGTGTTGCCTGTGTGTCAGGTGTGTTACCTGTGTGTCACCTGTGTGTCAGGTGTGTTACCTGTGTGTCAGGTGTGTTACCTGTATGTCAGGTGTGTTACCTGTGTGTCAGGTGTGTTACCTGTATGTCAGGTGTGTTATTTGTCTCAGGTGCGTTACCTGTGTGTCAGGTGTGTTATTTGTCTCAGGTGTGTTGCCTGTGTGTCAGGTGTGTTACCTGTATGTCCGGTGAGTTACCTGTATGTCCGGTGAGTTACCTGTATGTCCGGTGAGTTACCTGTATGTCCGGTGAGTTACCTGTATGTCCGGTGAGTTACCTGTGTGTCAGGTGAGTTACCTGTGTGTCAGGTGAGTTACCTGTGTGTCAGGTGTGTTACCTGTATGTCAGGTGAGTTACCTGTGTGTCAGGTGTGTTACCTGTATGTCAGGTACGTTACCTGTATGTCAGGTACGTTACCTGTATGTCAGGTACGTTACCTGTATGTCAGGTACGTTACCTGTATCTCAGGTGCGTTACCTGAATGTCAGGTGCGTTACCTGAATGTTAGGTGTGTTATTTGTCTCAGGTGAGGTACCTGTATGTCAGGTGTGTTATTTGTCTCAGGTGAGTTACCTGTGTGTACTCGGCCAGTTCGAAGTAAGCCCTTCCGATGTGTGTGAGGACCCAGCCGGTGTTGTAGTGCTGAGGAGGGAGGGAGGTCAGGATGTTGATGGCTTCTTTGCAGTTGTACGAACACAACGCCTGGTAACCACGGCCCAGTTCCCGTAGCAACACCATCACACTGTCTGTATACACACAGAGAAGGTTTATAAAGAGTCAGTGTGACTTCCTGTCAAACTGCACGTATATTTCAACAACTTCCTGTTCTGATTATAGAATGTTCAGGTTTAAGTGTAAGCATTGGTATGATAGTACTGGGGGGGTGTTGGTGTCCGGTAGACTCAGACTGGGGTACTACAGTATTTTATTGTATTATTGATAGTATTACCTGCAGCAGCCCTCTGGTACTGGGGGATCTTGGTGTCCGGTAGACTCAGACTGGCGTCCAGTCTCAGGATGTCCAGACTCTCGTTCAGGTTGCTGCTATTCGACGTCTTTGCTGATTTACATTTAGTTTTCCTGTTGGGGATCTTTGTAGGAAACTTCATCTTTAACTTCTTACTGTTCTCCTGCAGAGACAGAGGTGGAGGTTACGAGGCTGTAGTACAATACTCAACAAAAGTAGTATTAGTTTAGCAGTACAGTGCTGTAGTACTGCAGTATTACTGTAGTATCGCAGTACCTTGGCAGTAGAGCTAGCACTAGTAAACAGTCTGGAGCTTCTTCTGGGCTGAACGTTTGGAGGACCAGACATACTGGGACTGAGGACCTGAGGGGAGCCACTGAGAGACAGACAGGTCGTTAGACAGAGAGGCCACTGAGAGACAGACAGGTCATCAGATAGAGGCCACTGAGAGACAGACAGGTTGTTAGACAGACAGGCTACTGAGAGACAGACAGGTCATCAGATAGAGGCCACTGAGAGACAGACAGGTTGTTAGACAGACAGGCTACTGAGAGACAGACAGGTCATCAGATAGAGGCCACTGAGAGACAGACAGGTCATCAGACAGAGAGGCCACTGAGAGACAGACAGGTCATCAGATAGAGGCCACTGAGAGACAGACAGGTCGTCAGACAGACAGACAGGTTGTTAGACAGACAGGCCACTGAGAGACAGACAGGTTGTTAGACAGACAGGCCACTGAGAGACAGACAGGTCATCAGACAGACAGGCCACTGAGAGACAGACAGGTTGTTAGACAGACAGGCCACTGAGAGACAGACAGGTCATCAGACAGACAGACAGGCCACTGAGAGACAGACAGGTCATCAGACAGACAGGCCACTGAGAGACAGACAGGTCATCAGACAGACAGGCCACTGAGAGACAGACAGGTTGTTAGACAGACAGGCCACTGAGAGACAGACAGGTTGTTAGACAGACAGGTCACTGAGAGACAGACAGGTCATCAGACAGACAGACAGGCCACTGAGAGACAGACAGGTCATCAGACAGACAGACAGGCCACTGAGAGACAGACAGGTCATCAGACAGACAGGCCACTGAGAGACAGACAGGTCATCAGACAGACAGGCCACTGAGAGACAGAAAGGCCACTGAGAGACAGACAGGTTGTTAGACAGACAGGCCACTGAGAGACAGACAGGTTGTTAGACAGACAGGCCACTGAGAGACAGACAGGTCATCAGACAGACAGGCCACTGAGAGACAGAAAGGTTGTTAGACAGACAGGCCACTGAGAGACAGACAGGTTGTTAGACAGACAGGCCACTGAGAGACAGACAGGTTGTTAGACAGGCAGGCCACTGAGAGACAGACAGGTCATCAGACAGACAGGCCACTGAGAGACAGAAAGGTTGTCAGACAAACAGGTCATCAGACAGACAGGCTACTGAGAGACAGACAGGTTGTCAGACAGACAGGCTACTGGGAGACAGACAGGTTGTCAGACAGACAGGTCATCAGACAGGCTACTGAGAGACAGACAGGTCGTCAGACAGACTTTAATGAACACAAACCATCTGTCTCCCTGCCTACCAGTCTGTCTGTCTGTCGTGCTGCTTTCTGATTGGACCAGATGAAGCCCTGGAGGAGGGGCGGAGCTCTGTGATTGGTTGCTATAGTTACCTGCTGTGAGGGGCGGAGGTCTGTGATTGGTTGAAGGGGATGGGGAGAACGTCTCTGCTGTTACCACTCTGACTGAAGACAGATTTAGACTGACTGATCCTGGAGACAGACTGAGAGAGAGAGACAGGTGAGGAGAGACAGGTGAGGAGAGACAGACAGTTAATAAAACAATTACTGCTAATGTTCAGCATCCGTCATGTGGAGAGGGACGTCTGAAACACGTAGCTTAGCCTGCTGCCCCCCCCATGACCCGGATAAGAGGACGATAATGATGGATGGAGTGTGTGTATAATGTGTATATGATGTGTGTATAATGTGTGTGTACCTTCTTGCTGGGAGCTGTAGATTGTGTTTCCATGGTAGCTGAATAGTTCTGTAGATATGTGGGGTCTCCAGGGCTGGGCTCCAGGGGCAGGATGCCAAAACTACACACACACACACAGAGTCAATGTTACGTATGATGGAGACGTTAGAAGAAGAAGTGTAATGTGATGTACCTTTACCTGTACAGGTTTAACAACTCACCTGGGCGTCAGCGGGCTGAGTGCTGCAGGTCCTCCAAGTAAACTCCGCCCACTCTTGGGCTTGTTCTGTTTAGCCAATAAGGAGCCGGCTGACGCCATGGAAACCGTGTTACCCAATAGAGAGCCGGTCTCCGGGGAGATGAGGGAGGAGTCAATGTAGGAAACCGACAAATCAGACATCAGCTTTCCGTTAGACGATTCTAGGTTCAAACGATTCAACTCCTGGAGAGGAAGAAACAGATTTCAATACGTTCAAAATGTAATCTGATTATCAGACTACAACCACCTCAGTAATCTGATTATCAGACTACAACCACCTCAGTAATCTGATCATCTAATCTGATTATCAGACTATACCCACCTCAGTATACAGATTATTTAATTTTATCATCAGACTGAAATAATCTGAAACCCTGAGTAGTCGGATTATGAAAGTGAAAGTAACTTTATTCTCATCTGTAATCTGTTTACAGGGGTACGACCATGAAGTAATCCGATTACCAGACCACACATATCACATGATTAGCTGCGTCCAGAGAGTGTTAGAGGTGCATCTGAATAACGTACCAGTGTGTCCTGGGGCGTCTCCATGAGGGCGGTGTCTAAGCGGTGGGAGGGGTTCTGGGCGGGGCTAACAGACGGCGGGGGCGGTGCTATAGAGGAGTTCTGTAGGGAGGACAACCTAAACACCTGATCTGGATCTGGTTTCTCTCCTGGAACACAGACCACAACATGTCAGTCACATGATCACAGGATGAGGGTGATTAGTGTCAGAACTCACCTGGTCAGGTGTGTGTGTGTGTGTGTGTGTGTGTGTGTTACCTAGGTGACAGAGGTTCTGGAAAGGCGACCAGAGGAACGGGTTGAGAGTTAAACTTCTCTGGAAACACTCTGCACCTTTAGCAACACGATCTGTCTTACTGCTCCGACAGACAGACAGACAGGCAGAGAGAGAGACAGACAGACAGGTCAGGAATCAGTGTGTCCAACATCATCAACACCAGTAACAGACAGACAGGTTAGCATGTTGTTAACACCAGTGATAAACTGGGAGAACTGGTTTTTACCAGTAAATGTGTCCCAGTAACGACAGTGTGAAGGAGGCGGAGTCTCCAAACTCTGTGATGATGTCATCCTGACTCTTCTGTTTGTTTAGCACTCCACCAATCAGAACCTGTTCTCCTTCAGCCAACCTGAGAGACAGACAGGTGGACAGAGAGACAGACAGGTGGACAGATGGGTAGAGATGGATGAATTAATTTTGTTTCCACAGCAACAGTTTCATTTCAAATGCGTCAGAAATAAAAGCACCAAACGTCTGTTATGAAACGGGTTGGTTTACTACATTAACTAGTTTTAACTAGTTCTGTGTGTGTGTGTGTGTGTGTGTGTGTGTGTGTGTGTGTGTGTGTGTGTGTGTGTGTGTGCGCTTACTTGCTGAGTTCAACGCAGCACTTTGCCAACAAGAATCGAACCTGCGGCGTGGAGCAGCTGTGAGCCTTCAGCAGCCGGTACGCTTTATATGGCTTCCCAGAGCGGTAGTAGCATGTAGCCAACAGGTAGAGGGCCTCCTCTGACCTCACTGAGAGACAGACAGGTAGACAGACAGGTTAGCATGTAGCCAACAGGTAGAGGGCCTCCTCTGACCTCACTGAGAGACAGACAGGTAGACAGACAGGTTAGCATGTAGCCCACAGGTAGAGGGCCTCCTCTGACCTCACTGAGAGACAGACAGGTACAGACAGGTAGACAGACAGGTTAGCATGTAGCCCACAGGTAGAGGGCCTCCTCTGACCTCACTGAGAGACAGACAGGTAGACAGACAGGTAGACAGACAGGTGTTACCTTCAGCGTAGAGTCTCTCAGCGAGGAACACAGCGTCGAGGTAGGCGTAGTGGTTCAGAGCCTGCCACACTGCAGCCTGAACACAGACAGACAGACAGACAGAGAGACAGACAGGTTGTAGAGATGATGAGATAGAAGTTGGTCACATCAAGAGGCCGCTGCCTAAAACCACAGACTGTATGAAACATGGACGTAGTCTCCGTGACCTCACACAGAGGTTTCTCTTGTTAGTGACGTCTCCAGCTGAGAGGTGGAGCGAGGATGGAGCTGAGGGAACGCTGGCACGTTGCAACAGCGTCGCTCCTGTGTTTGAGCGTCTTCATTTACAACAATGGATTTGAGGGCGCAACAGACGCGTTATGTGTACGGCCCCTAAAGGTTGTTGCATAAAGGTGTATGATTGAATTTATACTCATTCAAAGACAGCAAAAACAAAACAAGGCAAAAGTGAGCATGGCTCAGTGACGCTCACAGAGCGGATATCATTCCACTATTTTGTTGCTGTAACTGAAAAAGCAGTAAAGCAGTCAATTTTATTTTCATATTTCCTGTCCCCCCCTCGTTGATGATCCTGTTTGTCTTACTTCACCATGATAAATAGACAAACAAAGAGTCATCTATTTACATGGAGATTTGCGTTTTCAACAATGACCAAATAAAACACAAAAAAATTTAAGATTAGAGTATAATTACAGATCAAAGAATGAACAGTAAATGAATAAAATAAAATGGTAAAATAGCACATTTAAAAATGCACGTCTGTCCATCCTGGAAGGGGGATCCCTCCTCTGCCACTCTTCCTGAGGTTTCTTCCATTTTTCCTCCCTGTTAAAAGGGTTTTTTTGTGGTTAAGTTTTTCCTTAGCCGATGTGAGGGTTGCATTGTCAAGGACAGAGTGTTGTATCCTGTACAGATTGTAAAGACCCCCGAGGCAAATTTGTGATTTGTGATTTTGGGCTATACAAATAAAATTGATTTGAAATAGTTAAAGGGCTGGTGGAGCTAAACCTGCAGTATCTTATAAAGTAAACAAACATTGGTCATAAACACAAAATGTCGTATTGTTAGATAATATTGTAATAGTGGTACGAGTTTGTGTTTTTGTCCAGTGCTTTAAGAGCTGGTTTAAAGGCTAAAGCCTGGTCTAGTATACTGCTAAATACATCGCTTTAACTGTTTATACTACTGAGGAACGCAGTATGTACTGTATACTGTATACTGCGTATATCAGTAGTATGTAGTAGGCGGTTTCGAATACAGCCACTGATTACTTAAAAAGCTACGAGAGCTTGCAGCGAACACAACAAACTTGCCGCTTGCCGATCTCTGTGCACCGGCCGGCTTACTTCACTTCAGCGTTCCTGTTGGCGGTGCGAATGCCAACAGGAAAAAGCCCTTGAAGGTATAATGTAGTGCTGGGGGAGTTCCCCAGTGGGCCGATCCTCTCAGGGAGTCTGAGAACAGCTGGTGTTACTGGTCAACAGGCCAGGAGGATGTGTTTCTACAGTAAGTCAGGAGGATATGATGAGAACTTAAAGGTCCCATATCGTGCTTATTTTCAGGTTCATACTTGTATTTTATGTTTCTACTAGAACATATTTACATGCTTTAATGTTAAAATAAAACCCTTTATTTTCCTCATTCTGTCTGCCTGAATATACCTGTATTTACCCTCTGTCTGAAACGCTCCGTTTTAGCACATTTCAATGGAATTATAACAGAATTGCGTTGCTAGGCAACAGCTTGGGTCCATATTTACTTCCTGTCAGCTGACGTCATTCACATACGCTTTAACCGGAAATAAACTGGGACACGTTTAGAATATTTCGTTTAAAAATCGTGCAACGGACTAAATATTGTATATTTGTGACATCGCAAAATGACAGAAATCCTGTCAGCTTCTTTCAAAGGCTCAGTTCCTGAACACGGGCTGTGTGTATCTCTCCATGGATTGAGTGTTTCCATACATTCACAGTAATTATATAGCACCTAGACCTGCTTTATAATATCAACGACATGAAAATATCCCTTTTTACAATATGTGACCTCCTCATCCACATCAGCCAGACGTTCTGTTTATACACAGTAACACACCGTTTAGTAGTAGTATTATTATTATCATGTACTCAGAGGAAGTCGTTTCCTGTCCCATAATACTGATGTAACAGGCTAAACTCAGAAATAACAACAGGAACACTCTGTGTGCAGATGTTAGTCTATAACTAGTTAGTCTTCTCTGCTATATATTAATATACTCTTCTATATCTCTGCTATATATTAATATACTCTTCTATATCTCTGCTATATATTAATATACTCTTCTATATTTGCACTACTATTTGCACCATTGGCACACTGTCACTTCACTGCTGTACTTATGTTATCTTATTTTTATTTTATTTCACTTTATTCTATTCGATTGTATCTTTTTTTTAAGGTGTATTGCTGTTGGGACTTGTTGTCTAAGCTACTGGATGCCTACATTTCCTTCGGGATCAATAAAGTATCTGTCTATCTGTCTATCTATCTATCTATCTATCTATAGTATCCAGGCACTGAGAGCAGATGTTTTGACCTGTGATCACCTGGTTACAGCTGGATCAGAGATCAGACAGGTAACTTGGTGACAGATCCAGATGTGTTAGTGAGTTCTATTGATCTTCACTGTGATCAATGAAACCACATTAATACAATCTGACTGCCTGCATCACAACACAACATGTATTCTGGGATGCTTCTGGTAATGATGTCACAAATATAGCGATGATGTGAACCTTCCTTCAGCAGATATTTATACTGAACTGATGTACAGTCAGTTTTAACTCTAAGCTAACCAGCTGATGCTAATACATGTTAACCGGCAGCTAGCTGTTAGTTAGCGTTAGCAACAACATGCTAACCGGTTGTTGGTTAGCTTCAGCCTGCCTGCTGCGGCTGATCTGGGGTCAGACTTTAACTACAAATTGAACAGAGTCTCCCTAAAGCTGTTTATTTATTACTTATGAACTTTAGAGGTGAATCTCTGCGGACTGACGCCGCTCGGCTAACCGTTAGCCTCGGTGCTAGCCGGCTAACACAACTCCACTGATTAGCATGTTAGCATTAGCATATGCTAACAGTACAAAACTCCATTTGAAATCTCGAGGATTTGTATATATCTGCTTATAAACAGGAACACACGGCTCTTTAAAAGACTTTTAACCAGTCTGTACAATCAACCGATATATTCGGCTCACATGCTTTCACTCACACACGGTTTGTTTGGGTAGAATATAAACTTTAATAAGTGTTTACAGCGGCGCTGCCGCCCTCAGCGGAGCGTTTGACCTCAGCCGGAGCGGAGCGCCGTGACACCAACATGCGGACTTAATGTTGGATTATCGAGATAAATAAAAGACAAAATGTGGATTCTGTTTAAGCCGAAGAGACGAGCGGGGTCAAGCACATCATTAAATGTAACACGAATTATTCCACTCGATTTATTTCGTACCCGAAACCAACGGAAACCCTAAATTGGCAGATTTTTAAAAGGGGTCTGGTGTGAGCTAAACTATCTGAACTAAGCTGACGTTAGCAACTAGCTTTGTGTTTAAGTGTTGAAGCAGACGGAACCCAACACACCGAACCTCCCTGTAATGATCCGGGTTTTAACACCGATAACACGGGTAAGAGGCTCCGTGGTGCCGGCGGCTTGCTGCGGGGCCTGTGGCCGAGGCAGAGCTCTCATACCGCGGACTGGAGCCGCCGCTGAGGCCGGGACACACAGAAGCTACAGAGATACTCCGCTCCCGGCTCGTGACAACGACCCGAAGGTGCGTTTTTACCTGGACAGGTTCCTGCAGCACCGTCATTCCGCTTCGAGACTCCGTCAATCCCGTTCTTGTCGTCTGTTTTCCCTCTTTTCTCTCGGCTCTTTTCTTCACTTCGGTCTCCAGGAGGAGCTGCAGCCGAAGATTTGAACACACCGACCGTTAACCAGCCGAACGCAGCCGAAGAATCCCGAGGAGGGTGGGAGGCCGAGGCGGAGATGACCGAGTGGCTGACGGAAAGAGCCGAAGCAGCTGATGACGCGCCTCCTGCTGGTGAAATATCAGCGGTCTGCTCTGAGCTCCCATGAGAGCAGCAACATCATGGAGGTCGCTTATACATTACCAACATACTAAAAATACCAATAATAAGTAAATAAAAAAAAATAATATAATATAATAATAATAATTATTATTATTATTAACCACACAAGATATGTTTGTTAAAGCTGGGGTCTGCGATTTATCCAGTATACACTTTTTGTTATATTGGTTGAAATGGTCTTTACACCCCGACAGCAATCCGTTTCTTATGAGCACTGAAAATAGACCGGAAAAGATCCGTCATCTGTAGCTGCTGTAATCCTGTAAAAACGTCTACCAGTCAGTAAAAATGGTCCCGGTTGTAAGGAACCAATCAGAAGCCTCCCTGCCTCCCTGCTCGTACTCTAGCCTCAGCGTGCACCAGCGTGAACTCAAAGCGCGTCTCCGCCGCACGTTCACTGGAGAGTGGAAGAGAAAACTCAGCTCTTAAAACACCGACAACGAGAACGAACTCGTACCACTATTACCATATTATCGAAAAATACAACTTTGATTTAGTTGTTTATGTTCTGTTAGTTTACTTTATAAAATACTGCAGATTTAAACTATTTATTCTAACAGCTCAAAGTGAAGTCAGACAAACAGGATTATCAACGAGGGGAGACGGCGGATAGAAAACATTGCCGAACAAAATTTACGTTACTCAAACTGCTTTTTCAGTTACAGAAACAAACGAGTGGACTGATCTCCCTCCAGATATTAG
Organism: Sebastolobus alascanus; assembly: GCA_916701645.2. NCBI lineage: Eukaryota > Metazoa > Chordata > Actinopteri > Perciformes > Sebastidae > Sebastolobus > Sebastolobus alascanus. Next base: position 1,011,220 of record CAKAOJ020000210.1, on the reverse strand, counting down.
AGTAATGTTAAAAAGGGTCGTGTTGTCTCAGCAGGTATCGCTCTCTTTCCCTCCCCTCTCTGCTGCTCTGTGGCCGGCTCTCCAGCGAGCTGCTGCCCCCCCCTCTCCGTCAACAAGGAAATAAAGCCCCTCGTCTACGAGACCGGGGTCTTGAGAGAGCTCCAGCTCATAGCGGGGTCTGTGTGAGTGAATGCCCGGGTGGAGAGGTGGCGATCCCGGCAGGAGCTAGCTAGCTGTGCCGGCAGTTTGTGGAGCTTCTAAACTCCGACAACAGTTGAGAAAATGTTTGATTCGCCATCTAACATCGTAAAACTGTCAATATTCTAAATCTACACCGTTGATTTCTCGCCTCAACATTTTTCAGAAGTGAATTTAGTGATGAAATAGCTACGAAAAATGTGAAGTAGTTAAGATGCGGCGGTGCTCGTGCATGTGTGTGGGGGGCGTTGCCTTATAAGGAGTTTCGAGGGGAGGGGGGGGGTTTAGACGGAGCTCCTGAGGCGATGCGACTTTCAAATTATGCTAGTTTTCCAAGATCGCAGACCCCAGCTTTAAAGTGGCAGGAGGCAACTATTTTTTGGCATAATTTGGCAAAAATTCCATAATAATCTTTCATCATATTGTAATTCAAGTGTTCTGAGAGAAAACTAGACTTCTGCTCCTCCTCATGTCTCTGTTTTCAGGCTTTAGAAAAATCTAGCCCGTGACGGCAGATTTTGACCAATCGCAGGTCATTTCAGAGAGAGAGAGCGTTCCTATTGGCTGTGCTCTGGTCATGTGACCAGAACTTGGCTTCCTTAAACAGATTTTACAATGGCGGCCGCATCACAAACTTTCTCATTTTACAGCTAAACACTACACTACAAGATGATTCTGAGAACATCTGAGGAGAGAAATAGTCATTACAGTAACAGAATATTGATTCATATCTGATCAGAGCTGCCTAGTTTGACCGTTTGGTCGGAGTTCAGAGTGATTGACAGCCGGCTCTCATAGACTGCAGCTGGGCAGCGGACCTTGTTTTCCTCCGGTAAGTGAAATCCTTCAGATGCCGTTAGGAGCACCGGAGGACACAGTAGGACACAGAGGAACAGGATTTAACTCAGGTTACCTGTTTCATGTACTACTGTAACGATATAGTGACTTTTTAATAAAAATAACTTTTTTAAATCATATTTGCGCCAATATCGCATACTGCAGCTTTAACAGATGAATCCTTCATTGCACAACATGAGACTAATGTTCTACAATCTAGTGTTAAATATTACACGGAGAGTTGAGACTTTCTACAACACGTGGTGTTTGCTGTCGAAACTAAGAACCAATCAGCTCTTTGATCAGGCGACTGCTAGGCGTTTCCCATCATGCACTGGGTCTTGCAGTTGGTGGAGAGCAGCTGCGGCGCCTGGCTCTAAAAACTGTGGGCGCCTCGATCTGGTGAGGTTATCGCTGGTTTTGCTGCAGGCTGCAGGCTGTGATGTGCAGCGAGCATCAAACCGCGTTGTGTTGCGAGCATCTCTTCCACTGGGAAACAACATTAGGTGTAGCCGTATTGTCATCCGGGTGGAAACAGACATGAAGAAGAAACCATGAGGTTTATGAATCATCAACACACATCTGAATGCAACACAACACACTTTATTTCACATGCAGACAGTATGACATCACTTCCTGTTCACAACTGTCATCGCAATAACATCAGAAAACATTTCATCATCAGTTTGGACTTCAGCACAGAGACACTGAACAGAGGCTAACACTAATGCTAATGCTAACGCTAGTTAACAGAGTCAGATAACGTGGAGGCGGGGCTACAGAACACACAGGATTACATCATCACACGGGGGCGGGGCTTCACAGTGGAGAGGCGGGGCTACAGGGTGCAGTTGGCTTCTGGAGAGAGTCGACATTTAGCCACCGTCAGGTAGGTCTCGACCTGTAAACACAAACATCATCATCATTACATCATCATTACATCATCATCATCATCATCATCACATCAAACCCCTCCTCTTCCTCACCTTGTGCATGTCTTTCTTGAAACAGGCCAACAGTTCGTACGTTCGTCTCAGCGACTCGTCGGCTCCCAGACTTTGATAATAGTTTCCATATGGAGCCAGCTGCAGGGCGGAGCTATCAGGGAAGAGCTCTGCTCCGTCCTGATTGGCCTGCAGGATCAGGTGGTTAGTCACACGGGTTGGCTGCTGGTTTACATTAAATTAGTGTTTACAATACGATTCATGTGTGTGTTCTCACCTCGATCAGCAGCAGGATTCCCGCCTTCAGTTGAGACAATTTGGGGGAAATCAGGTTTCTAGGAGCAGAACTTCCAGACAGAGAACGACTGGGAATCTCCCAAGACTCAACCAATCGATAGGAGATAGATAACAGCTTCAGGATCTAGAACCAATCAGACGATAGGAGATAGATAACAGCTTCAGGATCTACAACCAATCAGACGATAGGAGATAGATAACAGCTTCAGGGTCTAGAACCAATCAGACGATAGGAGATATATAACAGCTTCAGGATCTACAACCAATCAGACGATAGGAGATAGATAACAGCTTGACTGAAAAGTATTGTGTATTATAGTGCAGTATTGTGTAGTATAGTGCAGTATTGTGTAGTAAAGTGCAGTATTGTGTAATAAAGCGCAGTATTGTGTAGTAAAAGACAGTGTTGTGTAGTAAAGTGCAGTATTGTGTAGTACATTGCACTATAGTGCAGTATTGTGTAGTAAAGTGCAGTATTGTTTAGTAAAGTGCATTATTGTGTAGTAAAGTGCAGTATTGTGTAGTAAAGAGCAGTATTTTGTAGTAAAGTGCAGTATTGTGTAGTACAGTGCACTATAGTGCAGTATTGTGTAGTAAAGTGCAGTATTGTGTAGTAAAGTGCAGTATTGTGTAGTAAAGAGCAGTATTTTGTAGTAAAGTGCAGTATTGTGTAGTACAGTGCACTATAGTGCAGTATTGTGTAGTAAAGTGCAGTATTGTGTAGTAAAGTGCAGTATTGTTTAGTAAAGTGCATTATTGTGTAGTAAAGTGCAGTATTGTGTAGTAAAGTGCAGTATTGTTTAGTAAAGTGCAGTATTGTGTAGTAAAGTGCAGTATTTTGTAGTACTGTCTATTATAGCGCAGTATTGTGTAGTAAAGTGTAGTATAGTGCATATTGTGTAGTAAAGTGCAGTATTGTGTAGTAAAGTGTAGTATAGTGCATATTGTGTAGTAAAGTGTAGTATAGTGCAGTATAGTGTAGTAAAGTGCAGTATTGTGTAGTAAAGTGTAGTATAGTGCAGTATAGTGTAGTAAAGTGCAGTATTGTGTAGTAAAGTGTAGTATAGTGTAGTACTCACGGAGCTGCGTTGTGTCTCGTGCTTGTCGATCGGGCTGATGAAGTTATCAGAGTTGCAGTAATCCTGCAGGAAGATCTTGTTGAGTTGACGCTGCTCCTCCGTTTGCAGAGAGCTCTCCTAACAAACACAAGTACACACAGTGATATACACACTGATGGTTAACACACATCACGTGTTTCTGTCTCCGTTGTCTCTTTTTGTCCCTGCGAGCTGCCGTAGACTTACGAAGTCAAAGAAGAGTCTCTGAGCGACCTGGTGGAGGTGTTGAACTCTGCTGACAGCGATGGAGAACAGACGCTGGCCGTCTGTGATTGGCTGAGAGGAGACGCCCAGAGACACCACCGACAACAGGAGGACGACTGAGAGACGCAAGGGACAGGTGAGGGAGACAGACAGGTAAGAGACAGATAGGTGAGACAGGTGAGTAGAATAGATTAAAGTAAAATAAAATAAAAACAAAATAAAGTAAAATAGACAAATAAAAACTAAATGAGTTTTGCAACAGCACTAATAAAACCACTGATCTTCATGTCTTACCTCGGTCCATGGCTGGTCTGGGATCAGTTCTGGTTCTGGTTCTGGTTCTGGTTCAGTTCTGGTTAATCTGATCTGAGTTCAGGTGTTCAGTGCGTTCTGATGTTTTCAGCTCAGAGTTTTGTGGTTTTATAGAAGAAAACTTGATGATTAAATTCATCAACAGAAACATGAACCGAACAAACAACCGCCGTGTGTGTGTGTGTGTGTGTGTGTGTGTGTGTGTGTGTGTGTGTGTGTGTGTGTGTGTTTGTGTGTGTTGACCTCTATTTAACATTAACACATTAACACCTCAATAATAATATTTATAGAACATAAAAAAACTGACTGTTGACGGGTGAAGTGTAAATATTACAATATGAAGAACAAGACGAGGTGACGTGAGAAGGAAACTTAATAATAATAATAATAACTTATAATTAAATAATTTAAAATAATTTAATACTTTAAATCAAGAGATGTTTTATTTTTAACTCTTTTATTTTTAAACTATTCAGTTGGTGATGAACTTCTGGACTCAAGTCTTTCTTTCTTATGAACAATGTTCTGGAGTCGGACACTCCCTGGAAGATCAGATCAGTAGATTGATAGTGTACAGTAGAGATCAGTAGAGATCAGTAGATTGATAGTGTACAGTAGAGATCAGTAGAGATCAACAGAGATCTGTAGAGATCTGCAGAGATCAGTAGAGACCAGCAACACGTTTCCTGTACATCTACTAAGATACAGAACATCAACTCTACTGATCTCTACTGATCTCTGTTGATCTCTACTGATCTCTACTGATCTCTGCTAATCTCTACTGATCACTACTGATCTCTACTAGAGACCAGCAGAGATCAGCAGAGATCAGCAGAGATCAGTAGAGATCAGTAGAGTACAGTAGAGATCAGTAGAGTACAGTAGAGATCAGTAGAGATCAGTAGAGATCAGTAGAGTACAGTAGAGATCAGTAGAGATCACTAGTGTACAATAGAGATCATTAGAGATCAGTAGAGATCAGTAGAGTACAGTAGAGTTGATGTTCTGTATTTTAGTAGATTTACAGGAAACGTGTCGCTGATTAAAAAATGTTTTTCGTACTTTTAGAAAACAGAGTCAGATGTTTGATGTTTTTGTCCTCAGAGATCTGAATTAATTCAACGCTGTCACTGATCTGAGGTCACACATTTAACATTTACATCACACTGGAAACTGAATTAATTCAACACTGTCACTGATCTGAGGTCAGACATTTAACAGAGAGGAGTTACATCACTCTAACTGAATTAATTCAACGCTTTGTGAAACCGATAGGACCAGATCCATGTGAACCAGGAGACACAATAAACAACAAGAACAGGTTGATCTTCAGGAACAAACACTCTCACTTAATGCTCCTACAGGATTACTAGAAATAAATTATATTATAAAGTTATTTTACTGTAAAATGAGTTGATGTTTGGATCCTCGTGGGCTTCTCTTAAAGGGACGGCGCCTCATCACATGTATCTCTGGGAATAATCATCAGAATATGTGACAGTTATGACGGTTTCATCAATATGTTCATCTTTGAAACATATACACTGAAACACACATGAATTATAGTTATATATATATGTCTGTCGATATTAAAGCAAGGAGACCAAATATCAAGTCACATATATCTTAAATCTTATCTTTAATTCTCAGACAGAATCGAGGAACAGGTTCGCCGTCCTGGACCGTCGGCGCTCTGGAAGTCCGTCTGCAGGTCTAGAACGGATTCTGAAAAAGAGGATTTCATCTGGAAAAGTTGGGATTTCTTCATCGACTTTGGAAATATGTGACAAAATGTTGTTGTACCATCCATATTTAGATACTGATGGTTGTCCATGTGACTGATTGAGTCGAGGACATTTCACTTTCACTTTCACACCTTTGACTTCTACTTTTAAACATTAAAGTAACCGGCTGCAGCAGCTATTCACTGGATGCAAGTTTGCAAAATTATTTTTCTTTTTTTGTGTATAATATTGATCAAAATCACACGGTTTAATTCATGAGGAGCATTACGCCAACAATAAATGCTCATTTTAACCCTGATTTTAGGGTGTTAGTCAGTAAAAATTAAAGAAATTTGTGGCCATCTTGGTTTTCGGCTGTCACCATCTTGGTTTTTGTTTGTCACCATCTTGTTTTTTTGTAACCAGAAGTGACATGATTGGGTTGAGCTAAACGCTGAGTAAGATATTTTTAGACGACCCAAAAGATTATAATTAACTACGATGAAGTGAGTTAACTTTTCTCGTTTCGGCTCGCTGATGTTTGTTTTGGTTGACGGATACGGAACGGATATGACGTCACGTTACTCAGACTACAACAATTAAAGCGGTAACTTCCTTCTTCCTCCACATAGACTCAGATGAAGCAGATATATCGATTCTGGCATTAAAACATCTATTTAGAAATAGTAAAAAAAAATTACGAGACAAAGGTGAATTGATTTTTTCCCCCACCCCTACTTATCAGTGTCTTATTGTGTTTTTATGTCTGATAATGTGTCCATGGCAGCAGCTATTTATTGATGTGTTAGAATATATTAAAGTGTTTTATTTGGCATTAATTAATTACACTGAATTAATGTATACCTATTAATAATGTTATAATACCCTCCTGAGTATAAACTGACTCTTTCTGTTTGGTGGAAAATGTGCTGCATCAGCTGATGAAACCTTTAAGCACAGAGAGGATGGATGCAGGACACAGTCTGGTTTCATTATTTTCCTTAAAGCTGAAGTGGAAACTGAATGAAGCTGAATGAAGCTGAGTGAGTGAGGAGGACTTTCCTGTGGTGTCTCTTCATCGTCACATTTCTGTTCAAACTGCAGCTGAAAGTCATTCAGAAAAGTTGTAGACCAAAACCCTCCGAGGGAGTTACGTGGTTTTCCTTCCTGTTTTCAGAGATCCTCGACTCGTCTCCACTCCGTCTCTTTCTGTCTAAACCTAAACTGAAGCTTGACTTCCTGCCTCGTATTAAACCGTCTCCCTGCTCTCTTCACGGTAAATGTAAACTGAAGATTTCGGGGGTTAAACCGCACAGACGTCTTCACTCTGATTCATGTGTCAAATGGAACCTAATAGACTCTTCAGTGTGTAATAAAGGGAAAAGTTCATGATTCAGCAAACTGATAGTCTTAGTTTCCACCTTTATTAACCCTTTAAACACAGTCAGCCTCTAAATCCTCATCACAGGTTCAACATGTCGATAAACTTCACTAATAAAGTGATTTAAAACCTTCAGAAGAAGAAATAAATAAATAATTAGAGAAACACTTTGGGAACAATCTGGTTCTACTTCAAGTCCTGAGTCCTTTAAAGGGTCCTGAGCCTCAGGTTGGGAACCTCTTCAGTTTGATTTTTTACAATAAATCCAATTAATTAACATATCTGAACTAAATCATTAATAATTTATTAATAATTAATGATTTAGTTCAGATATGTTAAAGGGAAAACTACTGAAATTAAATGCACAGACAATATTAATTGTTGGTATTTTTATAATTTAAGTGCATTTAAAGAAGTAAAAAGCTACACACATATATACATATAATGTATATGTATATATATATATACATGTATACAGTATATGTATATAGTATATATATATATATACATGTATCCATATATACAGTATATGTATATATATACTGTGTATATGTATATATATACAGTATATATATATACATATATGCAGTATATATGTACATATATATTATGTATATATACATATAAATGTATATATACATAATATAATAAACTAATAATATAATATAATAATCATAATATAAGAAATAATAACACATTTAAATGTCTCATCTCATGAAGATGAGATGAGACATACAAATGTGTGTATATTTGTATACGTATATGTGTGTGTATATATGTATGCATACACATATATACATGCGTATACATATATACTAATATACACACATCTACAGTATACATACATATACACATATATACACATACAGTATATCATATATACCTACATATACTTATATACACACACACACACACACACACACACACATATATATAAATATATACCTACATATACTGTACATATATACAAACACATATATACTGTATACATGCATACATACATTCATACATAATACATGTGTATATATACACACGTATAATTACATATATACATACACATATACACATATATACAAACACACATATACACATATGCATATATACACACACACACGCACATACATATATATATGTATATATATATACATATATATATATATAAAGTACTCCTCTTAAAGGATGAATACATTCTTAAATTTGACAAAATAAAATAAAAGTCATCCCCTAAAGTTTAACATTAAGGGCTTTTAAGTTTAGAGTCGCCTCGACTATAAAACATTTAAGTTTAGTTTAAGATGTTTTGTTTTTCAAATAAATGGACAAATGAAGGAACTCTGATTTCTTCTGAGGGTTAATTGTCTGTCTACTATTATATTCTATATATTCTATATTTAGTTTTTTTTTTTTCTTCTTTTTTTTCTTATATCTTGCTTTATTTTTTTACTGATGGATATTGTTGTTTGCTCTATTCCCTTTAATACTATCCCCTTTACTGCTGTGATACTGCAAATCTGTCTGCTGTGGGACTAATGAAGGACTCATCTTATCTTATCTCATCTTATTTCATCTCATCTCATCTTATATAATCTTAAGGAGTATTCAACTATGACATATGGCTGTCCACATACTTTTGGACATGTAATAAAATCCAGTGTTTACATACTTTTGGCCATATCATGTAATGAAATCCAGTGTCCACATACTTTTGGCCATGCGGTTTTACACACAACTAAACTCTACGTGGCCATAAATATGTGGACACGGTTTGAGTTTAACTCCGTGTTAATGGATGTAGCTGCAACGCTCAGGTGTCCACATACTTTAGGACATGAAGTGATCCAGTTAATTTATTGTATTTGTGAGTTTTTAATTGTACTTTTTACTGTGTACTTTTGTAGTAACAGTCATAGTAAGAGGCCTTACACACAGCCTGGCACCCTGTGGGGGGTAAGCGGGGGGGGGGGTGTTTGAGGTTTAGGTTGAGGTGGGGGTTGAAAAGGGAAATTTCCAAATTTCGTAGAAATTTTTGTCTTTATTTTGCTTTGAAGACATCAGAGTTTCAGTTTCTATCGAAGCTTTATTTAAACCACAAGATGTCAGAGATGCTCATCAGAACCACCACAACCAGCAGATCAACAGATACCAGAACCTCCAGGACCTCCAGCAGATCATCACCACTCTACGGTGAGTTCATTTTATCACTAAACCAGGACTAAAGACCCATATTTTAATACTTATTTTCATTATTTTAGGCAACAAACATCTTATTGGTTTAAAGGTACCCATTTTAATGTTTTGTTTATGTTTTATGACGACAACATTCTGCAAAGTTTTTCAAATAATCAATAAGTTAAAATAACATTTGTTAATTTTTTTTACGTATTAGTAATAATGTTAACAATGTTAATGCATTAGTAATAATGTTAACAATGTTAATGTTTTAGTAATAATGTTAACAATGTTAATGGATTAGTAATAATGTAAACAATGTTAATGTTTTAGTAACAATGTTAACAATGTTAACAATGTTAATGCATTAGTAATAATGTTAACAATGTTAATGTTTTAGTAACAATGTTAACAATGTTAATGCATTAGTAATAATGTTAACAATGTTAACGTTTTAGTAACAATGTTAACAATGTTAATGCATTAGTAATAATGTTAACAATGTTAATGTTTTAGTAACAATGTTAACAATGTTAATGCATTAGTAATAATGTTAACAATGCTAATGTATTATTAATAATGTTAACCATGTTAACGTATTAGTAGTAATGTTAACAATGTTAATGTATTAGTAATAATGTTAACAATGTTAACGTATTAGTAGTAATGTTAACAATGTTAACGTATTAGTAATAATGTTAATATATTAGTAATGTTACTTATGTTAAGTAATTAATGTTAACAATGTTAATGTATTAACAATAATGTTAATAATGTTAACAATGTTAATGTCTTACTAATAATGTTAACAATGTTAATGTATCAGTGATAATGTTAACAATGTTAATATATTAGTAACAATGTTAATAATGATAATATATTAGCATAATATAATAATAATAACATAATAATGTTAATAATGTTAACAATTTTAAAATATTAGTAATAGTGTTAATGTTCATAATGTTAACGTATTAGTATTAATGTTAATATTTTAGTAATAATGTTAATCATTTTAATGTATTAGTAAAAGTGTTAATAATGTTAACGTATTAGTAATAATGTGGTATTAGTACTTTTAAAGTAACAGAGTATTTTTACAGTGTGGTATTAGTACTTTTACTGTAACAGAGTAGTTTTATAGTGTGGTATTAGTACTTTTACTGTAACAGAGTAGTTTTATAGTGTGGTATTAGTACTTTTACGGTAACAGAGTAGTTTTACAGTTTGGTATTAGTACATTTACTGTAGCAGAGTAGTTTTATAGTGTGGTATTAGTACTTTTACTGCAGTAAAGGATCTGAATACTTTTAGTAGTTTCTGAGGCGTCTCTCTGCTCAGTTTTTAGACTCGATGAACAAACCGACGACAGAACTTATCGACATTTAAAAAGCGTCTCACTGACCTGAAAGTATTTGAACTTCCTGTCGTTTTCTGAGCAGTCCAACTGAAATCTGATGTTTGTATCATCAACTGATTTAATGTTTAACTACATTTAGTAAAATGATAAATTAATTTACGGTAAACATGAAGCTCAGCGTTCTCGTAATAAAGCGACATGATTTCCACATATAACGAGTTTCCTCGTCCACCGCGGTCACAAACATCGAGTGTCGGAGCAACAAGCGGAAATATTAGTCAATAGAAACACTGATTCAACGGTTTCATTTCAGAGCCTCCTGAGTCCTGGTCTGAGATCAGTTTGACTCAAACATCATGAAGCAGCTCATTTTCATTAGTGTTGAAACTTTATATTATTATTATCATCATCATGATCATTATTATTATTATATGTGCAGACAGACTCTGGTGTGTTTAAGCTGCTTCACATTAATATTAATATTAATATTAATGTGTCAGTTTATTTCCACTGAAATGAAACTTCACTTGGTGGAGTCCCCTCTGATCTGATTTTTTTACGTATTAGTAATAATGTTAACAATGTTAATGTCTTAGTAATAATGTAAACAATGTTAATATATTAGTAATAATGCCAATAATGTTAATGTATTCGTAATAATGTTAACATATTAGTAATAATGTTAATATATTAATAATAATGGTAATAATGTTTATGTATTAATAATAATATTGATAATGTTAATGTATTAGTAAACAATTAGTAAACTTTGTAAACGTTGTAATTTAGCGTATAAAGTATACATCATCAGCTGTGATTCAGGACACATTTCAGTTCAACATTTAAGATGTCTTCATGAAGAGACGTAATAATTAATAAGTATTAATTAACATTTAATAAAATAACTTTTCTTCTGACGTCACTGTAAAACGGTGTTGATCTCAGACAGAGTGAAGGCATTAATTCCTCATTTAGCGGGTTGTGTACCTGCATGAAGCTGCAGTGACTCACCTGGCGGAGGAGCTGAGTCCTGGTCCAGGTCTCTGTCGTTGTGGTTTGGATCAGACTCTCTGGGGTTTGATGACTCACACAGGTAGGAGGCCTCTGATTGGTCCTGACAGCCTGCCAATCTGCTGCTCTGTGTTCCAGGTTACCTGAACGGACCTGAAGCTGCCGACTCACACAGCACACCTGAAGCATCTCAGACCAGAACCAGAACCAGAACCAAGATCACCTGAAGAACCAAGACCAGGAATCACTTGAGGTGAAGGTTTTTAAAACTCAGAACGGCAGCTTGTCTTTCTGTAGAACTTCGACTAAACCTGAGGTCTGTTTCAGAACCTCAGGACCTGAAGAACCAGGAAGTGCTGAGGAACCACGTGAGGAACCAGGACCTGCTCTTGACCAGCTGAAACAAAAACCATCAGAACCAGAACCATCAGAACCATGACACCGTCTTCAGTCCTCCTCGTCCTCCTGCACATCTGCAGCCTCCATCTGATAGCAGTCGCCATGCCGACAGCATGTAAGCTGGAGGGAAACATGGTCCAGTCGGCTCACAACCACCTCAGAGATCTGGTACGACCTTTGACCTTTAATCAGAATGCTCTCACTTATCAATTCACACCTGAACGGTCTTTACTGCTTCACACCTGAACGGTCTTTACTGCTTCACTCCTGAACCGTCTTTACTGCTTCACGTCAACTCACACTTCAACTGCTCACACCTGAACCGTCTTTACTACTTTACGTCAACTCACACTTCAACTGCTCACACCTGAACCGTCTTTACTACTTCACGTCAACTCACACTTCAACTGCTCACACCTGAACCGTCTTTACCGCCTCACACCTGAACCATCTTTACCGCTTCACGTCAACTCTCACTTCAACTGCTCACACCTGAACCATCTTTACCGCTTCACGTCAACTCACACTTCAACTGCTCACACCTGAACCATCTTTAGTGCTTCACGTCAACTCACACTTCAACTGCTCACACCTGAACCATCTTTACTGCTTCACGTCAACTCACACTTCAACTGCTCACACCTGAACCGTCTTTACCGCTTCACACCTGAAGCATCTTTACCGCTTCACGTCAACTCACACTTCAACTGCTCACACCTGAACCATCTTTACTGCTTCACGTCAACTCACACTTCAACTGCTCACACCTGAACCATCTTTACTGCTTCATGTCAACTCACACTTCATTTACCTGTATTTTTCCTGTAGGGGGGGCCGTTTCCTGCCCGCTGCCTGCCGTACAACGCCAACATCTCCTTTCCAGGCTCCGCCTTCCCTGCTGCCAAAGCCAAGGTAGGTCAAGCCAATCACAGGTCCGTTTTTTCTGTTTCCTTTAAAACCCTGCTGGTTGAAAACACTGAGCTCTGATTGGTTCCCTGCAGTGCCCCCGAGTATTATGGGTGGTGGATGAGTCACTCCAGGAGGCGGGGCTAATGTTTGAGGAGCGTGAGGTACCTGTTACCTGGGACAACCAGACGGTCAACAAATTCAAACACCTGCAGCAACGTCTGGAGGAGGCAGCAAGCTGTGTGAGTACCTGTCTGTCTGAACACCTGTCTGTCTGTCTGTCTGTCTGTCTGAACACCTGTCTGTCTGTCTGTCTGAACACCTGTCTGTCTGTCGGTCTGTCTGAATACCTGTCTGTCTGTCTGTCTGAACACCTGTCTGTCTGTCGGTCTGAACACCTGTCAGTTTCCACACCTGTCTGTCTGAACACCTGTCTTTCTGTCTGTCTGTCTGCACACCTGTCTGTCTGTCTGAAAACCTGTCTGTCTGGCTCCACACCTGTCTGTCTGTCTGTCTCCACACCTGTCTGTTTGAACACCTGTCTTTCTGTCTGTCTGTCTGAACACCTGTCTGTCTGTCTGTCTGTCTCATGTCTTATATCATGGGCTCCATATGATTATTTTTTTTAATTTGCTTTTATTTTCCCTCCCGTCCTTTCTGTCCCTCTCTCTCTCTCTGACCTGTCTCTCTCTCTCTCTCTGACCTGTCTCTCTCTCTCTCTGACCTGTCTCTCTCTCTCCAGTTGCCCATTGTTGATGATTCAGGGGTTTTATCTTCTTACTTCAGTAATGTGACAGCAGTTCTGGACCAGCAGGTAAACTCACAAACACAAGCACTTTGTTTTTACGATTATGTATATATATACTGTATATATATTAGTCATTGGGCGATAGGTCTGTGGACCAATCAGAGCTGATTGGGCGGGTCTCTCTGTGTGTCACTCAGGACAGCGCAGCCTGTGGTTGGATGGCTCTGAAGAGAGATCTGGTGAAGGTCCTAGCCGCAGCTCTGCACAAGCACAAGGCCTGTTTCAGCTGGAGATAGGCCACGCCCACTGAGGACAGAGACCACGCCCACTGAGGACAGAGACCACGCCCACTGAGGACAGAGACCACGCCCATAAAGGACAGAGACCACGCCCATAAAGGACAGAGACCACGCCCACTGATGACACTGAAAATATTTATATATTTATTGAATATATTTATCGACCTAGTTTTGTATTTATTTATTTATATATTTATTTATATATTTATTAAGAAAAACTGAACTATATTTTGATACTTCATTTCACATTTTTTTAAAAATATTTTATAAATTATCTTCCTGCCTATTTAAATTGTGTTGTTCTGTTTGTCTCAATGTTCAATTTAATCATATTAAAGCATCATGAAATAAAACCGTTTCAGCAGTTTGATGTTTACCTTTAACACCCACAGACATGCAGACAGTAAACATGCGACTCAGTGGTGGAGTGACTCACTGTTGATATTTGTTCTAGTTTAGTTTAACTGTCTGCCTACCTAACCGCCTCACACCCAGAAGGTCGCAGGTTCAAACCCAAAGCTCTTCTGCAGCTTCCTCCCACAGTCCAAAGACATGCAGGTTAATGGTTGACGCCAAGCGTGAATGGGACTGATCCAGCTAACATTAGCCAATGCTAAGCTACACATAGACAGATACTGACCCAGCTAACATTAGCCAATGCTAAGCTACACATAGACAGATACTGACTCAGCTAATATTAGCCAATGCTAAGCTACACATAGACAGATACTGACCCAGCTAACATTAGCCAATGCTAAGCTACACATAGACAGATACTGACCCAGCTAATATTAGCCAATGCTAAGCTACACATAGACAGATACTGACCCAGCTAATATTAGCCAATGCTAAGCTACACATAGACAGATACTGACCCAGCTAACATTAGCCAATGCTAAGCTACACATAGACAGATACTGACCCAGCTAATATTAGCCAATGCTAAGCTACACATAGACAGATATTGACCCAGCTAATATTAGCCAATGCTAAGCTACACATAGACAGATATTGACCCAGCTAATATTAGCCAATGCTAAGCTACACAGAGACAGATACTGACCCAGCTAATATTAGCCAATGCTAAGCAACACATAGACAGATACTGACCCAGCTAATATTAGCCAATGCTAAGCTACACATAGACAGATACTGACCCAGCTAACATTAGCCAATGCTAAAATACACATAGACAGATACTGACCCAGCTAACATTAGCCAATGCTAAGCTACACATAGCCAGATACTGACCCAGCTAATATTAGCCAATGCTAAGCTACATATAGACAGATATTGACCCAGCTAATATTAGCCAATGCTAAGCTACACAGAGACAGATACTGACCCAGCTAACATTAGCCAATGCTAAGCTACACATAGACAGATAATGGCCCAGCTAATATTAGCCAATGCTAAGCTACACATAGACAGATACTGATCCAGCTAACATTAGCCAATGCTAAGCTACATATAGACAGATATTGACCCAGCTAATATTAGCCAATGCTAAGCTACACAGAGACAGATACTGACCCAGCTAATATTAGCCAATGCTAAGCTACACATAGACAGATACTAACCCAAACTCAGTTATCTGTAATAAAGTTATTAAACTATTGAAGAGTGAAACTAGGTGAAAGGTTACTTTCACTTTCAGACACATTCAGACTGTAAACACAGTGACTCATATTCAACACTGAAGCCTTTGACTCATAAATTTGAAGTCACTCTGAATCACAGACAAAAGTACAATTAATCCAGAAATACCACGCAGATAAATCACCATTGATAAAAAATTAAATCACATCTGTTCATTCACTCTGTTATTAATCCAGTTGTAACTTGAGCAGAAGTGAAGACATAAAACACAAAACAGGCCTGTCAGCACAGTCAGAAAATATTTAAGAAAAACCAGACCTCATGTAATGAATAGACACAAATAAGTCACATTAAAATGACTGCTGTGAGTCGTTCACAGTAATGGTACAATATGTAATTTAAACTCAAACCTACTATATTAAACTAAGGATTTGTTAAATGAAGTAGTAACTGGTGTTAAAGTTAAATGTGAGAAACATGGAAGTAAACAGGAAGTTAAATCGGACCTTCTGACAGACAGATTAAAGGTTTTATTTATCTAATGAACAATAAACTGTCTTCATTCAAAGAAACCAGATACTGATCCAAGGATTAACAGGAGGAGGTCAGGAGGTCGTCGGTGATCTTTACCAGAAACGGCCCTGGTAAAAATCACCGTTAGTGATCTTTACCAGAAACGGCCCTGGTAAAAATCACCGTTAGTGATCTTTACCAGAAACGGCCCCGGTAAAAATCACCGTTAGTGATCTTTACCAGAAAAGGCCCTGGTAAAAATCACCGATAGTGATCTTTACCAGAAACGGCCCTGGTAAAAATCACCGTTAGTGATCTTTACCAGAAAAGGCCCCAGTAAAAATCCCCGATAGTGATCATTACCAGAAACGGCCCTGGTAAAAGTCACCATTAGTGATCTTTACCAGAAAAGGCCCTGGTAAAAATCACCGTTAGTGATCTTTACCAGAAACGGCCCTGGTAAAAATCACTGATAGTGATCTTTACCAGAAACGGCCCTGGTAAAAATCACCATTAGTGATCTTTACCAGAAAAGGCCCTGGTAAAAATCACCGTTAGTGATCTTTACCAGAAAAGGCCCTGGTAAAAATCACCATTAGTGATCTTTACCAGAAAAGGCCCTGGTAAAAATCCCCATTAGTGATCTTTAACAGAAAAGGCCCAGGTAAAAATCACCGATAGTGATCTTTACCAGAAACGGCCCTGGTAAAAATCACCGTTAGTGATCTTTACCAGAAAAGGCCCTGGTAAAAGTCACCGATAGTGATCTTTACCAGAAAAGGCCCTGGTTAAAATCCCCGTTAGTGATCTTTACCAGAAACGGCCCTGGTAAAAGTCACCGATAGTGATCTTTACCAGAAAAGGCCCTGGTTAAATTCACCATTAGTGATCTTTACCAGAAACGGTCCTGGTAAAAGTCACCATTAGTGATCTTTACCAGAAAAGGCCGTGGTAAAAATCACAATTAGTGATCTTTACCAGAAACGGCCGTGGTTAAAATCACTGTTAGTGATCTTTACCAGAAACGGCCCTGGTAAAAGTCACTATTAGTGATCTTTACCAGAAAAGGCCGTGGTAAAAATCACAATTAGTGATCTTTACCAGAAACGGCCGTGGTTAAAATCACTGTTAGTGATCTTTACCAGGAACCGTCCTGGTAAAAATCACCATTAGTGATCTTTACCAGAAACGGCCCTGGTTAAAATCACCGTTAGTGATCTTTACCAGAAAAGGCCCTGGTAAATATCACTGCTAGTGATCTGGTAAAGATCACCAACGACCTCCTCATACTGATCCAAGGATTAACAGGAGGTCAGGAGGTCGTTAGTGATCTTTACCAGAAAGGGCCGTGGATGACCTTTGACCTGCAGCTTCTACTATAGTCAGACATCATATTCACATTTTACCAACAACCTTTTTTTTTTTTTATTTTTTATTTTTTAACTTTGAGCACAAAATTAAGTTATTTGTCAAAAAAACTGTCAAACAGCGAAGCTGATCAACTTAATCAGGAAATGACTCAAATAAATATGAAATATCATAGAAATGCCAAAATACACCGGAGGGGGGGCTTTAACGAGTATACACACTCTTTTCCTCTGGGCTGTGATTGGCTGCTGACAGAGAGGACACGCCCCCTGGTGGAGCATCATCATCACACTATGAAACCTCCATGTTGCTGAAGTCTGAGTGGAGGACAAGTCCCTGAATGCATCACGATGACAGAATATAAACTCAAACTACACCGTGCCCATCAGGTCGTAAGCCACGCCCCTCTACTCCTCGGTGGGCGGGGCCTCCTCCAGAGCTTCCTGTTGGTTGGGGTCGACGTACTCGTGATTGAATGTGACAGAATCAGCTCCCAGTTTGAACCTGTGGACGGCCAGCAGACACTGGAGAGCCTGCAGACACACAGGATTCAAAGAGAAAACTTTATTAACACCGTTCCACTTCACTGACGGGACGATCACAAGTAAACAGCAAGCTTGAACACAGAAGCTGCACTCACAGGTGGACAGGTGAGCTCACTTCACTGGAACCAAAAGGTAAAGGCAGTCAGAACAGGTAAAGTGATCCAGACGCTCCGGATCCACATCACTGACATCAGCACAGAGTCCATTAACTCTTTGTATACCACTCATTTATCTTCTTCTCATATCACAGATCATTACATCATCATCAGTGATCAGAATATATGATGACATCATCTTACACATCATGGCATCACTGTAACAGCAATAACAACAACAATACTAATAATACTAATAAATAATTAATACTATTAATAATAATAACACACTTCACATGACGTTTATAAACCAGCTCAGACACAAAACAACATCACTCTGTTGTCATGGAAACAGAAGGCACTTTGGATGACAGGCACTTCGAGCAGCCAATCAGAGTCCAGACTGAGTTGATGAGGAAACAGGAAGCTCGGGGACTCTCGTCTCTGATTGGCTGAAGGAGAGAGGCGACGTTAGATGTGTGTGTGTGTGTGTGTGTGTGTGTGTGTGTGTTTCAGGCGAGCGGCGGGCTGAACAGTTTGTTGTATTCTTCTTCAAACGAGACTCTCTTCAGACGCTCCGACGACAGCAGAGTGAGACCTCCCTACACACACACACACACACACACACACACACACAGGTCACGTGCACACACAGACAAACACACACAACATACCACAGCAGAATAACATGCACAAAGAAAAACACACAACATGACAACACACACACACACAAACACAGGAGAAGAAAACAGCATCAAGTTTGTTACACTCGTGTTTTCTGTTATTGAAAGTTCGTTTAACAGCTTCACAGATATTAATATTAGTATTATTATTTTTATTACTATTATTATTATAGTTATTATCATTATTTCCATTGCTATTATTATAATTATTATAGTTATAGTTATTATTATTATTGTTAGTATTTTTATTGCTATTATTATAATTTTTTGTTATTATTATTATTATTGTTAGTATTTCTATTGCTATTATTATAATTATTATAGTTATAGTTATTATTATTATTGTTAGCATTTTAATTGCTATTATTATAATTATTATTATAGTTATAGTTATTATTATTATTATTATTATTGTTAGTATTTTTATTGTTATTATTATAATTATTATAGTTATTATTATTATTATCATTAGTATTATTATTGTTAGTATTTTTATTGTTTGTATTTTTACTGCTATTATTATAATTATTATAGTTATAGTAATCATTATTATTATTTGTATTAGTAGACGTATTAGAAGTATTATCAGTAATATTCACATGACCACAGTCTAAATATCTTCCTCTAATGAGAAGTGCATCATGTTGAGAACTCACACATAGTGTGTATATACTGTGATGAGGTCACGGTTACCCAGCATGCAGCTCTGCTACCTTTTGGGGATGTGTGATGTTTTAACATTATTCAGTACAGACAGTGAATGTAACAGCTGTTGACTTGTCTACTACTACTACAGCAGTACTACACACTGTGAATACTTTGCACTACAGTGACATGTCAGCGTTGAACCACCAGGTGGCAGCAGAGGCAGAGGCAGATGTTTTCAGCTGTTCTGCAGGTAACTTCAGGTTTAACCCTTCAGGTTTAACCCTTCAGAGGTCACACATCCAGCTGTTCTTCCTGCATCTGGCAGCTTCAGCTGTGTTACTGTTAGTCTCATTATGTGTTTAACTTCTTGGTATTTGTCTGATATTATAGTTTGTAAAACGTGCCGCTCTGCCGACAGTAGACGTGTCCATGACCGACTTGATAATGCACACAGTGCACTTTAATAGACTGAGCCACTTTAACTTTAATTCTGCACACTACAAAACTTCTCTACCTCAGTTCTTATCCTGCATTATATTCCATATCTGACATTTCTTAATATCTGTTTCTCCTATATTTTATTATCCAGCACTATATCACTTTCTGCACTACATTCACTTTTTCTTTAAATAGTCGTGTATCTCAGTTGTTAACCTGCACTATATTAATTTTTAACAGTTCTTCTGCACATTGCATATCTTGTTTTATACTCTGTATTACTTACATGTGTCTTGTTACTACTTGTGTCGTTTTACTAATATGTGTACTACTCACCTGTGACGTTTTTACTAATATGTTTGCACTATGGAACTGTGATGCTGGATACTTGAATTTCCCTCGGGATCAATAAAGTTACTATCTATCTATCTATCTATCTATCTATCTATCTATCTATCTATCTATCTATCTATCTATCTATAACCAGCATCGTAGGACCGTTTAGAGCGGGGGGGGGGGCAATTATTTTTCCTGGGGGGCCACATGAGAAACCCAGATTGTTGCCGGCCGCCAAACAAATACTGTCAGATGTAACCTCTATTTTATCACTAGATTAGATTATAGAAAACACACTGTGATCTTATTTTTCAGCATTTATTACACTGAAAATCACTTCAAACAGCAGATTATTAATAAAATGACATTATGTGCAGGAGTCTTTGAACCGTACAGGACTGACTGCTGTGGATGGTAATGTTTCCATTAATAAAACTTAACATTTAACCTAACATTAACACTTATATTTCCTTCTGTCGTTGCAGGCAGCTTTGTAAAAAGTCCTTGCTGGCTGCTTTTATAGCTTAGCTAACAATTTGTCCTCACCTTCTCATCTACAGATAGATTTCTGTATTTTTCCGCATGTTTTGTCTCAAAGTGGCGGCTCAAGTTGTCGTCTTTAAACACAGCCACATGTACTTAGCATGCCTCGGTCTGGCTTAGCGTGATCTCGTTTGTTAGGGTTAGTGAAGCCAGATAACGAGAAGATACCCTGCGTGTTGAACGCTCTTCGTAGAGCCGACCTCAGGTGATGTAGTTCAGGTACGTACCCAGGTGAAGAAGGAGAAGAAGGAGAAGATGATGGTGGCTCTGGCAGCGTCGGCTCCTTCATTCAGAGGATTGTCCTCTTCTTTAGAAACCTGCCACTGGTTGGCCAGAAAACAGAAACCCACGAACCAGACCAGACACCAGAGACCTGCACAGATCACAGGTTACATCACAGGTTATTAATCACACCAACAGGTGAAGATCACAGAACCAGAGGAGGCGGAGTCTCACCTGACACTGCGATGTCGGCCATGACGGCCTTCTTCCTGTCCTTCACGCCGGTGATCTGAGGAAAGTAAACGTCCAGCGCCAGGAAACCGGTGCTGCAGAGGAAGCACAGCGTTCCCATGGCGAGGGCATAGCTGCAGGCGTTCTGGTTGCGGTTGAAGATGCAGGACTCCTCCACCTCTTCAGGGCGGTTAACGTAACCCTCATTAGCAACGCAGCCGAGGATCACAATGGAGAAGAGCTGAAAACAGACAGGAGACAGCAGCTAGCTCAATGCTAACAGACACATTCATTCTCAGTGGAAGAAGCTAGATGCTAAAAGGGAGGAGTATAAAGCTTTAGTTGAGAGTTTTTCCACATGAAAACATTATGATTGACTCAGAACCAAACCGTCCAATCAGAGCCCACTCTCTCCTCTGTAAACCGTCCAATCAGAGCCCACTCTCTCCTCTGTAAACTGTCCAATCAGAGCCCACTCTCTCCTCTGTAAACTGTCCAATCAGAGCCCACTCTCTCCTCTGTAAACCGTCCAATCAGAGCCCACTCTCTCCTCTGTAAACCATCCAATCAGAGCCCACTCTCTCCTCTGTAAACCATCCAATCAGAGCCCACTCTCTCCTCTGTAAACCATCCAATCACAGCCCACTCTCTCCTCTGTAAACCGTCCAATCAGAGCCCACTCTCTCCTCTGTAAACCGTCCAATCAGAGCCCACTCTCTCCTCTGTAAACCGTCCAATCACTGCCCACTCTCTCCTCCGTAAACCGTCCAATCGGGGCCCACTCTCTCCTCCGTAAACCGTCCAATCACTGCCCACTCTCTCCTCCGTAAACCGTCCAATCAGAGCCCACTCTCTCCTCCGTAAACCGTCCAATCAGAGCAGCAGCAGCGTGAAACAGTGAGGTTCTGTTTGAGGAGTCTTGTGTTGAACCTCAGGAATGTTAACACCAATCTCATGACTGAAACACATGCACACACATGCACACGCACGTGCACACGCACGCACTATACTGAAATAACTAACATAAACAGAACAAACTAACAGACATGAACCAACCGACTGCTTCCTGTTTGAGTTCTGTGAGGTTTGTTTACAGGTGTGACCTCACAGGTGTGACCTCACAGGTGTTTCTTCTTTTGTTTACGTCAATCTGAAATGTTGTTACCGTGACATCATCATTACATCATCAGACTCACCCAGCAGACGATCCTCACCACGGTCTGAGGCTGTCTGATGAAGGTCAGGGGGTCGAACTCTCCGCCCGCCTTCCCCGCCCCGTACGCCTGGAAACCGTCCATCCAGACCACTTCCTGTTCCACAGACCAGCTCAGACCAGTAAGGACCAGTTCAGCCCGGCTCAGTCTACTTTAACCCTCCACCTCCCAGCTCAGTCCAGCTAGATTCTACTCAGACAAGTTGGTCCCAGTCCAGTGAGTCCAGTTAGTCTAGTTAGTCCAGTTGGGTCCAGTTAGTCCAGTTGGGTCCAGTTGGGTCCAGTTAGTCCAGTTGGGTCCAGTTAGTCCAGTTGGGTCCTGGTTATTGTCTGTGTCTGTACTGGTCTCAGTGCGCTCTTCTTCTTCTCTGCTGTTATAACTGTAATCTGCTCTAATCCTCCTCATCCCACTTTACGCTTTAACACCCCGAGCTCAGTCTCACAGGCTGTGGACCGCCTCCAACCAGCTCTACCAATCACATTCTTTAATTAACCCTTTCGGAGTCAGAGTCGTCCAATCACAGTGAAGGAGGCGGGGCTAAACTTCCTGAGAGGCTACAGTCAAGATGAAAAATCTCCTCTCCCTTCCACATTCTTTATCTGAGCAGAAGTTCTTTAAACTCCTGAAAACATGTTAACACGTCCAGCTGTTCATTAGCTCAAACTTATAGCCTCATGCTAACTTTGCCTCATGCTAACCTCACCTTGTGCTATCTTCGCCTCATGATAATTTAGCCTTGTGCTAACTTCGTCTTGTGCTAACGTAAGTGTTTACTAAGTACAAATTTATCACTTAATTAAGCACAAACTAGTTCTTACTTAGTCAATATTTACACCTACTAACTGCAGGTGGAACGGTTAACTAGCTAACTGACAGAGCTAACTGACAGAGCCTCTAATTAAATTACAAGCTGTCTTCAGTAAAACACTAGAGAGTAAAACCATGTGTTTATAAGTTTTATTGAAGCATTGATTCTTAACTGAACAGAAAAAGTGTCCAAAGACTCCCAAAGACTCTCAAAGACTCCCAGAGACTCCCAAAGACTCTCAAAGACTCTCAAAGACTCCCAAAGACTCTCAAAGACTCTCAAAGACTCCCAGAGACTCTCAAAGACTCTCAAAGACTCCCAAAGACTCTCAAAGACTCTCAAAGACTCCCAAAGACTCTCAAAGACTCTCAAAGACTCCCAGAGACTCTCAAAGACTCTCAAAGACTCCCAGAGACTCTCAAAGACTCTCAAAGACTCCCAAAGACTCCCAGAGACTCTCAAAGACTCTCAGAGACTCTCAAAGACTCCCAAAGACTCTCAAAGACTCTCAAAGACTCCCAGAGACTCTCAAAGACTCTCAAAGACTCCCAGAGACTCTCAAAGACTCTCAAAGACTCCCAAAGACTCCCAAAGACTCTCAAAGACTCCCAAAGACTCTCAAAGACTCCCAGAGACTCCCAGAGACTCCAACCTGAAACACAGACAGACGGTTGTTACGACTCCATTCATGTGATTGTTCCTCTAAACTAAGTGATGAACAGACTCACATGTTGCTTCAGCCGGCCATGATGTGCTTCACAAAAGCTGAAAGACATCAAGTTTCCATCAGTCAGTATTTCTGTTAGTCCGTTTGTGTTCTATATATATATATATATATATATATATATACATACAGTATATACCTTCATAGTGAATACATCCATCAGCATCTTCCTGTCCGGCCAGCAGCTGGTCCACCTCTGCCTCTGCCATCCTCTCCCCTGATTAACACACAACATTCAGTCTGAGCATGATGAACATGAGTATATAGAGCCTCCGTGTTGTTGTTTCATAAATATAGACATAGTATCTGCGTTCTTTGTGACAGTATTCATGACAAAAACAACTTTCATGATCAGAATAAATGACCATCATACCCAGAGTGACCAGAACATGTCTCAGCTCGGCACCCATCACCGTCCCGTTCCCTTCTTTATCAAACACTCGGAGACCTTCGACAAAGTCCTCGTATGTCCCCTGTTAACACACACAGACAGAGATCAGCAGTGTGACCAGCAGAGTGACCTCTGACCTCTGACCTGTGTGAGGTGAAAACCTTCATCCTACTTTGTCTTTGGACTGAGCCACATGTTGCAGCATCGGCAGGAAGGTCTCAAAGTCCACCAGTTTACTGTCCATGTCTGTTCAAGAAGAAGAGAATACACATAACGTCTGAATGATTATCAATACAATAACACAGATATAATATATATATATATATATATATATATATATATATATATATATAGTGATGTTCTGTGTTAGTACCGTCAGGTTTGGGTCGTCCCAGCACTCTCAGGACGTCAGCGTTGGTCGGGTTTTGTCCGAGCGCTCTCATCACGTCTCCACACTGACACAACGAGATCTTCATCTGATTCTCTGCAGTTCTGTCAAACAGCTGGAAGGCTTCTTTAAACTCTGTGTTCAGATTATAATTAGTAATTAAACAACATATTAAACAGCTCATCTGATTAAATTAAACCATATTTATATATATATATATTTATATATTCACCTTCAATCTGATCAGCGCTGAACTCAATCTGAAAAAGAAACAGAAACTGCTGATCTGGAATAAGGTGATGAATACATAGATGGATGTATATTTATTATTCATGAATGAGCTCCAGATGTTGTTATTTATGTTAGTACTTGAATGAACAGTTCTTCAGCTCTTCCAGGTACTTCTACTACATTTCATATTTTATTTTGTTCCATTTGCACATTTCTGAATATGAAACAGAAACATATTATTCATTTAAAATGAACCTTAAAGGGAGATTAGTCAAGTATTTAATCCTCTTATCAACATGTGAGTGGACAAATATGCTGCTTTATGTAATTTTATGTAAATATTTATTATTGTAAATCAATGAACAACACAAAACAATGACAGATATTGTCCAGAAACCCTCACAGGTACTGTATTTAGCATAAAACAATATGCCCCAATCATAACATGGCAAACTTTTGAAAATGGCCATGACAGTTTTTCCTCGCCAAAATTTTGTGCGAGTCTGGAGCGTTATATAACCTCCTTCATGACGAGCTAGCATGACATGGTTGGTACCGATGGATTCATCAGGTTCTCTAGTTTCAGATACCAGTATCTTCACTCTAGCTCTAAAACTGAGCAGCTACAACCTAAAAAGTTGCGTTAAAGAAATTAGTGTGGTTAAAACGAATTTGCAGTAACGCGTTATTATGACATTAACTTTGACATCCCTAATTAATATACGGAGATCAGACAGACAGACAGACAGACAGACAGACAGACAGACAGACAGACAGACAGACAGACAGACAGACAGACAGACAGACAGACAGACCTTGATGCTGTGTGGGTCGAAGTCCAGTTGTTTAGCAGCTTCTGGTTCTGGAGACGTCTTCACTGCTTCTTTCTTTAGTTCTGGTTTCTTGGGGGCCATGATGGACAGATGAATACTAAAACAGGATAGAAAGAAAATAAAGAATCAGATAGTAGAAGGTGATGGGAGGAAGGCGGGGGGGAAACGGAGAGAGATTCCTCTGTGAGACGGTTTAAATACCGTCACAGTGAGAGTCCATCAGGTCCATCAGGTCCATTTAAGGTCAGAGAACGATCCTCTCAGGGTTTCTACTGCAGAGAGACAAACTGAGAATAGACCACAATCCTCTACTGAACACATCTACTGAGACCACCGTAAATAGAAAACACACCGACCCCACCTTAAATAGAAAACACATCAACCTTTATTTTATTTATTTAGCTGAGGCTTTTATCCAACAGTGAGTGTATTGGACCGTGTGGGTACAACCACAGACGCAAGTAAGAACATCAGCTCCATCAAACATGTTCAACTGCTTCATATGGAGACAATAAGAGAATTTTAGTTTAGTTTTAGTTTATTATTACTGACTGTGTCTGTATATATATATATATATACTGTATATGCTCTATATTACTCCGACTGGAACACGTGACAGTAACAGGTAGGTACATAACTTTTATCACTGTGGCTCTATCTCAGGCTCATGCTGCCTTAATTAAAAGAGCACTTGAATTAACAGCTGATTGTGACAGCTTGAGTAGATTGTATTGAATACCTGGTATTCAAATGCTGAACCAAAGCTCTTGCAAGTCCCACAGAGTAGGTTTAACTTGAACGGCGAGCAGCAATAGAAAGTACTTAAAGTGTTATCAAGAATCCAAATATCTCAGATTGATTTAGTTGAATCTGAATAAATCAATTCTCACCACAATGCACTTGTTTATAAGTACAGCTGGAGGTCTACTGCTGTGGCAGACTACTGGTGTAGAATGTAAACATTAAGCTTAGAAGTGGAATAAAAAATGTTGGCGTTGACCATAAATTATGCTGAAATCAATAACGCACAATTATGGATAATTGCCGACAATACCGTGCCTCACATGGGGCACCATTATTTCAGGAGCTGGTTGT
Organism: Sebastolobus alascanus; assembly: GCA_916701645.2. Classification (NCBI taxonomy): domain Eukaryota; kingdom Metazoa; phylum Chordata; class Actinopteri; order Perciformes; family Sebastidae; genus Sebastolobus; species Sebastolobus alascanus. The sequence continues at coordinate 984,408 of CAKAOJ020000210.1, read as the reverse complement.
TATCAAATATTAAAGATAATTATTAATATCAACAAAATCAATATTAATAAATTATCCATATATATTAATAATAACGGGGCACCAAATTATGTTAGTGCAATAGCTCAAAAGACATTAAAATGGCTATCAAAAGTAAATAATAAGTATCAAAATAATTCATTATCATGTTGAATGATATGATTTAATGTGAATTAAATCGTCTTCGGGGCATCACTCTTTGAAACAAAGAGAAAAGCATAACTAACACATCAACTGAGGTGAAACCAGCAACCCAAATATCCTGACTTGAGTTAAGGACTGAAGGACCCTGGGAAATGTAGTTCACTGGCCCTCCGCCATTTTGAATGGTGTGGGTCCCAACACCAGTATAAATCCACTGGGAGGATCAGACCAGCTGATTCATTTAAACATGAAGTAAAAGTACGATTCACTTCAGAACTTTTACTTCTCGATGTTTTTCCTCAGAAGCCAGAGCACTGTTACCATGGCTACTGACAATGAGTCACTGTGATTGGTTGAAAGGTGGGTAGATTAACTTTTATTAACTGTTTCTCAGCCCTGACATCACACATCTTGTCTGGTATTATCCCTTATTTAAACTCTTCTGTTGTCTGACTACAACATGTCAACCTTAAAAGGTTGATTTAAAAAAACATTAACCATTTTAATAAATAAATAAATAAATAAATTAAAGTCTGTTTTTATGTCTGAACTTGGACTTGAAATGGTTAATTTTAAAATGTGTTTTAAATGTTTGGATAATTTATGGGATGGGAACTAATAAACATGTGACTTCACGTGTGTGTGTGTGTGTGTGTGTGTGTGTGTGTGTGTGTGTGTGTGTGTGTGTGTGTGTGATGACACACTACCTGACCTCTCAGGTTTCAGTCAAGGCGAAGCAAGGCGAGGCCAGAAGACACCAGACAGTTAGAGAGAGAGAGAGACAGACAGTTAGAGAGAGAGACAGACAGACAGACAGACAGACAGTTAGAGAGACAGACAGACAGTTAGAGAGACAGACAGACAGTTAGAGAGACAGACAGACAGACAGTTAGAGAGACAGACAGACAGACAGAAAGTTAGAGAGACAGACAGACAGACAGATAGACACGTTGTGGATACTCTGATGTTTACTAGAATTATTTTGGAATAAACAACAGAAGCAGGTAAGACTGAACCATCATCTGTTTACCAGCTGATTGTGTGCGTTAGTGTGTGTGTGTGTGCGTGTGTGTGTGTGTGTGTGTGTGTGTGTGTATGTGTTAAGTCTTGACGTATATAATGAAGCCTGTGTTCATATGAAGGACTGTGTGATAGTCTGTGCAGAGATTAAGAGTTGTGTTTCTGGTTTAGCTCTCCAACATTTCTTCATCAGGAGTTCAGATCCAGGTCTAAACTGGATCAAGGTCTAAACTGGATCAAGATCTAGATCTACAAGAACCAGAATTTATGAAACCTTGAATTAACTGAAATTAAGTTTAAAAAAAAACAGTAAAATATGAATCACAAATCATTTGGAAGACACCGTTAGACTTTCCTTTCCTGTGTTGTACCTGAACGCACCGTGTATGTGTGTTAGTGTGTTAGTGTGTGTGTGTGTGTGTGTGTGTGTGTGTGTGTGTGTGTGTAGTCCACCTGCTGTGCTGCTGTTAAACTGATACTCTCTCTCACTGATTTAACTCTGCGTCATCATCACACTGTGAGATGAAATCTGTGGAAGCAAACTGGAGTCAAACTGAAACTCAAACTGGATTCATTCATTCACACCACAGACTGTGTGGATATATATATATATATATATATATAGTATTATATAAGGGATAATGTACAGCGAGCCAGTCATTGTTGTGAAAGAATCGATGCCGCATCGTCTTGCATCGCTAGCTGTACATTATCCTGATTACTACACGGCTACTTACTGAAGAAATCTATAATTTGACACAAAAACGGTCCTCCAGAGTCCGACATCAGAGCTGTGTCCATAGCAACGGTCTGTTATACAACTATAAAGAAATAGCGTACCATAGAACGCCGTGATTGACCAATCAGAATCGAGTATTCAACAAAATATGTATCATTTAATTTGTGATTTATTTATTTATGGCGACAATGAAGAATTAAATTACATAATTATTTATTCATTTATTTAAGTATTTAATTATGTAATTAGTTATGTATTATAGTTTCGGGCCTTAAAAGATGAAGTTAGCATCATATATGACATTTTTAAAGGGCTTTAATTTTGAAAATACACGTGGGAATGTCGTGATAAGTGGCTAAATGAGACGACTAAACGTCATCACATCGATCACTAGTCCGGAGTAGTTGGTTTATAGCCTAACGTTAGGTTTTTACTTCTGCTGATTGCATTCACACATTATAAATCACAAAGTGGTTCATTAGTGGAGATTAAAGATGAACAAAACGTGTAAATATCATAAACGTTTAGATTATTTTCTGTAATAATCCAAAACCCAATGGAACCATCTCATTGGCTGTTAGTGGAGGGAACCAGGGAGATGATCACTTCCTGTTAGTGGAGGGAACCAGAGAGATGATCACTTCCTGTTAGCGGAGGGAACCATAGAGATGATCACTTCCTGTTAGTGGAGGGAACCAGGGAGATGATCACTCCCTGTTAGTGGAGGGAACCAGGGCGATGATCACTTCCTGTTAGTGGAGGGAACCAGGGAGATGATCACTTCCTGTTAGTGGAGGGAACCATAGAGATGATCACTTCCTGTTAGCGGAGGGAACCATAGAGATGATCACTTCCTGTTAGTGGAGGGAACCAGAGAGATGATCACTTCCTGTTAGCGGAGGGAACCAGGGAGATGATCACTTCCTGTTAGTGGAGGGAACCAGAGAGATGATCACTTCCTGTTAGCGGAGGGAACCATAGAGATGATCACTTCCTGTTAGCGGAGGGAACCAGAGAGATGATCACATCCTGTTAGTGGAGGGAACCAGGGAGATAATCACTTCCTGTTAGTGGAGGGAACCAGAGAGATGATCACTTCCTGTTAGTGGAGGGAACCAGGGAGATGATCACTTCCTGTTAGTGGAGGGAACCAGGGAGATGATCACTTCCTGTTAGTGGAGGGAACCAGAGAGATGATCACTTTCTGTTAGTGGAGGGAACCAGGGAGATGATCACTTCCTGTTAGTGGAGGGAACCAGGGAGATGATCACTTCCTGTTAGCGGAGGGAACCAGGTAGATGATCACTTCCCATTAGCGGAGGGAACCAGAGAGATGATCACTTCCTGTTAGCGGAGGGAACCAGAGAGATGATCACTTCCTGTTAGCGGAGGGAATCAGGGAGATGATCACTTCCTGTTAGTGGAGGGAGCCAGGGAGGTGATCACTTCCTGTTAGTGGAGGGAACCAGAGAGATGATCACTTCCTGTTAGCGGAGGGAACCAGGGAGATGATCACTTCCTGTTAGTGGAGGGAACCAGAGAGATGATCACTTCCTGTTAGCGGAGGGAACCAGGGAGATGATCACTTCCTGTTAGCGGAGGGAACCAGGGAGATGATCACTTCCTGTTAGCGGAGGGAACCAGGGAGGTGATCACTTCCTGTTAGTGGAGGGAACCAGGGAGATGATCACTTCCTGTTAGTGGAGGGAACCAGGGAGATGATCACTTCCTGTTAGTGGAGGGAACCAGGGAGATGATCACTTCCTGTTAGTGGAGGGAACCAGGGAGATGATCACTTCCTGTTAGTGGAGGGAACCAGGGGGATGATCACTTCCTGTTAGCGGAGGGAACCAGAGAGATGATCACTTCCTGTTAGCGGAGGGAACCAGAGAGATGATCACTTCCTGTTAGCGGAGGGAACCAGAGAGATGATCACTTCCTGTTAGCGGAGGGAACCAGAGCGATGATCACTTCCTGTTAGCAGAGGGAACCAGAGAGATGATCACTTCCTGTTAGCGGAGGGAACCAGAGAGATGATCACTTCCTGTTAGCGGAGGGAACCAGAGAGATGATCACTTCCTGTTAGCGGAGGGAACCAGAGAGATGATCACTTCCTGTTAGCGGAGGGAACCAGAGAGATGATCACTTCCTGTTAGCCTACAGAAATCCGTCGTCCCTGCACCACGCTGTTACATCCGCTGTCGCATCATAATTACTTAGCCTGGTGGTATATACAGAATATACAGTATATACAGTATATACAGAATATACAGTATATACTGTATGTACTGTATATACTGTATATACTGTATATACTGTATGTACCTTCACATCTTTCACCTCATGACCTTTCCCATCCAGCTCAATGACAGGTGGTTAGGGAAAGACATGTTTTGACTGTTGGACCGTAGCCTCTGATGTTGGGGTCAGAGTTTAAGACAAGCCAGCAGACTCAGTATTTATAGGCCAACTGACCGTGTTGAACAAGCTGATCAGGGATCAGATATTAACAACTGCTGACACCAACAACTGCTGCAGTCTAATTTAGCTCAGTGTGGCTGTGGTCAGGCTCACCAGTAAGTGAACAGGGTCACACTGAAAGGTGAAAGGGCAGCTCTGTTATTCTGTTGAGTTTTTATTAGGTGTTTCTATCATCCCGTATCCTCCACTGGTTCCTTGTCCACGCTACTCCGCTCGCCCTGTGTACTCGTATCACGTGCAAACGCCTGTTTTTTGATGCATGTACGTCGCGGCGTAGAACTTTACAAAACTGATCCATTTAGCTGTTCCAAAACGGATCTACGGCTGACGAGGAGGAGGAGGAGGAGGAGGAGGAGGAGGAGACAACGAGTCGGTCCGACGGACACCAACAGCGGTCTCCTGATGAAAGCCTTGTGTCCCTATAAACTAATGTCACCTCAGCACTTAACGTTTCCTGTTGCTGCTGATGGATTAACATTGTGGTTAATGGAACGTCCGGCGGTGCGTCTCATCCCGGCGCTCAAGGGTGCCCGGTGCGGCGGCATCGAACGCCGACGTCCGTGACAAAGCATCTGTAATTAATGCCCTGGGAATGAGAACGGGCTGCAGACTCAGAGTATCAGTGACACACACACACACACACACACACACACACACACACACACACACACACCACATTTGGAGGTTTTAGAGTTACAAGTTACTTGGCATCTGAATTGCAATGTGATCCTCAAAAAACACACACTCAGCAAACACGCACACACACACACACACACACACACACACACACACACACAGATATCAGTGTGTGTGTGTGTTTCATGTCTGGCAGCAGGTGTGAACTGAACTGGAGCTGGTTTGTGTCCACTGAGATCTCAGAAAGAAAATTCTAAACTACACTGTCAGAGAGTTTATATCTCACACCTCGACCGCAGGTCGGTTACCGTGGTAACCTCGACCGCGGGTCGGCTTCGCTGTAACCTCGAGCGCGGGCCGGCTACCGCGGGTCGGCTTCCGCGGTTACCTCGACCGCAGGTCGGCTGAGTGAAAGCAGACGAAGGAACTGCTCAGCCATAACATTAAGACCACTGACAGGTGAAGTGAATAACATGGATTATCTCGTTACCATGGCACCTGGCAGTGGGGGGGATATATTAGACAGCAAGTGAACATTTTGAACTTTGAACTTTGCGTTGGAAGCAGAAAAAATGGGCCAGCGTAAGGATGTAAGCGACTTTGACAAGGGCCAAATAGGGCTGGCTAGACGACCGGGTCAGAACATCTCCAGAACTGCAGCTCTTGTGGGATGTTCCCGGTCTGCAGTGGTCAGGACCGACCAAAAGTGGTCCAAGGAAGGAGAACCGGGTCAGACCCGAGGCTCATTGATGCACGTGGGGAGCGAAGGCTGGCCCGTGTTGTCCGATCCAATAGAAGAGCTACTGGAGCTCAAACTGCTGAAAAAGTTAATGCTGGTTCTGATAGAAAGGTGTCAGAACACACAGAGCATCTCAGTTTGTTGCGTATGGGGACCGGTCAGGGTGCCCGTGCTGACCCGTGTCCACCGCCTCAAATGGGCCCGTGAGCATCAGAACTGGACCACGGAGCGATGGAAGAAGGTGGCCCGGTCTGATGGATCACGTTTTCTTTTACATCACGTGGATGGCAACAAGTTGGAGGTGTTGACTCGGCCTCCAAATTCTCCAGATCTCGATCCAACGGAGCATCTGTGGGATGTTCTGGACAAACAAGTCCGATCCACGGAGGCCCCCCCCCTCGCTACTTACAGGACTTAAAGGATCTGCTACTGACGGCTTGGTGCCAGATACCACAGCAGACCTTCAGAGGTCCAGTGGAGTCCAACGGGTCAGGAGGACCTACTGAATATTAGGCAGGTGGTCATAATGTTATGGCTCATCGGTGGATATAGTATATGTTATATATGTATACTGTACATACTTTATGTATAGTATATGTTATATATGTATACTGTATATACTTTATGTATAGTATATCTTATATATACTTTTTGACACATATCAGATTTATCAACACTAGTTTCACATTAAAACAGTTTTACTTTTTATGGAAGCGATTCTTTCAAGGTGATATTATAACACACACACACACACACACACACACACACACACACACACACACACACACACACACACACAGAGAGCTGTTATCAGTGTTGTTGTGAGTGTGATGTTGTGTCACACTGATAGAGAAAAGTCCTTCTGCTTGGAGTGAGTGTGTGTAGATGTGTGTGTGTAGATGTGTGTGTAGGTGTGTGTGTAGATGTGTGTGTAGGTGTGAGTGTAGATGTGTGTGTAGGTGTGTGTGTAGATGTGTGTGTGTAGGTAAGTGTGTGCAACTGTAGACTGCAGAATGTTGTTGGACGCAGTCAGAGACGTTCGGCATTTCCTCTCTCTGTCAGCTCTCCACGCTAAAATAAAACGAAGTGCATCAGAGAGTGTGTGTATGTGTGTGTGTGTGTGTGTGTGTGTGTGTGTGTGTGTGTGCGTGTGTGTGTGTGTGTGTGTCTGTGTGTGTGTGTGTGTGCGTCAGACAGACAGCTTCATCAGTCACCTGTCTGTCTCTCTGAGAGAAAGAAGACAGTGGTTTCATTAAAGGAGCAGTCCAACAATAAACCTCTTGACTTCAGTCAGACGATCAGTTTCATCTTAGCTTAGCTTAGCATAAAGGCTGGTAGCATGGGGAAACTGTTAGCTTAGCTTAACTTAGCACAAAGACTGGTAGCAGGGGGAAACTGTTAACTTAGCTTAGCCCAAAGACTGGTAGCATGGGGGAAACTGTTAGCTTAGCTTAGCCCAAAGGCTGGTAGCATGGGGAAACTGTTAGCTTAGCCCAAAGGCTGGTAGCATGGGAGAAACTGTTAGCTTAGCTTAACCCAAAGGCTGGTAGCATGGGGAAACTGTTAGCTTAGCTTAGCCCAAAGGCTGGTAGCATGGGGAAACTGTTAGCTTAGCCCAAAGGCTGGTAGCATGGGAGAAACTGTTAGCTTAGCCCAAAGGCTGGTAGCAGGGAGAAACTGTTAGCTTAGCCCAAAGGCTGGTAGCATGGGAGAAACTGTTAGCTTAGCCCAAAGGCTGGTAGCATGAGGAAACTGTTAACTTAGCTTAGCACAAAGACTGGTAGCATGGGGGAAACTGTTAGCTTAGCTTAGCTTAGCACAAAGGCTGGTAGCATGGGAGAAACTGTTAGCTTAGCCCAAAGGCTGGTAGCATGAGGAAACTGTTAACTTAGCTTAGCACAAAGACTGGTAGCATGGGGGAAACTGTTAGCTTAGCTTAGCTTAGCCCAAAGGCTGGTAGCATGGGAGAAACTGTTAGCTTAGCCCAAAGGCTGGTAGCATGAGGAAACTGTTAGCTTAGCTTAGCTTAGCACAAAGGCTGGTAGCATGGGAGAAACTGTTAGCTTAGCTTAGCCCAAAGGCTGGTAGCATGGAGAAACTGTTAGCTTAGCACAAAGGCTGTCATATGGGGAGTTCATGTTGTAGTTTCATCATGTTTATTCTGTAAACATGACATCTCTTTCCTCTCTGTCCTGTACAGTAAAGGTCAGAGGGCGTCGTATGCTGGACAGGTCGTAAAGCCCCCTGAGGCACATTTCTGATACTGGGCTATATAAATACTATATAATATATAATATAAAATACTTTTTATATTTGTGTTTGTATCAATGTCAATTTCTCTGTGGTGAAAAATGAGGCGGTGACATTAATGCAGTTTGTCTGTGAGAGTCTGTGTGGCGCCCGTTATCAGAAAGACAAGAGGCTGAACGACATGTTAGTGACGCACACACACACACACACACACACACACACACACACACACACACACACCTTCAGTTTAAAGCAGTGAACGAACCACCAGCAGCTGAACACAGTAAGACTCGTGTTTTCTAACATCATTAATGGTTTTATAGTCACATATTTGATGTGATATTATCTTCAGTAGTTTTACCCTCGTCAGTGTTTGAGCCTCTCAACTTTATACAAACTACTGTCGACCAGCTGGTGCATGTTTGTGCTCAGAATCAGAACGCTAACGTGTTAGCTAGCTTTGATTTAACCACTAATGTAAATTTATACATTGATGTAAAATCATGTCTCGCAATCAGTGTTTCCGATACATTTTTCAGCAGCAGTCCACGAAATATGACGATTCAGGAGCTTAGGAATTTAATGTTTATCAGATCACAAATAAGAGAAGAGTTAGCGAGCTAGCGCACCCCCCGCGGTGGACAGAGGCTTCAGAGACAGAACTTCAATTAATGGAGCAACAACGCCCAGAGCAGCAGGACCGGGTCGAACCTGAACGGGTCCCGGACCGCCTGAATCCCCTCCGTGTGAGACCCCGATCACTGATGGAGCTTTTATTGACTGCAGTCAAGATGACACACTTTAATCACCTAAACTGACCCTTCAAGTTGGCTTTTAATTTGTTAAATAAAGCTTCCTTGTTAAATGGTCACATGGTGTGTCTCCCTTCTTGTTATGACCCCCGGAGCCACGTTCTAACACATTAACCCCGAGACCCACAATAGAGCCGTTGTAGTCTTCTTTAGGGGGGTCCAGGGGGTCTTTAGGGGGGTCCAGAGGGTCTTTAGGGGGGTCCAGGGGGTCTTTAGGGGGGTCCAGGAGGTCTTTAGGGTGATCACTTCTGTTGTGTAAACTGCTCAGAAACCCCCTTATTGTCAATCTAGCTAGGAAAGCCATCCATCCTCTGAATGCTCTCGGTCTCTAGTTTGATCCATCCATCCTCTGAATGCTCTAGGTCTCTAGTTTGATCCATCCATCCTCTGAATGCTCTAGGTCTCTAGTTTGATCCATTAATCCTCTGAATGCTCTAGGTCTCTAGTTTGATCCATCCATCCTCTGAATGCTCTAGGTCTCTAGTTTGATCCATCCATCCTCTGAATGCTCTAGGTCTCTAGTTTGTGGCTGTAAAGTTTCATGAGGCTGTGATTATCCTAGAGCTCACCACAGGTCATTTTATACAGTGAGGTCAATGAAATGTCTCCTATGGGGACTAACATCATCACACATGAATACAGTTGGACTCATTGGATCCTAGTTTCATATGATACCTGTCTCTATAGCTCTAAAAGTGAACCTGAACCTGGAGCCTCAGAAAGACAGTACAGTCTGTCAGGATCTTGCAGGTCTCAGAGGGTCTCAGAGGGTTAAAGGTTATTGTATTAAAACGTTTGTTTGGTGCTGCAGGTAGCAGCCGATTGGTTGATAGCGCAGCTGATTTGGTGCAGCGGCGAGCTGGTTGCTGGTCTGTGCGCTCTGCTGTTTTTCATTGTTGGTTTCAGACCTGGGGTCAGATTCTTGTGTTCCCTTCAGAAGCTCCAGTAAGCTTTCATACGCTATTTTACAGAGATTTTCCCGTCAGGCTGCGGTGGCGTTTCTGTTTGATGTTCTTCATAGTGTTGTGTTAACTACCTGCTGCGAGCTACATGGACACTATGGCTGAGTTTTAGTGTCGGTGAGGCAGTTAGAGGGATGTTGTCAACTCCCCTCAGACCTCTAACCCCACCAGGATATTTCATGTTTACTGAGTGTGAGTGTGTGTGTGTGTGTGTGTGTGTTTGCGTGAGTGCGTGCGTGCGTGCGTGCGTGCGTGTGTGTGTGTGTGTGCTGCTGTATTTAGCTGCCTGAAGCCTAATATTTGTGGGAACCAGCGGAGTCACTGAGCTGAGAGACAGACAGACAGACAGACAGACAGACAGGTTAACTCATATTTGAAGTCATAAATGTAATAAAGTGACAGATTTTTAGTCATTCTTGAAAAACAGTCCTGCCATAATGGCACAAACCCCCCCCCCCCGGGTTTGGGCTGAGGCCCGAAATCCAGCCCCTGGAATTATGTTTATATATATATTAATCATTAATTTATTATTTCTTTATATTGCTGCATCAGGAGTTTCTTCTTTCACCAGCTTCTCTTCCTGCATCTGGCAGCTTCAGTTGTGTTATTATTAGTCTGATTATGTGTTTGACTTCTTGGTATTTGTCTGATATTATAGTCATCAGACTCTGCTGACAGTAGACTTGTCCATGTCTGTGATTGGTCAGATGCTGTAAGCCCCGCCCCTTTATGTGAACGCGCTCACAGTCAGACGGAGAAAACCTGCGTTGATTTACCGAGTCGACCGGCGTCGTAGGACCGCTTAGCGTGATGGAGGTTGTTACGGTTAGTGAAGCCAGATAAGGAGGAGATAACCTGGATGTTGGACTGGTTTCGTAGTACAGGTGTTCAGCATCAGTTACCATGGCGATCTACCCCGGTAAGAAGTGAACCACCATCGTAGGACGGAAAACCCTGAAGGGTTAAACCTGAAGTTACCTCACTGACCCCAAATCCTGCTTCATCATCAGTAAGACGGGTTAGTTATGGTTAGTTATGGTTAGTTATGGTTAGGCTCCAGGAAATGAATGTAACTCTATGTAATATCCCCATGTGTGTGTGTGTGTGTGTGTGTGTGTGTGTGTGTGTGTGTGTGTGTGTGTGTGTGTGTGTTGGAATGAGCTGGGTCATCGTAGCGACTGTAACGTTACACCAGAGGGTCAAACTGATGACTCTCAACAGCTGCTGCTGCCATGGCAACGCAAGGGCGGGGTCAACCCTGGCAACGCTGAAGACACCAGAGACTGTGTGTGTGTGTATGTGTGTGTGTGTGCGTGTGTGTGCGTGCGTGCGTGCGTGCGTGTGTGTGTGTGTGTGTGCGTGTGTGTCAGACTGACTGTAGATCAGTTTCAGTATCTGACGCTGCTGATTAACATATTAAAGTAGTAATAATAATACGGTTACGAGCAGCTGTGAGGTCACAGCAAACAGGAAACGCATCATGATGAAGACCAAACAGATTTTATTACACAAACTGAACATAATTAAAAACTGTTAAATTTATTAAATTCAGCGATGAACTCGCACCTCCGTGCACATCGGTTGGAGCAAATGACAATTTCCGTGACCGTCGGACACTGCACGCACATGTTAGACTGCAAATTGCAATTACAATTTGAACAACATTTCATCACAAAGGTGTTTAGATTGTACAGACCATATTTGAAGTTGATCAGGTTAATTCTGTAGGAGGATACCGTACCATACCGTATTGAATCGTACCATACCGCACCGTACCGTATTGAATCGTACCATACCGCACCGTATCGTATTGAATCGTACCGTACCGTACCGTATCGTATTGAATCGTACCATACCGCACCGTACCGTATTGAATCGTACCATACCGCACCGTATCGTATTGAATCGTACCGTACCGTACCGTATCGTATTGAATCGTACCATACCGCACCGTATCGTATTGAATCGTACCGTACCGTACCGTATCGTATTGAATCGTACCGCACCGTATCGTATTGAATCGTACCGTACCGTACCGTATCGTATTGAATCGTACCGTACCGTATCGTATCGTATCATAACGTACCTTATCGTAACGTACCATACCGTACAGTACAGTATCGAAGCGTATCGTATCGTATCGTATCGTACCTTATCGTAACGTACCTTATCGTAACGTACCGTATCGTACCTTATCGTACCTTATCGTAACGTACTGTACCGTATCGTACCTTATCGTAACGTACCGTACCGTATCGTACCGTATCTTATCTTACCTTATCGTAACGTACTGTACCGTATCGTACCTTATCGTAACGTACCGTACCGTATCGTACCTTATCGTACCTTATCGTAACGTACCGTACCGTATCGTACCGTATCGTACCTTATCGTACCTTATCGTAACGTACTGTACCGTATCATAATGTATCGTACCTTACCGTACCGAACCGTATCGTACCTTATCGTACCGTATCGTAACGTACCGTGCCGTATCGTAATGTATCTTATCGAATTGTATCGTAACGTACCTTATCGTATCGTAACCTATCGTATCGTACTGTACCGTATCGTAAAGTATCGTATCTAATCGTAACACACCTTATCGTATCGTACCTTAATGTATCGTAATGGATCGTATCGTATCGAATCGTAACATAGTTTAACGTATAGTAACGTAAATTATCGTATCGTAACGTACCTTATTTTATCGTACCGTATCGTATCGAAATGTACCTTATTGTATCGTACCGTAATGTAACGTACCGTACCGTATCGTATCGAAATGTACCTTATTGTATCGTACCGTAATGTAACGTACCGTACCGTATCGTACCGTAATGTAACGTACCGTACTGTAACATATTGTCACATATCGTTACATATCGTATCGGGGGAAACTAGGTGTTTCCGTCAGCCAATAAAAAGCAGCAGGTGTTGAGGATGATAATGCAGGAAGTGCAGCAAACAATCACAAAGGTTCAGTGTCTATTATCAGTGAACAGACCGTCTGATTGGCTGTTTTCACCTGCAGAGTTTTCATTGTTACGTTTTTTGTTTGTTCTCCTCACGTGTTTGTTGTTTTTCTTGTTTATGAACTATACAAACTTGATTTGCTGCCACGTTATGTCACCGGTCATTCAATGTAAGGTAATTCGACTCACCCGCGTCCTTTCCCTCCAGGAGGCGGTTGCTAGGAGACGGTGGAGTTCGGGCAGCGCTACATGATGCCAGGATGGCGCCTCTGCTGCCCCCTGTTGGTACGGAGGTCTTCAGACGCCTCACGCCCGCCTCGCTGGAGGAAATCCAACGAAGATACGAAGTCGAGGAGAAGGAACGACAGAGGAGGAAGGAGAAGAAAATAGAGGTACAAAACATATTGATCACCTATCAGCTGTCAGTAACACGTAATCAATAGACTGAGAACAAGTGATCAATATACTAACAATGAGTAATCAATAGGTAGCGAGTATCACTATTACACAACGTTTAACCGATTGATGAGTACAGCAGGTAGTTGTCGGTCGGCGATGCTGCACTATGATTGGCCAGTCTGTGTTCTAGGGGCGGGACTTAGCAATGAAATAGAATGAATGAAGACAAACAAGATGTCCGCCTCTCTGATTGACAGATCGCGGAGGAAAATCTTCCTAAACCAGCCAGTGACCTGGAGGCCGGGAAGCCCCTCCCATTCATCTACGGAGACCCGCCCCCTACGCTTCTCAACACCCCATTGGAGGAGCTGGATCCCTTCTACCAATCACAAAAGGTCTCTGTCTCTCTGACCTGTCTGTCTCTCTGACCGGTCTGTCACTCTGACCTGTCTGTCTCTCTGACCTGTCTGTCTCTCTGACCGGTCTGTCTCTCTGACCTGTCTCTCTCGCTCTGACCTGTCTCTCTCTCTCTGACCAGTCTGTCTCTCTCTGACCTGTCTCTCTCTCTCTGACCTGTCTGTCTCTCTGACCGGTCTGTCAATCTGACCTGTCTCTCTCTCTCTCTCTCTCTGACCGGTCTGTCTCTTTGACCTGTCTCTCTCTCTGACCTGTCTGTCTCTCTGACCGGTCTGTCACTCTGACCTGTCTCTCTCTCTGACCGGTCTGTCTCTCTGACCTGTCTGTCTCTCTGACCGGTCTGTCACTCTGACCTGTCTCTCTCTCTCTGACCAGTCTCTCTCTGTCTGACCAGTCTCTCTCTCTCTGACCAGTCTGTCTCTCTCTGACCTGTCTCTCTCTCTCTGCCCTGTCTGTCCCTCTGACCTGTCTCTCTCTCTTCCTCTCTGCCCTGTCTGTCTCTCTGACCGGTCTCTCTCTCTCTGACCAGTCTCTCTCTCTGACCAGTCTGTCTCTCTCTGACCTGTCTCTCTCTCTCTGACCAGTCTCTCTCTGTCTGACCAGTCTCTCTCTCTCTGACCAGTCTGTCTCTCTCTGACCTGTCTCTCTCTCTCTGCCCTGTCTGTCCCTCTGACCTGTCTCTCTCTCTTCCTCTCTGCCCTGTCTGTCTCTCTGACCGGTCTGTCTCTCTGACCTGTCTCTCTCTCTCTGACCAGTCTGTCTCTCTCTGACCCGTCTCTCTCTCTCTGACCTGTCTGTCTCTCTGACCAGTCTCTC
>CAKAOJ020000210.1:855000-965000 GCA_916701645.2 Sebastolobus alascanus | reverse complement strand
GGTACAAATATTACTACTAATACTACTACTACCATACTTCATCTTCAACCTGTCCAAGGCACAAATACTACTACTACTACTACTACCACTAATCCTCCTCATTGGCGTCCTGTCCAAGGTACTAATTAGCCACATGGGATGAAGTTGTCAGTAATATGTCTGTCTCTCTTCCTGTCTGTCTCTCTTCCTGTCTGTCTCTCTCCCTGTCTGTCTCTCTCCCTGTCTGTCTCTCTCCCTGTCTGTCTCTCTTCCTGTCTGTCTCTCTTCCTGTCTCTCTGATAGACAACTACTACTACCAGTCCGGTCAACTTGATGCTCTGCTGTGTGGAAACAGCTCTGATGCCGGGTACGTTCACAATACTGCTGCTATCAAAATAATGATGTCATAGATGATGATGATGATGATGATGATGATGATGATGATGATGATGATGATGACGATGTGTTCAGGGTCTGTCCGGAGGGGTACGTCTGTCTGAAGGCGGGGAGTAACCCAAACTACGGCTACACCAGCTACGACTCGTTTGGTTGGGCGTTCCTGTCTCTGTTCAGACTGATGACCCAGGACTTCTGGGAAAACCTCTTCCAGCTGGTCAGTGACTGAAGGGTCCCCGACACCCGTCTGTCTCTCTGTCCGTCTGTCTCTCACCTGTCCGTCTGTCTCTCTGTCCGTCTGTCTCTCACATGTCCGTTTGTCTCTCACCTGTCCGTTTGTCTCTCACCTGTCCGTCTGTCTCTCTGTCCGTCTGTCTCTCACCTGTCCGTTTGTCTCTCACCTGTCCGTTTGTCTCTCACCTGTCCGTCTGTCTCTCACATGTCCGTCTGTCTCTCACCTGTCCGTCTGTCTCTCACCTGTCCGTCTGTCTCTCACCTGTCCGTCTGTCTCTCACCTGTCCGTCTGTCTCTCACATGTCCGTTTGTCTCTCACCTGTCCGTTTGTCTCTCACCTGTCCGTCTGTCTCTCTGTCCGTCTGTCTCTCACCTGTCCGTTTGTCTCTCACCTGTCCGTTTGTCTCTCACCTGTCCGTCTGTCTCTCACATGTCCGTCTGTCTCTCACCTGTCCGTCTGTCTCTCACCTGTCCGTCTGTCTCTCACCTGTCCGTCTGTCTGTCTGTCTGCAGACGCTGCGAGCGGCAGGTAAGACCTACATGATCTTCTTCGTGGTCGTCATCTTCCTCGGCTCGTTCTACCTCATTAACCTCATCCTGGCCGTGGTCGCCATGGCGTACGCCGAGCAGAACGAGGCCACGCAGGCCGAGGCCAAACAGAAGGAGGAGGAGTACGCTCAGATCCTGGAGCTGCTGAAGAAGAGAGAGGAGGAGGTCCGACCCGACCCGACGGATCACCTGACCACATTTAACCAGCTGACCCTGAACACACCGCTCACCATGTATTCCTGTTGTTACAGCAGGCGGCCTGCAGGGCGGAGCTCTCCGACAAACAGGATCCATCTACAGAAATAGGAAGCCACGATCAAGAACACACCGCCATGGAAGGTAGACACACCTGAGACATGTATACCGAGACGCCGCATTAGATAACACCCTATATAGAGATATGGTTTGTAGGAGGGAGGACCTATCAGAGTCAGAGGACCTGAACCAGGACCAGGACCAGGACCTGTGTGTAGATGATCTTCTAGTGAAGACTCTCACTAACCTTCTGTGTGTTTCAGACTTCGCAGACGACCAGAGACCGTGTCCTCCGTGTTGGTACGTCTTTGCCGACATCTTCCTGAAGTGGGACTGCTGCGGCTGCTGGATCTGGATCAAGCGGTACCTCTACATCTTCGTCATGGACCCGTTCGTCGACCTCAGCATCACCATCTGTATCGTCCTCAACACCGTCTTCATGGCCATGGAGCACTATCCTATGACGGAGGACTTTGAGGAGCTTCTGAGCATCGGAAATCTGGTTAGTGATGAAGAGAAGTCAGAGTCGGTTTCTGTTTCTGGATCTGCTGCTGCCGTCATGAGGCTGACCTGGGATCAGAAGCCTCTTAATGTGCAGGAATGCATCGAATAATAAATACATAAATAAAAGTATCCAAACCTCTGGTTCCTGTTGCTGACCTCTGACCTCTGATCCTTGACCTCTGACCCCTCTCAGGTCTTCACAGGGATCTTCACGGCTGAGATGGTCCTCAAACTTCTGGCCATGGACCCGTACTACTACTTCCAGGTCAGACTTCCTGTTTGTTTGTTTGTTTGTTGCCTGGGTGGCGGTGGAACAGGAAGTGTCTCTCTCTGTCCCCACGGTAACGTGTGTCTAGTGTTTGTGCTGTTGCCATGGTTACAGGTGGGCTGGAACATCTTTGACAGCATCATCGTCACCATGAGTCTGGTGGAGCTGGGATTGGCTGACGTTCAGGGCCTGTCTGTGCTGCGCTCCTTCCGATTGGTCAGTGTGACATCATCAATTATTACCAGATAGTCCTCACATGTCATCCTGCCTGTCTGTCTCCTCACCTGTCTGTCTACCTGTCTGTCTCCTCACCTGTCTGTTTCCTCACCTGTCTGTCTACCTGTCTGTCTACCTGTCTGTCTCCTCACCTGTCGGTCTCCCTGTCTGTTTCCTCACCTGTCTGTCTACCTGCTTGTCTCCTCACCTGTCTGTTTCCTCACCTGTCTGTCTACCTGCTTGTCTCCTCACCTGTCTGTTTCCTCACCTGTCTGTCTCCTCACCTGTCTGTCTACCTGTCTGTCTCCTCACCTGTCAGTCTACCTGTTTATCTACCTGTAGAGGTAGACAGGTGAGGAAATAGTCCTGACCTGTCTACCTGCCTGTCTGTCTCCTCACCTGTCTGTTTCCTAACCTGTCGGTCTCCCTGTCTGTTTCCTCACCTTTCTGTCTACCTGTCTGTCTACCTGCTTGTCTCCTCACCTGTCTGTTTCCTCACCTGTCTGTCTACCGGCTTGTCTCCTCACCTGTCTGTCTACCTGTCTATCTCCTCACCTGTCTGTCTACCTGTCTATCTCCTCACCTGTCTGTTTCCTCACCTGTCTACCTGCCTGTCTCCTCACCTGTCTGTCTACCTGTATATCTCCTCACCTGTATGTTTCCTCACCTGTCTGTCTACCTGCCTGTCTCCTCACCTGTCTGTCTACCTGTCTGTCTCCTCACCTGTCTACCTGTCTCATGTCCAGATGCGAGTGTTTAAGCTGGCCAAGTCGTGGCCGACCCTCAACATGTTGATAAAGATCATCGGGAACTCGGTGGGCGCTCTGGGGAACCTGACTCTGGTTCTCGCCATCATCGTCTTCATCTTCGCTGTCGTCGGCATGCAGCTGTTCGGGAAGAACTACAAAGACTGCGTCTGTCGCATTGCGTCCGACTGCGAGCTTCCTCGCTGGCACATGTACGACTTCTTCCACGCCTTCCTCATCATCTTCAGGGTCCTGTGTGGAGAGTGGATCGAGACCATGTGGGACTGCATGGAGGTCTCAGGTCAGACCATGTGTCTGATTGTCTTCATGATGGTCCTCGTCATCGGCAACCTGGTGGTGAGTCTCTGGCACAAAGACACTCTCTGTCCTGAATCTGTTCCTGGTCTGGTTTCAGGTCCTGAATCTGTTCCTGGTCTGGTTTCAGGTCCTGAATCTGTTTGTCCCTGGCCTTGTTACAGGTCCTGAATCTGTTCCTGGTCTGGTTTCAGTTCCTGAATCCGTTTGTCCCTGGCCTTGTTACAGGTCCTGAATCTGTTCCTGGTCTGGTTTCAGATCCTGAATCTGTTCCTGGTCTGGTTTCAGGTCCTGAATCTGTTTGTCACCGGTCTTGTTACAGGTCTTAAATCTATTCCTAGCCTTGTTTCAGGTCCTGAATCTGTTTGTTTCTGGTCTTGTTTCAGGTCCTGAATCTGTTTGTCCCTGGTCTTGTTTCAGGTCCTGAATCTGGTTGTCCCTGGTCATGTTTCAGGTCCTGAATCTGTTTGTCACCGGTCTTGTTACAGGTCTTAAATCTATTCCTGGCCTTGTTACAGGTCCTGAATCTGTTTGTCCCTGGACTTGTTTCAGGTCCTGAATCTGTTTGTTCCTGGTCTTGTTGAAGGTCCTGAATCTGGTTGTCCCTGGTCTTGTTTCAGGTCCTGAATCTGTTCCTGGTCTTGTTACAGGTCCTTAATCTGTTCCCGGTCTTGTTACAGGTCCTGAATCTGTTCCCGGTCTTGTTACAGGTCCTGAATCTGTTTGTCCCTGGACTTGTTTCAGGTCCTGAATCTTTTTGTCCCTGGACTTGTTTCAGGTCCTGAATTTGTTTGTTCCTGGTCTTGTTACAGGTCCTGAATCTGGTTGTCCCTGGTCTTGTTTCAGGTCCTGAATCTGTTCCCGGTCTTGTTACAGGTCCTGAATCTGTTCCTGGTCTTGTTACAGGTCCTTAATCTGTTCCCGGTCTTGTTACAGGTCCTGAATCTGTTCCCGGTCTTGTTACAGGTCCTGAATCTGTTCCCGGTCTTGTTACAGGTCCTGAATCTGTTCCTGGCCTTGTTGCTGAGCTCGTTCAGCGGTCTTTCGGCATCAGAAGAAGAAGGAGAAAACAACTTGCAGATCGCCCTCAACAGGATCAATTGGGCTGTGGCCTGGACAAAGACCTGGATCCTGGAACATATCTGGACTATGATGGGAAAGCCGAACCACGTCAACCCAGACCACCCCGGTAGGACCAGGCCTGGTTAAGGTTTAGTATTTGTTCAGTGTTCCAGGAGCTCTATAAACCACAGATTTGATGAATGAATGAATTTTGAGTGATTTACTGATTTTTCGTCATCAGCTGTCGACGGTGAGGAAGACGAGAAGACGACAAAGGAGTTTTTGGCTTTGACCTTTGTGACCTTAGACCAGCCTGGGTCAGAGGTCAAGTCCCTAGACTGTAACCAGGGCAACCTGACCAGCAACTCCGACAACATTCCTTGCCTGAGAGTCCCCATTGCCGAGGCCGAGTCCGACTTGGAGGCGCCTGACGATGATGACGACGATGAAGAAGAAGAAGATGATGAGGAGGAGGAAGAAAAGCACTCCCAAGTAAACATTATTCTATTCTATTGTATTCTATTGTGTTCTTTTCTACTGGAGCTTTTCACCTAAAACTGAACTGTAAACCTAAATGGACCATAACAGACAGACCCTGACGGACCCTAACAGACATACCCTAACAGACAGACCCTAACGGACCCTAACAGACAGACCCTAAAGGACACTGACAGACCCTAACGGACCCTAACAGACAGACCCTAACGGACACTGACAGACCCTATCGGACCCTAACAGACAGACCCTAACGGACCCTAACAGACGGACCCTAACGGACCCTAACAGACAGACCCTGACGGACCCTAACATACCCTTAGGGATCCTAACAGACAGATCCTAACAAACCCTAACAGACCTTAACAGACAGACCCTACCAGACAGACCCTAACAGACAGACCCTAACAGATCCTAACAGACAGATCCTAACAAACCCTAACCGACCCTACAGACAGACCCTAACATACCCTACCAGACAGACCCTAACATACCTTACCAGACAGACCATAACATACCCTAACAGACAGACCCTAACATACCCTAACAGACAGACCCTAACATGCACTACGAGACAGATCTTAACATACCCTACCAGACAGACCCTACCAGACAGACCCTAACAGACCCTACCAGACAGACCTTAACATAACCTAACAGACAGACCCTACCAGACAGACCCTAACATACCCTACCGGACAGACCCTAACATACCCTATGAGACAGACCCTAACATACCCTAACAGACAGACCCTACCAGACAGACCTTAACATACCCTAACAGACAGACCCTACCAGACAGACCCTAACATACCCTACCGGACAGACCCTAACATACCCTATGAGACAGACCCTAACATACCCTAACAGACAGACCCTACCAGACAGACCTTAACATACCCTAACAGACAGACCCTACCAGACAGACCCTAACATACCCTAAGAGACAGACCCTACCAGACAGACCCTAACATACCCTAACAGACAGACCCTACCAGACAGACCCTAACATACCCTACCAGACAGACCCTAACATACCCTATGAGACAGACCCTAACATACCCTACCAGACAGACCCTACCAGACAGACCCTAACAGACCCTAACGGATCCTAACAGACCCTAACGGACCCTAACAGACCCTCACGGACCATAACAGACACTAACATCTATTCCAGTGGTATTACGTCTATGGATGACAGCCAGATGTGAACTGTGAATTCTGGGTTCTTGAGAATGTCAGTCCAAGTTTGACCTGAGCAGAAAAATGGGGACAACGACTGATAAAGTTAATTTGATGAAACCTGGTGGCTCAGAGAGTCACATATGAACATGAATATGAACGACTAAAATCTCTCTGATGTGTTTGGTCAGTGTGACGAGTCGTCGGTCTGCAGCACCGTACAGAAACTTCCTGACGCTCCGGAGGACGAAGGCGATGACGAGCACGATGCAAACACACCTGAGGACTGCTGCACTGACAGTACGAACACACACACACACACACAAACACATTTACACACCTGTGTACCTCGTAAAATAACATGTATAAAAAATATCTGAGAAAAGGAATCACGTATATCTGCAACTGAATTGTAGATATCTGTAATGACAAACCCCACACACATGAATGGCAAAAGTCGTCTGAATCATACTAGTCAAAATGTAATTACGGATATCTTTAATTAGAGTTTTGACTCGTCAAAACAACGTTACAGATATCTCTAATGAATATCCTGTCTAGCTATAAAATGTTATGACGGCTTGCCATAGTGTGTGTGTGTGTGTGTTTTTGACTTTTTGCTGGTAAACTGATGTGAACGTACAGTAGTAGTGACTCGTTGATTGGCAGGTTGACAGAAGAAGAAGAAGACGGCAGGTGAGATGTTGTTCTCTAAACATCGTATTGTAACTGGCTGTGTGTATATTTGTCAGAGTTTTACAGACGCTGTCCGTTCCTGGACATAGACACGTCCGAGGGCAGAGGGAAGGTCTGGGCTAACATCAGGAGAACCTGTTTCACCATCGTAGAACACAACTACTTTGAGACCTTCATCATTTTCATGATCCTGCTGAGCAGTGGAGCTCTGGTAAATATTATTATATGTTATTATAGATTTATACATGATCCAACATCAGTGTTAATAACTTCTAATTTGCTTTCATGTTTGTTCTTTTTGATTTATTTTTACTGTGAATCACGCTGTCATATTTATTTAAAATACTCCATAAGTCTGACTCCTGACTGCTGGTTGGTCTGTTTAATGTGATCACATGACTGAGCAGATCAGATCTGATTGGTTCTCAGGAACGTGTCAGTACTAACCCGTGGAGACAACATGGCCGACAGCATTGGGCTACTAACATGGCTGACAGTGGACTACAAAAATGGCCGACATTCTGATTATTAACATGGCCGGCACGTGTTACACAGGTGAGATTATCTTTAACTAACACGTATTAACCCTTAACCTCCTGAGACCCGCGAGATCACTGCTTCTTTAGTCACAAAAGGCTTCGACGTGCACGCGCCTACGTGGCCACGCTGAACATAATTACACACACACACACACACACACACACACACACACACACACACAGACACACTAACTAACACCTTATACTGACCTGTTAAACTAACATGAAATAAAATGTCCGTGTGGTGACGCCGGTCTCTGTGTGGACAGGCCTTTGAGGACATCTACCTGGAGCAGCGGCGCGCCATAAAGACGGTTCTGGAGTACGCTGACCAGGTGTTCACCTACGTGTTTGTGGTGGAGATGCTTCTCAAGTGGGTCGCCTACGGATTCAAGACTTACTTCACCAACGCCTGGTGCTGGCTTGACTTCCTCATCGTAGACGTAAGAACGTTAATACCTGCAGGAGGTAGTAACATAACTAATGGGTTAAAGTGATGACAGAAACGACCCGTTCTCACTCCCAACTCGTCAAATACCGACTCAGCCTTTAGTGTCTGTATGAGACGCACCGGGCTGGCAGCTACCTCCGATGTGAACCCGTTGTACAGTCCACCAATCACAAACCTGCAAATGTATTTGATAAAAGATAACTGGACAAAATCATAGAAATGTACACACAGGATGTACAGGATTAAGCTTTGTTTATACTCGCACGAGACACCGTGGCGTGGACGGAGCGGGCCTCCGTAGACAGCGCGGGCCTCCGTAGACAGCGCGGGCCTCCTTGGACGGAGCGGGCCTCCGTAGACAGCACGGGCCTCCGTGGACGGAGCGGGCCTCCGTAGACAACGCGGGCCTCCGTGGACGGAGCGGGCCTCCGTAGACGGCGCGCGCACTACAAGCATGCACAGAGGCGTTTATGCACAGTGCGGTGTTCGTTGCGGTAAGCTCCGAAACGCCAGGAGGCGTACAAACAAAATGTTCTGTGGATAAGTAAGAAGACAACGAGTGGTGCCGTAAAGGAAAGTAGGTTGCCTGGCAACAGTAGTAAATACTTAACTCCGACGTACGTACCGCCAAACATTACATTTGTGTACTGTAATTATTACTGTCGCTGACCTCCAAGTCTAAATGACTTCCTGTCTCCCGGTGCTTCCCCTCGGGTCGCCACTCTTTCCATGAGACCTTTTTTTAGCTTTTACAAAGCGACCAAACGATATTTAGAAAAATTCAGAGGTGCACAAAAAACCACCGCGACAACTTGCGGAGCCTTCGCGCACCACGCGAAAGCCGTGATGACGGACCAGCTTCACTACGGCGAGCATAAACCAGGCTTTACGGCTGCCGGCGCCACTGCGAGTCTGTCTCTCAGTTCCTTGGTCACCTGCTGTTTGATGTCATCACCAAGTGTGCTGTGTCTTCCAGGTGTCTCTGGTGTCTCTGACAGCGAACATCCTTGGATACTCTGAGCTGGGAGCCATCAAGTCTCTGAGGACTCTGAGAGCTCTGAGGCCCCTTAGGGCCCTGTCTCGCTTTGAGGGCATGAGGGTGAGACAGGCCTTTTAAACACTGACACACAGACAGACAGACAGGTTTATCAATAGGTAACCTGTCTCCCTGTCTCTCTCTCTGTACCTGTCTTTCTGTCTGCAGGTGGTGGTCAACGCCCTGGTCGGAGCGATCCCGTCCATCTTTAACGTGCTGCTGGTGTGTCTGATATTCTGGCTGATCTTCAGCATCATGGGAGTGAATCTGTTTGCAGGAAAGTTTTATTACTGTGTTAACGAGACATCTGGGGAGGTGTTTCTTCCTGAAGAGGTCAACAACAAGACCGAGTGTTTCTCCCTGATCGAGGAAAACTTCACGGAGGTCCGCTGGAAGAACGTCAAGGTCAACTATGACAACGTGGGGATGGGCTACCTGTCACTGCTGCAGGTGGTGAGTCTGACGGCTCAACACAGTCAAGTGATTCAGTCTCAGGTCTCAGGTTATAGCATCAACACCAGAGTCAATACACCACCTAACAGGTTATAGCATCAACACCAGAGTCAATACACCACCTAACAGGTTATAGCATCAACACCAGAGTCAATACACCACCTGACAGGTTATAGCATCAACACCAGAGTCAATACACCACCTGACAGGTTATAGCATCAACACCAGAGTCAATACACCACCTAACAGGTTATAGCATCAACACCAGAGTCAATACACCACCTGACAGGTTATAGCATCAACACCAGAGTCAATACACCACCTAACAAGTTATAGCATCAACACCAGAGTCAATACACCACCTAACAGGTTATAGCATCAACACCAGAGTCAATACACCACCTGACAGGTTATAGCATCAACACCAGAGTCAATACACCACCTAACAAGTTATAGCATCAACACCAGAGTCAATACACCACCTAACAGGTTATAGCATCAACACCAGAGTCAATACACCACCTAACAAGTTATAGCATCAACACCAGAGTCAATACACCACCTACCAGGTTATAGCATCAACATCAGAGTCAATACACCACCTAACAGGTTATAGCATCAACACCAGAGTCAATACACCACCTATATTGTATTCTAGTTGTTTCTAGTTGTATTCTAGTTGTTTCTAGTTGTATTCTAGTTGTTTCTAGTTTCACTGTTTGCAGACGACTGGACTTTATATATTCAGTTGATGTTAATTTGTCTCTTTCAGGCCACATTTAAAGGCTGGATGGAGATCATGTACGCAGCGGTGGACTCCAGAAACGTCAGTGACCCGCCTAATAGTTTTACTATATACACTGGTACTAATACTGGACCTGGTACTAGTACTAATACTGGACCTGGTACTAGTACTAATACTGGACCTGGTAGTAGTACTAATACTGGACCTGATACTAGTACTAATACTGGACGTGATAGTAGTACTCATACTGGACCTGATAGTAGTACTAATACTGGACGTGATACTAGTACTAATACTGGACCTGATAGTAGTACTAACACTGGACCTGATACTAGTACTAATACTGGCGCTGATACTAGTACTAATACCTGATACTAGTACTAATACTGGACCTGCTACTAGTACTAATACTGGACCTGATACTATTACTAACACTGGACCTGATACTAGTACTAATACTGGACCTGATTCTAGTACTAATACCTGATAGTGTGTACTAATAGTGTCATACATTGTACGAAGACCTTTACATGAAATTCATGATTTTGGAATAAATAAATAAATAGAAATAAAACTACCGTTAAAGTGACTTGACCCTGGTTACCATGGTTACCCCGGTTACCATGGTTACCAAACCGTGCGTGCGTGCAGGTGGAGTCCCAGCCGATGTACGAGGCCAATCTGTACATGTACGTTTACTTTGTCATCTTCATCATCTTCGGCTCCTTCTTCACTCTGAACCTCTTCATCGGCGTCATCATCGACAACTTCAACCAGCAGAAGTCAAAGATAAGTTTCTGCTCGCTGACATTCACACCGCCGTTAGTCCAGAGCCACTTCTGTTTATTATTATTATTATTATTATTATTATTATTAATAATTCTGAATGAATCTGGTCCTTTTATCTTTACATGGGAGGAACAGATCTTTTCATGACTGAGGAGCAGAAGAAATATTACAACGCCATGAAGAAACTGGGCTCCAAGAAACCTCAGAAGCCGGTTCCACGCCCTTCGGTCAGTTCAGTTACTTCCTGTGTGACCTCATCAAATACAGGTGTGATCCGTCAGTCCGGTTCACGTCTCTTTGTCTCACCAGAACCGGGTCCAGGGTCTGGTCTTCGACCTGGTCACCACGCAGTTTTTCGACATCTTCATCATGGTGTTGATCTGTCTCAACATGGTGACCATGATGGTGGAGACGGACGAGCAGAGCGAGGAGAAAGACTTCATCCTGTACTGGATCAACCTCGTCTTCATCGTCATCTTCACCGCAGAGTGCATCCTGAAGATGATCGCGCTCCGGCAGCACTACTTCTCTGTCGGCTGGAACATCTTCGACTTCGTGGTCGTCATCCTGTCCGTCGTAGGTGAGTCGGCGAATCGGCGTCTGGTGATGTCATTGTCTCATCTGGTGATGTCATATGAAAATAGACGTTAACACTTCATCTGTGATCTAATCTAATACCCCATGTCTTATATATATATAATTATATAATTTAAATCTTGAATTTACTAGATTAATGTCGTAGATTTACGAGTAAATAACTCACAAATTTATGGGAAAAAAATCAGAATTTACAAGATTAATATCGTAAATTTACGAGAAAATAACTAAAAGTTTTTAAGATTAAAGTTGTAAATTTACAAGAAAAAACTCACAAATTTATGAGAAAAAATTCAGAATTTACAAGATAAATTTAAGAGAGAAAAAAAAAGAATTTGCAAGTGAGTTTTTCTGTTTAAGAATAATTTTAGAAAAAGCTCTTCAGGGCTCAAGAATAAAATCAAATTTAGATTTCTAATATTATATTTAGAAAATAAAGTATTTATATATATTTCCAGATATCTACCTGATGTAACTATACTACATTTTGTTCTCGAAGAAACTCTTTAATCATAATGACTTTATTCTTCATTTAATGAGACAGTTTACTCGTAATATTAAATTAAAACGTTATTCTCAAAATTTTACGACTTTTCTATCAAAATAAAATGATGAAATATTATGACAATCTTGAAAAGTGTGCGACTTTATTTCCCTAAAATATTAAAACATTTTTCCTCAAAATATTTTTTTCTTGGAGAATTAAGATTTTTTTCCTCCAAATATTACAATTTAAATCTCAAAATATTAAGACTCAAAATAAAAATTAAAAAAAATCTTAAAATATTACAAAATTAATCTTGATTCAAGATTTATGTCATAATATCTCAACATTTAATTTTGATAGAAAAGTCGTAATATTTTGAGGATAACGTCTTCATTTTTAGTTGTAATATTACGAGTAAGCAGTTACGTCATGACAATAAAGTCATGAATAAAAAGTTGCTCCGAGAACAAAATGTAGTATGATTACATCGGGTAGATATCTGGAAATATTAATACTTAATTTTCTAAATTTAATATTAGAAATCTAAATTTGATTTTATTCTTGTAAAACCTTACAGTTGCTCTATAAGCCCTGAAGAGCTCTTTCTAAAATTATTTTCTTAAAAAGAAAACTCACTTGCAAATTATTATTTTTTTTCTGGTAAATTTACGATTTTAATCTCGTAAATTCTGAGTTGTTTTTCTTGTAAATTTGTGATTTATTTTCTCGTAAATCTACAATATTAATCTAGTAAATTCAAGATTCATATTTCTTAAAGTTTCTGTAGTGGGGTATTAGATTAGATCAGAGATGAAGTGTTTACATCTATTTTTATAGAACAATATTTTCTCTTCAACCCAGAAAAAATGGTTTCAAATCCTTCCTTCCTTCCTCCCTTCCTTCCTTCCTTCCCTCCTCCCTTCCTTCCTTCCCTTCAGGCCTCCTCCTCGCTGACATCATAGAGAAGTATTTCGTCTCGCCCACGCTCTTCCGTGTAATCCGATTGGCTCGGATTGGCCGAGTCCTTCGTCTCATTCGTGGAGCCAAGGGCATCCGCACGCTGCTGTTCGCCCTGATGATGTCACTTCCTGCCCTCTTCAACATCGGCCTCCTCCTCTTCCTCATCATGTTCATCTTCTCCATCTTCGGCATGTCTAACTTTGCCTACGTGAGGAAGGAGGCCATGATCGACGACATGTTTAACTTCGAGACGTTTGGAAACAGCATGATCTGTTTGTTTATGATCACCACGTCGGCGGGATGGGACGGTCTGCTGAACCCCATCATGAACACGCCGCCGGACTGCGACCCCAACGTAGAGAACCCCGGGTCCCCGGTCCGAGGGGACTGCGGCAGCCCGGCGCTGGGCATCGTCTTCTTCACCACCTACATCATCATGTCTTTCCTTGTGGTGGTCAACATGTACATCGCCATCATCCTGGAGAACTTTAACGTGGCGACGGAGGAGAGCGCCGACCCGCTGTGCGAGGACGACTTCGAGATGTTTTATGAAACCTGGGAGAAGTTCGACCCCGACGCGTCGCAGTTCATCCAGTACAGGTAAAGAACAGGATTCCTCTCTGCTGACCGGCTCTTCTGGTTAAATCTGGTTAATCTGACTCCAGCTCTCTCTCTCCGGGCTCCGCAGTAAACTGTCGGATTTCTGCGACACCCTGAAGGATCCTCTGAGGATCGCCAAACCAAACACCATCAAACTGATCCACATGGATCTGCCTCTGGTTCCTGGAGACAAGATCCACTGTCTGGACATCCTGCTGGCCCTCACTACTCAGGTTCTTTCTGTTGGGATGTTATTAGATATGATATATGTAGACTAGATGTTATGTAGTAGGGGTGTAACGGTTCATCTACTACATCCATTTATATTCCTACGATCCTATTGGATCGATAGGTACTCGGCAAGTTGTCCTCCACAGGAGACGTATATCGATCTACATCGTTTTAAAGGGGAAAAAATCGATTCTATCGATACTAAGAATTTGCACCTTGTATTTAAACACGACAAACGATATATGGACGTATATCTTATCACATTTAATAGTAAAGAAATGTTAAACGTTACTCCGGTTCACTCCCCCTATGACGTCATCGACATGCGCCAGCAGCGCTGATCTCAGAAAGACGATATAGATGAGCCAAATATCGTCCTTGAATCGTATCGTATCGCTCTTGATGAGCCAAATATCGTCCTTGAATCGTATCGTATCGTATCGTATCGTGTCGCTCTAGATGAGCCAAATATCGTCCTTTAATCGTATCGTATCGCTCTAGATGAGCCAAATATCGTCCTTGAATCGTATCGTATCGTATCGTATCGCTCTAGATGAGCCAAATATCGTCCTTGAATCGTATCGTATCGTATCGTATCGTGTCGCTCTAGATGAGTCAAATATCGTCCTTGAATCGTATCGTATCGTATCGTGTCGCTCTAGATGAGCCAAATATCGTCCTTTAATCGTATCGTATCGTATCGTATCGCTCTAGGTGAGCCAAATATCGTATCGGATCGTATCGTATCGTGTCGCTCTAGATGAGCCAAATATCGTCCTTGAATTGTATTGGAACAATGGAAAGTGGTACGCATCGTATCGTTGTGAGAACGTATCGTTGTGACAACGTATCGTTGTGAGAACGCATCGTTGTGACAACGTATCGTTGTGAGAACGCATCGTTGTGACAACGTATCGTTGTGAGAACGTATCGTTGTGACAACGTATCGTTGTGAGAACGTATCGTTGTGACAACGCATCGTTGTGAGAACGCATCGTTGTGACAACGTATCGTTGTGAGAACGCATCGTTGTGAGAACGCATCGTTGTGACAACGTATCGTTGTGAGAACGCATCGTTGTGACAACGTATCGTTGAGAGAACGTATCGTTGTGAGAACGTATCGTTGTGACAACGTATCGTTGTGAGAACGCATCGTTGTGACAACGTATCGTTGTGAGAACGCATCGTTGTGACAACGTATCGTTGTGAGAACGCATCGTTGTGACAACGTATCGTTGTGAGAACGCATCGTTGTGAGAACGTATCGTTGTGAGAACGTATCGTTGTGACAACGTATCGTTGTGACAACGTATCGTTGTGAGAACGCATCGTTGTGACAACGTATCGTTGAGAGAACGTATCGTTGTGAGAACGTATCGTTGTGAGAACGCATCGTTGTGAGAACGCATCGTTGTGAGAAAGCATCGTTGAGAGAACGTATCGTTGTGAGAACGTATCGTTGTGAGAACGTATCGTTGTGACAACGTATCGTTGTGAGAACGCATCGTTGTGACAACGTATCGTTGTGAGAACGCATCGTTGTGACAACGTATCGTTGAGAGAACGTATCGTTGTGAGAACGTATCGTTGTGAGAACGTATCGTTGTGACAACGTATCGTTGTGAGAACGTATCGTTGTGACAACGTATCGTTGTGACAACGTATCGTTGTGACAACGTATCGTTGTGAGAACGCATCGTTGTGAGAACGTATCGTTGAGAGAACGTATCGTTGAGAGAACATATCGTTGTGAGAACGCATCGTTACATCCCTAGTTGTGTTAGATAATGTTTACTGTGTTATATTAAATGATATTGTACTCTGTGTGAAGGTTCTGGGTGATTCAGGAGATATGGACGCTCTCAAATCCAGCATGGAGGAGAAGTTCATGGCGAACAACCCCTCCAAGGTTTATTATTATTTATTATATTCTACTGGTTCATCTATTAGAGACTCTTATTGTTTCATCTATTAAAGGATAATCATTGTGACCTGCAGGTGTCGTATGAACCAATCAGCAGCACCCTGCGGAGGAAACAGGAAGAGGTGGCGGCGACGGTGATCCAAAAAGCGTACAGGAAACACCTCCTGCAGCGGACGGTCAAACTGGCGTCCTACAAATACCGAGAGAAGACGGAGGGACGGCGAGACAACGAGCCGCCGCCCGAGACAGAGGGACTTCTCAGTAAACGAATCAGTCAGCTGTACGGAGACGGCGAGGAGACGGAGGATCCTCCTCCCACCCGGGTGGAGCTTCAGAGGGAGGTTCTCCTCCACGCCGCTCCTCCACTCAACGCCGCCAACTTCCTGTCAGATGAGAGGGAGTCTATTGTCTAAGAACATCCTGTTCCCCTGTGCATTGTGGGAGCTCACCTGTCGGAGGAGCAGAGTCTCTCTGTTAAAGAGTGACGGATCAGCAGAGAGGACTCGGTTTATCGCTGCGTTTTCATTTCTTCTGTGTTGACGTCTTCTACCAGAGAGATTAAACTTTATGAGTCTGTGATGAGACGGAGCAGCTCCTTCACTCTGAGACCGTCCACAGCGTTCTTTAAAGTTCAACACCAGTTGATGAACGTTTGAGATGACCAATCAGCAGGGGTGGAAAATAAAATCCATTCTCCTATCTATCGAGATTTTTTTTTTACGATTTCTAAATATATATTTTAATACAGGAATCGATATATCTGCTTCATCTGAGTCTATGTGGAGGTAGAAGGAAGTTACCGCTTTTATTGTTGTAGTCTGAGTAACGTGACGTCATATCCGTTCCGTATCCGTCAACCAAAACAAACGTTGGAGGGTCGTCGTGGATACGACCTGCACCCTCAAATGTTAAATCCAGCGTGGTAAACACTACACATCCAGTAAAGGATGGAAACACTTTGGGTTTCACACATTGCAGGAAAAGCAGAGCTAGACATCACGGCTAAAGCTACATGCTAACTCTGTCACGGACAGGAAAGAAGAAAGAAGAAGAAACCTTTATTTGTCGTAGTACATACATGAAATTTGACCTCTGCATTTAACTCATCCTAAGTATTTTAGGATCAGTGAGCTGCTGTAAGCGCCCGGGGAGCATGTTGAGGTTTAGTGTCTCGCTCAAGGACACTTCGACATGAAGTCTGTAGGAGCCGGGGATCGAACCGACAACCTTGTGGTTAAAGGACGACCCGCTCTACTCCACTGAGCTACAGCCGCCCCTAGAGCCGGAAACGTTATCGTATCGCGGTAACGTTACGGTCGAGCCGGCCGTCGCTCTCGTCTCCGTGGTCAAATGGGCCGACGCTACAACTGTAGAGCACCCATATACTGACATTTCTGTTAAATGCATTGAAACGGCCCCGATGGAGCTGACCATGGATGGATAAAGAGAACGGAGCTGACGGGAGAGCTAGAGACGGACTTGGAGAAGTTAGAGGAAGTAGACACGTGGGACTACGTCCGCTTTCAAAATAAGGTGTTAACAAAGAGAACTGTATATAGAAAATACATCTATGGAAATAAGATTGATTGGATTATATTCACCAGAAGTATAAAACATTACATGTCCCTTATAAATGAAAAAGAATATACCACTAATCTGTGAGGGAAATGTCTTTATTCTTTGATTTTTGGGTTGCTGGATAATAAATAATTCCCGACAATGACTGATATATTTGACTTCAGGACATCTCTGAAAACATACAACTTTTCTTTTACATCAACTTTTTCCCCATGGTCTAGTGTTAAAAAAGTTAACAAAAATCGTGATAAATCGCAATACTTAAAAATCACAATACATATGGAATCTGCACCATAGTATGGTGATGGTATGGACTCTGGAGATGGTGAATGGTCCCAGCTCTACTAAACGGGGTGTAACACTGCTGTGACTACAACTAGTGAAAGTAGCTATTGTTTGTTTTACCTGGTGAACATGCTGAGGAAAGTGTGGATGATCTGTCCTGTGAAAGCAACACCCATCTGGACTCGCAACGCCTGAAACAGCGTCAAGAAGAAGGCCAACATCTCATCCGTCACATCTGAAAGAGAGAAGAGACGATTAACAAAGATGGCCAGTCAGACAACCTTCAGTGACGAAGTCTGTTGAAGTCTACAGGGATTCATTTTATTATTACTTGTATTGATTATTATTGCAGCTATCAATTATTCTATGCAAACACAGTCTGGTTTTTCTATTTCTCTCCTCAGATGTTCTCAGAATCATCTTGTAGTTACTGTTTAGCTGTAAAATGAGAACGTTTGTGACCCGGCAGCCATGTTGAGATCAAGTTGAGGAAATACCAAGCACCGCCCACCAGCTGGAGCTCAGCCAATAGGAACGCTCTCTCTCTCTGAAATGACCTGTGATTGGTCAAAGTCTCCCATCAGGGGTTAGATTTCTTAAAGTCTGAAAACAGAGCCATGAGGAGGAGCAGAAGTCTAGTTTTCTCTCCTTGAATTACAATATACTGAAAGGTTATTATGGGATTTTTGCCCAATGATGCCAAAAACTCTCTGCCTACTGGAGCTTTAAGAGAACCAAGCTGATGTTTGATGTTTTTTTTTGGGCTATTTGACACAAACTAGCTGCATCTATAAATAACAGTTGCTACAGCAGAGATTAAGTTAAGTCGAGACAAAAGAGTTCAGGTTATATAACGGTGTGGATCTGCTCTATTGTTGTTAATGTTATCATCATGCATGTACTACTACGAGTAGGGACGTCAAGAGAACCAATACTTCGGTACCAAGTCGATGCCAAAAAAAAACAAACAAAAAAAATGCCTAAAAACGTGACGGTACTCTTTTTCTACGGTACCGAAGGTACCGTACGACGCCTGTGAAGGTCATCGGTAGGGATGTGACGGGGAGGAAATGTTCCCACCGGTTAATAAACTTGTGACAACACCGGTGTTACAGATTACACCGGACATTTTCCGTGCACACCTGCTGTGACAGCTCCATCCGCCTCGTGGAGATTACCTCATTAACGTTATGGTTCCCTTATAGCGTTGGGATTAAACTTGAAATATTGCCAAATAGGTGCGTCCTCTCGGTCTGTCGACTCTCTCTCGTCCCGTGTGTGAAATACGACTCCTGCTGCTCTGAGCTGTCGGAGCGGATGCATTCACGGTCAGTATGTAGCGTCCGTCGTCTGACTACCGATTGAAAACATGTCGCTGATACGCCAAAATGAACTAAATGGGTCAATTCTTTTCATTTATTAATTAAAGGCCTCTGTTTTTTTGTAATGTTCAAATGTTTTTAATAAAAGAGTGCGTGTTGAATATCATGGGATTTATTGTTGAGTTTTTTGATCGTGGTATCGAGTTGGGTATGGACTACTAGATTTGTGGTATGGTGAAATCCCTAACTAGGAGGCGATGAAACATCTCTACACGTGTTTGCAGAGCACACAGGGATAGACCCCAATGAATGGATTGGATGGTCTTCATAGTGAGATCAGATATTAAACTCTAGGTGGATGGGAGACACTGACCTGGCTGCTGAATAAACACTGGGAAAAGGCTGAGGGACACTTGGACAGACTCCTGAAGACTCTGGTAACAGATCTGACGTGATTTGGTGGACTCCCCGGAGATGCTGTACACTATGTCTCTGAGCACAGGCAGGGTCTGCTGTATCACTGCTTTCACTGGTGGAGTAGAAGAAAGTTAATAATTATTACTTCATGTATTGAGGACATTTTAAGAAATTCAAGGAAAAAACATAAGATCCAAAAAGATAGAAATTTACAGTCATCCATCTTATAAACTCTGAAAGTCCTATGGAGACACTTTTCTACTTCTCAAGACAATAAATAAATAAGTCCAGTAAATAACTGACCCTTCGCTAAGGTCTTTATTTACTGTTACAGTCATTACAAAGTAAAAGCAGCAAGTGTGTCCATGTGAAAGAGTTAAAGTTGTAAAACGAAAACACGGACAACTCCCAGACCGGACAACGCCGTGGTAGCGACCTGTCAATCACAAGGTAGCCCCGCCCTAAAGCATCCCCTGCTTTATGGTCTATCTGACTCTAAATGGGACCATAATTTACTAAATGAACATCATGCTGTATTGAAGAAGACTTGAAACTAGAGATTGAGACCATAAACTCATGTTTACAATGTTTACTGAGGTAATAAATCAAGAGAGAAGTAGGCTCATTTTCTCATAGACTTCTATACAACCAGAGGAGTCGCCCCCTGCTGGCTGTTAGAGAGAATGACAGTTTAAAGCACTTCCACACTGGCTTCACTTCCACTTTGTCCTACCGTATCATATGCAAAACAAAAGCAACAAACTTGTACCTCTTGGGGAAGTCTGCGGGGCTGATTCTCTGTAGTAATGAGGTTGAAGATGTTCCGAACAGCTGGCAAAGTGACCAAGAACACAGGCCGCACTGTAGACGTTATGGAAACCATCAGATGGCATGCTGAGAGCAGCAACTTCTCAGGTACCTGCAAATAAAGACAGAATAAAAGTGTTGAAAGAAGAACACTCTCCACGCCGTTTCTCTTTTATCTAACCCTAACCCTGAACGTCTTCTTCCCCCCCTTTGCAAAACTATTTGCTTGCATTTTTTAATGTCACACACATTTTTAACTGAACTACAGCAGGTTTGTTCATTGTTGCAGGGTTTATTTTTTGGCGTCATTTTGTGGCAAATTTTCTGTTCACTGTCTCCATCAGAGGTCTCCAACCTTTTTCCCTCTGAGTGCTCCTCAAAGCACCAAGTTGTACGTCCCCGATAGCAGACATCATTTCTGGCAGTTTCAGGACGTTTTTTGGAGGTTCACCGTCCACCAGCAGCGTCCGTCTTATAGACCATGATGCATTGCTGTAGATTAAACCAGCCAACAGGATATAATGGAGTTAAAATGCAACATACACATTAATGCAGCAGTAATATTAATCCAGAAACATCAGCTAGATAATAGAACAACACTGAGTACTGACAGCAATACTTTTACTTTAAGTACTTTAACTATATTTAACTGATAATAGTTTTACTGGAGACTACTGTAACTACATTTAGATGATAATACTTACAAACTTTTACTTAAAGTACATTTTACTGCACAATGCATACTTTTACTTTAAGTACATTTTACTGCACAATGCATACTTTTACTTTAAGTATATTTTACTGCACAATGCATACTTTTACTTTAAGTACTTTAAGTATTTTTACTGCACAGTGCATGCTTTTACTTTAAGTACATTTTACTGCACAATGCATACTTTTACTTTAAGCATATTTTATTGCACTTTGCATACTTTTAATTAAAGTACTTTTAGTATTTTTTAGTGCACAGTGCATACTTTTCCTTTTAGTATTTTAAGTATTTTTTACTGCACAGTGCATACTTTAACTTTAAGTACATTTCACTGCAGAATGCATCATTTTACTTTAAGTATATTTTACTGCACATTGCATACTTTTCCTTTTAGTATTTTAAGTATTTTTTACTGCACAGTGCACACTTTTACTTTAATTACATTTTACTGCACAATGCATACTTTTACTTTAAATACTTAAAATATCTTTTACTGCACAATGCATACCTTTACTTTAAGTATTTTAAGTATATTTTACTGCACAATGCATACTTTTACTTTAAGTATATTTTACTGCACTATGCATACTTTTACTGCACTATGCATACTTTTACTTTAAGTATATTTTACACAATGCATACTTTTACTTTAAGCATATTTTACTGCAGAATGCATACTTTTACTTTAAGCATATTTTACTGCACATTGCATACTTTTAATTAAAGTACTTTTAGTATTTTTTAGTGCACAGTGCATACTTTTCCTTTTAGTATTTTAAGTATTTTTTACTGCACAGTGCATACTTTTACTTTAAGTATATTTTACTGCACTATGCATACTTTTACTTTAAGTATATTTTACTGCACTATGCATACTTTTACTTTAAGTATATTTTACTGCACAATGCATAATTTTACTTTAAGTATCTTTTACTGCACATTGCATACTTCTCTGAAAACGCCCAAAGCCAAACTCCATCCAGAAAACAGTCACTTTAAGGTTTGGTTATCTCTGACCTGCTTTCCTCACCTGGAGAGAGACGCAGGTCAGCAGTCTGAGGATCGGCAGAGTCCAGGTGTCAACTCGGCGCAGCCTAAACACACAATACAACACTTATTACAGGTAAACTTTAACTTGTTCAGCCGTCACCGCGTCGCTCGTCTTCTCCCACAACAAACAGCCAATCAGGAGCCAGACACGTTAAACTACCGGAGTGTTTAACGGAGTTCTGCGACAGAACATTCCGTGTTTCCGTTCAGCTGTTTCTCCATCAACAGGCTGAGACAAGATGAGCAAACTGTGACTGGACTGATCTCGTGTTGCTGCTTCACCAGCTGAGTCTGTCGAAGAGAAACACGGGAAACAGGAAGTCACGTGACCGCAGATCAGCTGATCAAAAAAAGAAAAAAGAAAATGCTGTCTCTGCAGTTTCCCGATGATGAATACTGAACACAACCCAGTACTAGAAGAAGTATTCTGGTCCTCCTACTTCAGTTAAAGTGTAGCAGTATTCTCAGAGCTGCCAGACGGTGCCGCCGTTGCCTAGCAACCTTTGCCAGCCGTTGTTAGGGGGCGGAGTTTAGCGGACATTCCTTTGAAGTATGACGTCAGATTGGTGACGGCTCTGATCAGTGACGTCAGGATCTAAAGTGGCTTTGAGAGAACTCACAAGTAGAGGAGAATTCTCCAAGCAAACACATTTCTGACAGGCTGCACGGAGAGACAATGTCTACGACAAGAACAAGTTCACCGGAGATATTGAAGATAATTCTTCATAATAACGAAGCAAAGGCCGAGGATATCCTCATTTATGACAATTTGCTGTCTTACCTCAAAAAACAGGAAGCTAGCCTGGACCCAGATGTCCAGAGGACAACCATCCTAACCGTCCTGGAATTTTTGAAAGACAAAAAACTTGGAGAGGTTGCAGCTCTGCAAGAAACAATTGACAAGCTTAAGGGTCAAACTAAGAAGGTCAACAGCGATGAGAGCTCGTTGAACACAACACCCACACATGAGAGCCTCACAGAGGCTACAGCTGCTGAGAATCAGACATTGATCCTTCATGATACAGAGTCAATGGCCACGGACACAACAAGTTCGAAGACATCACCAGAGATTGGAGAGCAGGATGTTCGTCCACTGTTTGAAACCTTTTTAAGAAGTTTGACAGCGGAACAGCAGGAACTGCTGAAACAAGGGGAACCTGATTCTGGCACAGAAATTCTGTCGGCAAAGCTGGTTCAGGACATCATGAGCTTAGTGACCAAATACATTTTGGAGACTAAGGGCGTAGATGCGATCACGTCTGAGGATGTTCGGTCCAGTCTGGGCGACACACTCCATCGGGGTCTTGCTGAGGTCATGAACGTAAACGTCCAAGACAACTGTGACAGCACAAAAATCTTGACCGACTTGATTGCTGAAGAAGTTGCGGAAAGGGTCAACAGCTCTGACACTTGGTCTGACAGATCTCTTGAGCCCGACAGACTTACCGAAATGGTCCGGCATGTCTGCTGCAGCTTTAAAGCATTCATGGCCAAGATGAGAGTTGTGTTGACACCTCGTCGATCAGGACACCCAAATCAGGACAGATCTGTGGAATCAGAAACCCCGGAGAAGTTCTCAAGAGGATCACAGGACAACGTTACTACACCAACTGAGGTTGTCCAAGGATTGATTGGGAAAGAGCTCGGTGAACTCACAGAACCTTTTCTGGTTGTTATGGAGGACTCAGAGCGTGAGCTGCTGCAGTCCTTCATCGACAAAGAGACTGAAAGTTTTGCAAAGGACGACATCGCAAAGTCAGTCGATGAACTGGTTGAGAGTCTGGGAGCGAAAGATGCTGCAAGTACCAGTCCAGAATCCAAAGAACAGGTCCAACAGCTCTGGAAAGATGTGGCGGCCAAGACAAGAATCTTTTTGGCCAAACAGTTCGCCAAACTGTTAGCACATCCACTCGCAAAAGAGCTGAAGAATAGATTCTTCTACAGCTCCACAGCTGAAAGCGAAGAATCAGTCCAGTCCTTCAGTAAGGATATTGGCGATCTGCTTCTGCCAGAAAATATTCAACAAGGTGGAAATGAGGCTGTCCTTGATAGATTACAGCACATTTTCAGCGGCAAAGACCTGGTATTCACAGAAGCACTTTGTGATCTCCTGTACCTGTACACCACAAAGCCATGTGAGATCGTCCCAGAAGCACTGAGAGGGTTAGTGCATGTTTTACCATCACCTGAAAACATGTACGCTCACATACAAGGCAAAGTGCAGCGTTTCCTGAGGCTGATGGGGTGGTGCCTGGCCACTCAGTTTGGCTTCCCCAGAGACAGGTTCACCCAGGCTTTGATGGACACTTCGTCACTAGCTAGGGAAGAACGGGCTCCGATCAGGAAAGCAGCTGTAAAGGTCATTGTTGAGAAGCTCGTTTCACGGGTCTT
Organism: Sebastolobus alascanus; assembly: GCA_916701645.2. Classification (NCBI taxonomy): domain Eukaryota; kingdom Metazoa; phylum Chordata; class Actinopteri; order Perciformes; family Sebastidae; genus Sebastolobus; species Sebastolobus alascanus. Next base: position 940,727 of record CAKAOJ020000210.1, on the reverse strand, counting down.
CTGCAAAACAAAGGTGAACTTTGAATGCCCGAGCCAGGGGTACCTCATTCCGCTATTGGTCGAAGAGATATGGGCTGAAATCAAAAGGGTAGATGTTGAAATCACCCCAGAAATGGTTAACAACTTCGACAAAGCCATCTACAAGACCATGCGCGAACATTGTGGCAATGCAGCCAGCGTGCTAGCTAAGATGAGGCTGACTGACGGGTATGTTGCCCAGATTTTCAAGGAAAAGCTGTTGACACCACCAAAGAAGCGTAGCACCATCTGCAGCTTCTTCTCCCGTGTGGGCAAAGCCATCACCAAGACCTTCACTGCACCCTTCAGACACAGAGACCAGTGAATGGTCTCCCACCTTAGTGGTCAGCAGTGTGAGCTCACAGGCGAGGATGTGACTTCCTGAGCCTTTGGGAGTTTGTCTGCCGTCTACTTCGGTGGTGTGGGTTTTTCTCCGGATGCTCCGGTTTCCTACAATGAAGACACTCAAAATTGAACTGGTTTCAATAAATATAATAAATATAATAAATAAAAAAAATAATTAAATTTCTGCTTAGCTATTTTATAATTTTCTGTCAGAGCTGTAAATAGAAAATAAATACAAAGAAAAGACCATGTTGTTTTACTAGTGTTTTTCACATGAAAACCATCTGTCCTAGCATGTGAGTTGTAGTCATGAAATAGGTAGTAGATAAGGTAGTCACCATTCACATTCACTTAAAATACATTTGAAAAAGCATATTATAAATGAATATAACTAGTTATGAAGCCACAAGTAAAGTAAAATAACAAAAAGAGCAGCTATCTTAAAAAAAAAAGTTTTTTTATTGCTAATATACAAAATAATTCATGTAAATAGTAGCAGCATATACAGAACAGATATAAATTGTACGATACAGATACACACAAGGAGCATTAAATACAATTAAAGCGCATACATAAGAGCATAAAAATATAAAAAATAAAATAAAGGAGTTAAGCATTGATTTTGTCTATATCTGTGTATATATACTGTAAATATATATATATATATGTGTCATTCGGATTGGACAAATGTGGTCGGATGGTATCAAAGAGTGTTAAGATGATCAGAACTGAAGGGGTTGAACTACCAGAGGGCAACATAGGAGATATCCAGGACAGCTACAAGTACCTTGGGATCCCACAGGCTAATGGAAACCATGAGGAGGCAGCAAGGAAGTCAAACACAGCCAAATACCTCCAGAGAGTAGAGCAAGTCCTGAGAAGTCAGCTGAATGGTAAGAACAAGGTCCGAGCCATCAACATGTAAGCACTGCCAGTCATCAGATCACATATATATATATATATATATACATATATATATATAGGACTCAAACATCTTTCTCTGTATTTGTCACTCTGGGTTTTATTTCATTTTGTTTATTGTTTTTTTGTTCACATTTATTTTGTTTTATTGCATTTTATTTGTTTGTTTTATTTAATTTATTTTTTTCGATTTGATTCAGTTTTTTTTCTATTTAATTTGTTTATTTCTTTTTTTTTTTAAGTTATTGAAATTAATTGATTTGATGAGATTGAATGTGATATGCTGTCATTTTGATTATTAATAATGATTATTAATAGTGATTATTAATAGTGATTATTAGTGATTCTCTATCTGTTGACAGTATCGATGAGCTCACCTGGTCCCTCAGCAGGGACGCTGTCCTCAGGTGTCCGTCCAGCTGTCTCAGCTCTCTGGGACACTTCCTGTCCAGCTCCTCCTGGATCTGACGCTCCAGCCTCTGATTGGCCGTCTCCAGACACCTCAACCTGCATCCACCAATCAGAGGTGACAAGCTATCGATCGGCGATCAGATGTGATGAGCTGATCGACCTTTAGAAATAAACACAAGAGTCTATAAGTGTTTAGAACATGATGATAGAAGTATGTGATGTCCATCCTCATGCTCTATTATGTCTCATAAGTTGTTGCAGTAGTTTCTGGGTTGAAACCATTTGTTACACAGATTTGGTGCTAAATTTAACCATTTTTTAACCAACTGGAGAATTGATCAAAATGATCAATAATCCCTCCAAAATACCACATTAAGACACCAAGACCTTGAGGAACACCAGAGAAAAAGACATGCTGTAATTTGGGATTTTTGGGATTTGAGATTTCTGCAAGAATTTAATTTTTTTTCCGGCGATTGGATGGCGAGCACTTCTGTTGTGGAAACTGCTCAGAAACCCCCTTGTTGTCAATATTTTCAGTATTGCGGACATTTTACAGACTGTTCTTCTGCCTTTTTTTGGAAATGTTTCTCTTATCTGATCCATCCATCCTCTGAATGCTCTAGGTCTCTAGTTTGATCCATCCATCCTCTGAATGCTCTAGGTCTCTAGTTACACAATACACAATTTATTGAATTCAAGACTGTTTAAGGACCCCAGTTTGCAGTATGAAGCTTTAAAGTGATACCAGGCTCATACAGAGGGGATGGTTCCACTTCCTGCTCAGTGGCAGCGCGGCAGCAGCTGTTGTTGTTTGATCTAAACGGCCAAAGTTCAAAGAGAAAGACAAGAAGAGCAACAGCTGCCGAGACACACACACACGCACGCACGCACGCACGCACACACACACACGCACACCCACACGCACACGCACACGCACACGCACACACACACACACTTAGTTTCTGGTTTCAGTCGATGTGTTTCAGCTCAGAAACTTGTTGGTAACGCTTCATTTTACAGGTCTGCATGTTTCATGATAACTAACAAGTAACCTGTTTGAAATTTCTTTGGAATTACTGTCAAATTACCCCAATATATATTACTAGAACTATATTTACCTCAAAACCGCAAAAATTACTTTGTTTGGCTGTCTTGACTTCGGACTTTTGTTATTATTATTTTATACGACGGAGTATTAGAGTCACATTGAGGGAAAAAAATCGGAGATTTCGAGAATAAAGTCATAACTTTACAAGAAAAAAGTCATAATATTACGAGAATAAAGTCATAACTTTACAAGAAAAAAAGTTGTAATATTACGAGAATAAAGTCAAAACTTTACGAGAAAAAAAGTCGTAATATTACGAGAATAAAGTCATAACTTTACGAGAAAAAAGTTGTAATATTACGAGAATAAAGTCAAAACTTTACGAGAAACAAAGTCGTAATATTACGAGAATAAAGTCATAACTTTACGAGATAAAAAGTCATAATATTATGAGAATAGTCAGAACTTTACGAGAAAAAAGTTGTAATACTACGAGAATAAAGTCATAACTTTACAAGAAAAAAAGTTGTAATACTACGAGAATAAAGTCATAACTTTATGAGATAAAAAGTCATAACTTTACGAGAAAAAAAATCCTAATATTACAAGAATAAAGTCATAACTTTACGAGAAAAAAGTCATAATATTACGAAAATAAAGTCATAACTTTACGAGAAAAAAGTTGTAATATTACGAGAATAAAGTCATAACTTTACAAGAAAAAAGTCATAATATTACGAGAATAAAGTCATAACTTTACAAGAAAAAAGTCATAATATTACGAGAATAAAGTCATAACTTTACGAGATAAAAAGTCATAATATTATGAGAATAAAGTCAGAACTTTACGAGAAAAAAGTCATAATATTACGAGAATAAAGTCAGAACTTTACGTGAAAAAAGTTGTAATATTACGAGAATAAAGTCATAACTTTACAAGGAAAAAAGTCGTAATATTAAGAGAATAAAGTCATAACTTTACAAGAAAAAAAGTCGTAATATTACGAGAATAAAGTCAAAACTTTACAAGAAAAAAAGTCGTAATATTATGAGAATAAAGTCAAAACTTTACAAGAAAAAAAGCCGTAATATTACGAGAGTAAAGTCATAACTTTATGAGATAAAAAGTAATTTCCCCCTCCACTAAAGAGTCAGTTTCCTGCATCAGGTCCGTGTGGTTCTTCCTTCAGAATAAACTCAGTTTCTTTCACAATCTTTTCCAGGTCCTGATCCTGATGATAATCTGGTGCTGATGAGTCAAAAGATGAAGTATTTGGTTATTTGTGAAACCTAAACTAAAGTAGAACTTTAATAATTATATTCCTCTATTTCCCATAAGCAGTAATAAATAGCTGATAATTTATTACAGCATTATTACATTTATTTATACATTTCCAGGAAAAGAATAGAAAGTTATTTGTTCTGCTTTATTTCCATGTCTGCTGATAAATAGATAATAATAAATGAATCATGACATCAGCCACCAGGTTACATCTGTGGAGACAATCAGTTGCCATGGTGATCAGAAGAGTCTTCTATTAGTTTTACACCTCTGATGAAGAGCAGCCGCTCCTCATCCTCAGGAACCTGTTTTAACCTTTAGAGGATAATTTACCATATAATTATTAAATCATATTTATTATTAAATAAATATTGGGGTAATTTGGCAGTAATTTCAAACAGGTTACTTGCTAATTATCTCCTCGTTACCATGACATTAGCAGACCTGTTAAATGAAGTGTTACCAGGTTCACTGGGATGTGAAGAGAAGATAGAAGCAGTTTCTACTCTGACTTTGCTCAGTCTGTGTGCTGCCGTCTCCCTCTGCTGGACGACCTCTGACCTGCACGCTGTTACCGTCCATATAGAAATAACTACAGTATACAGTATATACTAATAATACAACTCCTGAGAATGTCTGTTCTTCATCTAGACAACAAGTTATTTATTATAATAAAGATCTATTGATAAGTGACAAACTGATGATTGATTTCCTTTGACTGCAACGGTTCAAAATACGGTAAAAAATACAGTTTTTAAGATAAAACTCTTAAATTTACTCCCCTACATCTACCATGACCTCAACATTTAGTCATTTAGATTCATGAACATTGCAGCTGTATTTAGCTGTTTACACAATCACAGCCTCATGAAACTTTACAGCCACAAACTACAGACCTAGAGCATTCAGAGGATGGATGGATCAAACTAGAGACCGAGACCCCCTAAAGACCCCCTGGACCCCCCTAAAGACCCCCTGGACCCCCCTAAAGACCCCCTGGACCCCCCTAAAGAACCCTGTACCCCCCTAAAGACCCCCTGGACCCCCCTAAAGACCCCCTGGACCCCCCTAAAGACCCCCTGGACCCCCCTAAAGAACCCTGTACCCCCCTAAAGACCCCCTGGACCCCCCTAAAGAACCCTGTACCCCCCTAAAGACCCCCTGGACCCCCCTAAAGACCCCCTGGACCCCCCTAAAGACCCCCTGGACCCCCCTAAAGAACCCTGTACCCCCCTAAAGACCCCCTGGACCCCCCTAAAGAAGACTAATACAGCTCTTGTTTGTGTCAGATTCATTATGAGGTGAACAGGTGAGTCATACCTGAAGCACCGGAGGATTCACTAGGAGCTGGTTCTGGTCCTGGTCCTGGAGCTGCTGGTCTCCAGGACCGTGTCCATGGATTCTCTCATTAAATGTCTCCAGTAACTCATCTCAGTGAAACTATATTCTCGTGAAATAAGAGAAGAAAGTTTCCAAACGAGCCGCCATGTTGATTCCGGTTTGGGAAAGAGTTCGTCCAATCAGGAGCCTCGTGTGTAGCGCCCACAAAACGTCGCATCCGGTTTACGCGGTGGGGGAAAACAGAGCGCTCGCGACCGTCGAACGCTTCACGGCGATGCGTCAGCGTGGCGTCCATGTTGGACCGGGCAAGACTGGCCTGTCAGTAACCACAGCCAATCAGAAGAGAGCAGCTGCTTCTCAACTCTTCTTTAAACACCTGATTCCAGGATTATTACTTTATTATTATTATTATTATTATAACAGGAGCAACAGAAAGCGCTTTGATTTTACGGTTGTCATGGAGATAAAATACTCACCTGTCTGTATTAGAATATATGATGGAGTTATAACACATATCTTCTTCTTCTTTATATTATAATATCATCACAATCTGTAGTCAAAACTTTTTATATTTATTGTCATGAAAAAACAACAACACACAGAAGCAGCAGCTATCAGAGAACATGATCCAAATAAAGACCGTTAGAAAACACTACATTACCCAAAATGCAGCACTCACAGTTGCTCTCTTTTTCTAAAATTATTCTCTGAAACATAAAAAACGATGTTATTTAGAGAATAAAGTCAAATATTTTGAGAAAAAGATATCTTAATTCTAAGAAAAAAAAACCAACATTTTTCAGGGAAAAGATTTTAAGAACAAAGTTGTAATATTTTATAGAAAAAAAGTCCCCAATTTTTCAAGATTAATGTTGTAATATTTCAAAAGCATTTTTATTTTTTATTTAGAGTCGTAATATTTTGAGAAAAAAATCTTAATTCTCCAAAAAAGAAAAGAAAAATCTTTTGAGGAAAATGTAAGATTTTGAAAACAAAGCTATAATATTTTTGGGAAACACTTTTCAAGATTAATATATTTCAAGAATTTTTGTTTTTTATTATTTTATCTGAAAAGTCGTAATATTTTGAGAATAACGTCTTCATTTAGTTAAGAAGAACGAGAACAAAATGTATGATTTCGTCAGGTAGATATCTGGAAATATTAATACTTCATTTTCTAAATATAATACTAGAAATTCAAATTTGACTTTATTCTTGAAATACCTTAAAAGTATAAAGCTGTCAGATAAATGTAGTGCAGTAAAAAGTACAATATTTTTATATTTACATGTTGCCTATTTTAATCATAAAAAGTACTCCAAAGCAAAAATCATAGCTTTAAAATAAATAAGTAATATCAAAACTGTTTTCCTTATTTGACAATAATAATATTACTGTAGTTATGGAATATGTAATATGTAAATAAGTAAATTACACTAAGTATTTTTTAACCTATCAATGTAACGTATTTATTCTTTAGTTGTTTATTGATTTCCCCATAAATAAATAAATAAATATATAATAAGACTGTAATGTTTAATCTAAAGTGTCACCAATAATAATAATAATAATAAAAATAAATAATTAATAAATAATTATTAATTAAATGAGATATTAATGCAGTAAATGTGTCTGAACCCAAAGACAGAAAAATAAAATATCTTTAAAATATAAATCAACATTTTCTACATTCGAGTTTGTTTTTGTGTGAGTTGGCGTTGCCGCGGTAACCGTGAAGACATCATCTCAGAGGGAGTAGAGCTTCAGCTGCTCCTCCATGTCTCCATCCGTCGCCCCCCCCAGCGCCTCCTGGTTCTCCCTCAGCAGCAGGAAGATGGCTGCCAGCTGCTCCTGTTGCACCCTGGGAAGTCACGGCACAACACACACAAACACATCATGTATTATATCACAATAGAAAATAAGTTGTAATATTTCCAAAAGAAAAACTCATTTTTAAGCAAGAAATCAAACATTTTCAAGAAAAAAAAGTTGTAATATTTTGAGAAAAACGTTTTATTTTGAGAATAAATATTTGATGGTATTTCAAGTATAAGAAATATTTCCAAAACAAAAGTTATTTTTGAAAAAAGTCACGATTTTTCAAGACTTTTTTTTAATATTTTGAGAAAAAAATACTAAAATTTTCAAGATTAATGTTGTAATATTTCAAGGACTTAACGAGAATCATCCTCAGAATAAAGTCATCATTCTTTATGGTATTTCGGGAATAAAGCAGAATTATTAAAAAAAAAAACGTGATTTTTGAGGAAAAAAAGTTTCAAATTTACATATTTTTTATGATTAATATTCAATATTACAAGAAAAAAAAACAACGTTTTACTTCGAGAATAAAGTTGAAATATTTAGAAAAAGTTAAAAACAAAAACAGAACAACTGAAGTAATAATAATAATAATAATAATAATAATGATAATAGTCAGAAATTGAAATAAGTCATTTTTGGTTTATTTTCTTAAAATTAAATACCATAAAACCTGAAAACAGAGGTCTAATATTAACAACTTGACATCTATGGATATATAGTTTGGCTAAAAATAATTAAACGATTGTTTCCACTTCCTGTTATCTTCCATTAAAACACAGAAAAATAAAGTTCCACATTTTTCAAGATTAACATTTCAAGAAAAAAAATATATTTTGAGACCAAAGTTGAAATTTTTTAGAGATAAAAAGTCCTACATTTTTCAAGATTAATTATTATATTTTTATTTTGAGATTCAAGTTGAAATATTTGAAGAACAAATATCTTAATTCTCCCAAAAAAATATATATATATATATTTCGAGGAATGGATTTAAAGAATAAAGTTGTAATATTTTAGGGAAATAAAGTTCAACACTTTTCAAGATTTATGTCATAATATTTTAAGAAAAACAACATTGTTTGTTTAAATTACAGCATATTTTCACTGCAGAAGCTGAAATATTAAAATTTAATAACAAACAATTAACAAGTTCTGTTCAGTTTCACACATTTATTCATTTATTTATTTATTTATTGCAGGTTTAAACATTTAAATCAGACAGAAGAAGTCAAACACTCCACGTTGACTTTTAGACTGAAGAGTTTCCTGTTGAACGTGTCGGACTAAAACCTCATTTAAATCACAGTTTAATAGTTTATCACACTCTGTAATCACAAGAACTTCACACTCGGTTTCTGTTAACGAAGCTCCGACACGTTTAAAAATCCTCAACACGAGAAGCAGACGGGTAAAAAGGCAGATTCCTGAAGGCACTTCGGTGTGAAGACGTTTATATTCACAAGCAGATCAGACCTGAAAGCTCGGAAACCAGAAATAAAATAAAGTTAACTTCGTCGTCGTCGCCGATCAGCTGAGAGGAAATCAAGACGTCTGAAGTCTCATTCAGGAGCTCTGAAACAACGAGACAAACACCAGGATTCAGATCAATAAACAGGAAATAAATATATACAGTTTCATTCACAACTTTAAAGAAGCAGAAGCAGAAGAAGAAGAACCACACCAGCTGGTTAGAATCTATCAGAACATTAAAATCACAGCTAATAAATGTTTCTACTGTTGGTTCCATTCATGGAAACAAGATGTTGAATCTTCATCAGTTAAATTATTATTATTATAATCATACGTGTGATTAACAGAATGAACACAGACTGGAGTCGTAGCGTTCAATGAGTACAAAACTATAAGTACATGATTTATATATAAAAACCTGCTGGTCTGGTCCTTTAAATACAGGCTGAGGTTATTATTAATGTTAGATTATTAATTATTAATTCATGCAGAAGTCTTTGGTTCATTATTATAAAGTTATAAACTCAGCTGTGAAATGATGAGAAAAATACAGATTAATAATGAAATCTGTTAAAGATGTTCGGATTCGCTGCTCTTTAAACACACTTCAGGTTTATTTTATAAGTTTTTCTTTTTTTACAACGTTAATCTTGTAAATTCTGAATATTTTTCTTGTAAATTTACAATTTGAATCTTGAAAATTCGAGTTTTTTTCTTGTAAATTTGTGAGTTTTTTCTTTTAAATATACGATCTTAGTCTTGTAAATTCAGATTTTTTTTCTCGTAAATTTACAATCTTAATCCTGTAAATTCTGTTTATTTTTCTCATAAATTTGTGAGTGTTTTCTTGTTAATTCAGATTTTTTTCTTGTAAATTTGTGAGTTTTTTCTTTTAAATTTATGATCTTAATCTTGTAAATTCAGATTTTGTTTCTCGGAAATTTGTGATTTTTTTCTTGTAAATTCACAACGTTAATCTTGTAAATTTCTGAGTTTTTTTCTTGTAAATTTACGATCTTAATCCTGTAAATTCTGTATATCTTCTCATAAATTTGTGAGTGTTTTCTCGTCAATTTATTATTTTTTTCTTGTAAATTTACAACTTTAATCTTGTAAATTCAGATTTTCTTCTCGTAAATTTCTGATTTATTTTCTCATAAATTTATGATCTTAATCTTGTAAATTTGTGAGTTTTTTACCTTAACCTTGGACATTCTGAGTTTTTTTTTTAATATTATATATTATATTCCCCCCCCTCCCCCGGCTCCGTAATCATTTTATTTATAACTTTAACTTACTTCGCTTTAACAGCTTTGTAAAGAGTTTCAGGTGAAGTCTGAAGAATCCATCTGAAGATATATAAAGAAAATGTTCGGTACGATTTAGACGAATGTTTTGGATCCAGTTCGGGTTCATCTGTGTTTATAACATTTAAAATAAGAGTTGAGCGTCTGATTTAAACTCCCTGAAATCTGACTTCAGTGTGACGGACAGCCGGAGCAGCCAATCAGAAACATCCGTGATCCAGATCAGAGTGTGTGAGTCTCATCAGTTCACAGCTGGAGGTTCTGTTAAAGAGTTCAGATCTGAGCGACCCGGCAGGACTCACCGTTAGCTGTGGTGTTAGCGGGCAGCATGCAGGGTTAGCAGGTGGAGGCGGACAGGTGAGGCTGACAGGTGAGGCTGACAGGTGAGGCGGACAGGTGAGGCTGACAGGTGAGGCTGACAGGTGAGGCGAACAGGTGAGGCTGAATAAATGAAGTAGAGGAAGCGAGCGCTCGGTCCTCAGCGACAGTAAACCAGCACCAGAACCAGAACCAGAGAGATGGAGTCACAATCTAAACGTTTACCTGTAGTGAGCTGCGTTAAACACACAGGTGAGGGAATTTATTTTAGCTGATTGCGCCTGTTTACATGTGAAACTGAGCTTGATTGACAACCCTTGTAGGGGCGGGACAACCTACACCTACAGCTGGAGGAACAGCTGGAGGAACAGCTGGAGGAACAGCTGAGGAACAGCTGGAGGAACAGCTGGAGGAACAGCTGAGGGAACAGCTGGAGGAACAGCTGGAGGAACAGCTGGGGGAACAGCTGGAGGAACAGCTGGAGGAACAGCTGGAGGAACAGCTGGAGGAACAGCTGGAGGAACAGCTGGGGGAACAGCTGGAGGAACAGCTGCTGGAACAGCTGCTGGAACAGCTGGAGGAACAGCTGGAGGAACAGCTGGAGAAACAGCTGGAGGAACAGCTGGAGGAACAGCTGGAGGAACAGCTGGAGGAACAGCTGCTGGAACAGCTGGAGGAACAGCTGGAGGAACAGCTGCTGGAACAGCTGGAGAAACAGCTGGAGGAACAGCTGGAGGAACAGCTGGAGAAACAGCTGGAGGAACAGCTGGAGGAACAGCTGGAGGAACAGCTAAGGGGCGTCTGCAGGGCCGTTAATATCAGATTATAGAGATAATAATAATAATAATTAACCTTTAATCGTCTGACGAGGTGTTTCCAGGTAATGAGATGTTTCCATACAGGTGGAGGCTTATTTTAAAAACAATGATTAACTTATAAATCCATGATTATTACACTATTGACTTCCATCCATCTGCACAGAGCCGTCACATTTACTGGACATATTTTATCTGAGAGATTTCTAAATCTCAGCACATATTTTGCAGATGTTGTGTTGTTAATGTAAAGTCTGAACTTTATTAATAAAAAATAACAAAATAATAATAAATATAATGTCTGCAGTAGAAATCACAATAATGAGCTTAATGACATTACTTTTAATACACTATATTAATTCAGATAAACAGCACTGGTATCACAATAATATATTCATTTACTTGTTTCTGTATTTGTGATCCTGAAACCTCAAATTTCTGTTTTTATTTCTTTCCTCTGACTGTTCATGCACCAAACCACCTTTAATAATAATAATAATAATAATAATAATAATAATAATAATAATAATAAGCTTCATCCTTCTTGTAATGACGGTGTTTGTCCTGCAGGAGACGCTCACCTGAAACTACTGTAGAAAGTTTCCTGGATTATAAAAGAGCAGAAAGTCTCTGATTAACTAAAACTAACAATAATTAACATGAGAATAAAAAGTCTTTAAACTTCTTCATAAAGTTCTGCTGTGTTTCAGGTTAAACTTCACTTTGTTAAATAAAAGGTTTGATTGTTTTTTTTTGGCTCTTTTATTTTGAAAAGTGCTATAAAAATACATCAGCTGTGTGACTGACAGTGTTATTAGATGAGTACTAAGAATACTCTGAATACTATGAATACTGTGTAACATGCAGCGTGTCAGTGTTGCTGTGAGACTGATGTGAATTCTAACAGCTGGATCCTAAAACTGATCATCAAGTTAAATTAACAATAAAATATGAAGCACCAGTTTAATATTACGCTGCTCAGACAGTGACGGAGGAAGTATTCAGGTCATCTACTGCAGTAAAAGTACTACTACCACACTGTAAAAATACTGTTACAGTAAAGGTACTACTACCACACTGTTAAAATACTGTGTTACTGTAAAAGTACTAATACCACACTTTAAAAATACTCTGTGATGGTAAAAGTACTAATACCACACTGTAAAAACTCATATAAAACTAATTATGTTTGAATAAATTAAATATTTGAATCAACTGACCGACCTATTCATATAATAGGTATAATATAATATAATATAATATAATAATATAATATATTATAATATAATATAATATAGTATAATAAAATAAAATAAAATATAATATAATATTATAATATAATATAATAAAATATAATAATATTAAATTATAATATAATATATTATAATATAATAATATAATATTATAATATAATATACTATAATATAATATAATAAAATAAAATAAAATAATATAATATTATAATATAATATAATATAATATAATATAATAAAATATAATAATATAATATAATAAATTATAATAATATTATATTATAATATAATATATTATAATATAATATAATATAATAATATAATATAATATAATCAGAGTTTTTAAAGATTTAAAGTGTTAAAATCTCACATCTAAACGGTGATTCCTGTTGATCTGGTTCTGTTTACACTGATTATAACTGATGTGAGATCAGTTATCTGGTTCTGTTTACACTGATTATAACTGATGTGAGATCAGCCTACAGGTTGAGGTGTTGTTGGGTATCTGAGGGAGAGGAATGTATTCAGTAACAGGACCTTACTGATCTGAGATCAGTTATAGAGAGGGGTTGTTGGGTAGAGGAGAATCTTACTGATGTGAGATCAGTTCTAGAGAGGACCTTACCATCAGGTTGATTATAGTGAGGTTAAATCAGAGGTGAGTTCTATCCTGTAGAGATAAAGGTGGAGGACGTCAGACTGACTCTGACGGAGGAAACTCACCACACATGATGTAGTTTATCCAGAGAGACGGAGCTTCATGCTCACATATCAACATCTGGAGAGGAACTCACAGCTGGATCCACCAGACAGGACATTAAAGGGTTAAAGACATAATAACCAGGTCTGCTGAATCTGTTGACTGTATAACTACAGCTCTATACACTCAGTGAGTCGACCTGAATCCACACGGATTCATTCAAAACTACAACCACAATAAATCCATCAGCTGCCTCAATAACCCAGAATGCAATGCAGCTCCATGAGAGAGAGCCAACAGTCACTTTACCTTCACAGCAGCACATTTTAGATTCTCACTCTGACACCAGATCAGCAAAACCTTCAGTTTAGCATCTCTGAAAACTATCAGATTAAATATTCACGTAGAAATTATGACGATAAACCAACATTTTTGTAATCTAAACGTTAGAGAAATATGGAATATAATATTCATAATTACTACGGCTGTCAAAGTTAACGATAACGATGATGTGCTAAAGCTAAATGCTAACTGGGCAGAAGAGCCTCCACCTCCCTACGACAGCTCGTTCTCTCCATGCAGGAAGCACACAGAGCATGCATCCATCACGTCACATGTCACGGCGCCATCATCATCAGCGTCGCCGTGACGACGGGTTACACTGACCTCTGCTCCTCCTCGATCTCCTCCTTCGTCATCATCGTCTCAAACTTGCTCTGTTTCTTTCCTGGGATGAACGTCACCGTATCTTCAGCTGCAGCCACGTCTGGAGAGAGAGAGAGTACTTTAGAGAGTACTTTAGAGAGTACTTTATAGAGTACTTTAGAGAGTACTTTAGAGAGTACTTTAGAGAGTACTTTATAGAGTACTTTATAGTACATCTACTCAGGATACTCTACTTTACTGGAGAATTTTCATCTTCTGCTACTTTACAACATTCACATTAATGCAGCAGATAGATAATAGAACAACACTGAGTACTGACACAGCAGTACTTTAAAAACTTTAACTACATTTAGATGGTAATACTGACATACTTAATATAATGTATACTTTAAGTACATTTTACTGCACAATGCATACTTTTACTTTAAGTACATTTTACTACACAATGCATACTTTTACTTAAAGTACTTTAAGTATATTTTACTGCACAATGCATACTTTTACTGAAAGTACTTTAAGTACATTTTACTGCACGATGCGTACTTTTACTTAAAGTACTTTAAGTATATTTTACTGCACAATGCATACTTTTACTTAAAGTACATTAAGTATATTTTACTGCACAATGCATACTTTTACTTTAAGTACTTTAAGTATATTTTACTGCACAATACATACTTTTACTTTAAGTACTTTAAGTATATTTTACTGCACAATACATACTTTTACTTTAAGTACTTTAAGTACATTTTACTGCACAATACATACTCTTACTTTAAGTACATTTTACTGCACAATGCATACTTTTACTTTATGTACTTTAAGTACATTTTACTGCACAATACATACTTTTACTTTAAGTACATTTTACTGCACAGTGCATACTTTTACTTTCAGTACTTCAAGTATATTTTACCGCACAATGCATACTTTTACTTGAAGTACTTTAAGTACATTTAACTGATAATACTTTTACTTCAGTAAGGTTTTGAATGCAGGACTTTTACTTGTATTTTCACAGTGTGGTATTAGTACTTTTACTCTGCAGAGAGTACATATTATTGATCTCCTGCTCAATCAGCATTTGAACAGTCAGACATTAAAATCATCTAATATAATGTTCACAGACAGTTTACTCAGAACATGTAGACACCTCTACACACACACACACACACACACACACACACACACACACACACACACACACACACACACACACACACACACACACACACACACACACACACACGGCTGCTGCTTCACCTCTACGTCTATATAAGGAAACAGGAAGTCAACAGCTGGTCGTCATGGAGCTGCTGGGACTCAACAGTTGGTTGAGATGCACAAAGAACATTATTCATAATAATGATTGATTTTTAATATGTATTTTCTGATCCTACAGTCACCTGTTTATGTAGAGTAATCCAGTAAAACCTGTGTATATGTATACATATACTGTATGTGTGTATTGTGTATATGTATATGTACACAGCTCGGCTCAGTTGGCTCCTCCTGGAGATACTGGAAGTTATCAGTTATCTGCTGAACACAGCTGCTGACGTCTCTCTGCTGCCAGAAGCTGCTTCAACTCTTTATCATAACTCAAAGTTCTCAGGCTGCTCCAACAGAGCTGGAATATATATATATATCAGCTGCTACTGAATATATCAGCTGCTACTGAATATATCAGCTGCTACTGAATATATAGAAGAAGAAAATCACTTACTAATAATGACAATCCAAGACATAAAATATTAAATAATGCAGATATATATATATAATATATATATATATATATATATATATATATATATATATATATATATAATATATATAATATATAATATATATATATATATATATAAACAAATATATAGAATATATACAAAATAGAATAAATTTAAATGTGATATATATAAAATAGAATTAAATACAACACATATAAAATAGAATAAAATATTAATAAAATTCAATATAATATATATAAAATAGAATTAAATACAACATATATAAAATAAAATAGAATATATACACTATAAAAAATATATAATATAAAAAATGTAATTATATAAAAAACTGAATAAAACAAATATACAAAATAGAATAAAATAAAATTATATATAAACCTGAATAATACAAATTTAGACAAAATAGAATAGAATAAAACAGAATATATATAAAAGAGAATTTAATAGAATATATACAAAATAGAATAAATCAAAATCAAGAAAGAGAAATACGGTTATTACGGAGTTACATAAACTGTTATTCTGTCTCATCAATACTTTTATTGATTATTATCAATAAGAGCTGCACATGGTCACAGCTGGACCGGCTCATGGTGTGAAACAAAGACCCGGCTGATACCGGACTGGCATTATGATGGAGAGAGTACTTAGTTCTAGTAGTACTTAGTGACAAAGCAGGAGTACTCTGTAAATACTTGTAGTATAAAACACTCAGTACAAGCGGCAGTCTTACCGTTGTTCAGGATGCTCTCTGGTTCTGGTTCCGGTTCAGGTTCTGGTTCCTCTATGGCAGGTTCAGGAGTCAGCAGGCGGTCCTCTGTAGAACCGGGGATCAGCTCGGGTAAGAACTCCTCCTCGACAGGTTCAGGTTCAGGCTGCTGGACCGCTTCAGATACCGGTTCAGACTCGGCCACGGGCTCTGGATCAGGCACCGCGACTGGTTCTGGGACGGGTTCGGGTTCCCATACTGGTTCTGGATCGGCAGCTGGTTCTGGGACAGGTTCAGGTACCGATGCTGGTTCCGGTACAGGTTCTGGCTCTGGGATAGGTTCTGGTGCTGCAGCTACTTCTGGGACAAGTTCTGGTTCTGGTACAGTCTCTGGTACAGTGACTGGTTCTGGGGCAGGTTCCGGTGCTGATACTGGTTCTGGTGCTGATACTGGTTCTGGTGCTGATACTGGTTCTGGGGCAGGTTCTGGTGCTGATACTGGTTCTGGGACAGCCTGGAAAGACAAAAGGTTTTAAAGAGTTAACATCTGTCAGAGAGAACGACGTGTCGGCTGGTTCTGATGAGGCTGCCGGACTCAGAGACCCAGAAGAGTCCTGAAACAGAACCCAACAGAACCAGTTAAATAAAACTCTACTGGTGAAACAACCAGTGAGTCTAATAAGAACAGAGTACAAGTATATAATAAATACATCATCAGGTGCTTGTGATGGGATCATATAACATGTGAGCATCTGACCTCTGACCTCTGACCTCTGACCTCTGACTGTCACTCGCAGCTCCTCGTTGAGGATCAGCCGCCGCCTGCAGCTGACTGCAGGACAAATAAAACCCTCTTCAGTGCCCCCCCGACACCTGCACATATATAAATACTTCTTCCTGTCGTGTCTTTAGTGGATCGCTGAGTTTGCTCTGATGTGAGCAGCAGATCTGGTTTCAGCCTCTGTGATGTGACAGCAGCGTTCACAGGTTGAGGATGAACTCACTGAGGTTTCTCTTTAATGAGGTGTTCAATAAAAACAGAAAACATATTTTATCTTTCCTTTAAAACCACGACGAAGAACTCAAAAGCTCTTCTCAAGATTCAAGATTCCTTTATTGTCACTACACAAAGTACAGCGACATTTGAAGCGGTCCTGATGGTGCAATCACGCATAACATACAGTATAAAAGAAGTTTAACCTTAACTTAGATTTTGCCTTAAGGGTTCCCTTAATTCTTTTGAAAAGACTTGGAAACCTCTTCTAAAGCATATTGAATCTCTGACCTCCTTGCCTGGTTGTGACGACTGAGCCTCCTTATTTGTTCTGTTGGATTAGCGTTGTTATTTATTTATTTTATTTATTTATTTTTTTTTTTGTTGTGTATGTATATGTGAATATTGTATGTGTTTTATTATTTCATGTGTTTAGTGTGTTTCTAATTTTGGTGACATTACTGCCTTAAGTCTTGTAACTTATTAATATTAATGTTATATTGCTTATTTCCTTTATTGTTGGGGATGGGTGAAAAAAATGGATGAAAAATAGAAGACTACTTATTTGCTCTATAATTTATATGCCTGGCAATATTCTTCCAATAAAAATTAAAAAAAAAGAAGTTTAACCTAAACTACTATAAAATAAGTAAATATATATATATATAAAAGAAAAGTAAATATATATATATATATATCTAACTCGAAATGTTGGCCTATGATACAATATATACAATACAATTACAGTACGGTCGAGGCAGTGAGTTATTGCACAGTAATAATAGTACATATATTACACATGAATCAGTTTTCTGTGCTCGTTCCCGCTCGGCGTCTCCATGACGACAGACTCACCAGGTGGAAACAATACCAGCCGGACGCCGTCACGGCCGGTAGAAATAAGAGCAAGTACTGCAAAAGTCAAGAATTAAATATGGAATATAAATATGCTTGTTTGCCATGAAACCCAAGACATGTTTAGCTTAGCCTTAGCTTCTAGGCTTCTCACCTGCTAACTACAGAATGGATTAGTGACCAGCTTGTTAGCTGAGTTGTTGGAAGGTGGCTAGCAGTTTCCCCCTGCTTCCAGTCTTTGTGCTAAGCTAGGCTAAACCCATCCTAGAGCTACCTGGCTAACATCATCATTTCATTGTGTGCAATATTCAGGTACATCATGTGCAATATTACTTCTTTTCTGTTTTTTAGCTTACCGTACCTTCTTTCTATTTCACTTATCTTATCATATTTACTCATTTTACTTAATGCTACTTACTTACTTAAATTGTCATTCTACTAGGCACTGGTGCTAGAAATAGTGCGTTTTTACTTTTTATTTTATACACTTGTATTTTATACACTTGAAACTTGTTGCAATTTGTTGTATTTTTTGTATTTTTTGAGCAACCTCTGGCACAAGAATTTCCTTCGGGATTAATAAAGTTCTATCTTATCTTATCTTATCTTAACGTTATCTCTGTAATGTTACTGGACACACAGAGATGATGTCCTGATGTCCTTCTCCTCAAATGTCAAACTAAAGTGAGCTCCTGTCTTTGTGTATTTAACACCAGAGACAGAAGAAGAAAAGAGATCAGTCAGAACCAGACCCGGACCCGGACAGACTCCACAGCTCTGGTACCGATGACTCAGTACAGTGAGTGCATCAGACAGTGAAATGCATCAGTCTGACTGTATTAAAGAACTCCTGCTGGTCTCTTAATCCCACAGCTGCCCCCCCCCCCCCCCTCACAGCCTCTAACTGGATTGGATCCATTTAGCCTGAAACACTTCCTCTGAATTCCTGAGCTATGAAACACCAAAATAACCTCAACACCAAAGAGCCGAGTAGCTGAAACAAAGTGTTCTGGGCCGCGATGCTAAACGCAGAGTCATTAAATCACTTTATGAGTCAGCAGGATGATAAACTGTATTCTGAGGCCTAAACTGGGCAAATATGTTCGTTGGGTGAGTAAGTCCTTCATGAGATCATCGGGTGTAATGTTAGACCTTTAGACAACGACTCAAACACGCAGTGTAGGAGCCACGAACGAGTTCAGAAAGGAGTAATGTTACTGAGGTTTCATTTTAAAGTACTAAATCAAGATTAGGAGATATTAAATCAAGATTATTAAACATTAAATCAAGATTATTAAATACTAAATCAAGATTAGGAGATATTAAATCAAGGTTATAAAACACTAAATCAAGATTATAAAACACTAAATCAAGATTATTAAATACTAAATCAAGATTAGGAGATATTAAATCAAGATTATTAAACACTAAATCAAGATTATTAAACACTAAATCAAGATTATGATATATTAAATCAAGATTATTAAATACTACATCAAGATTAGGAGATATTAAATCAAGATTAATAAACACTAAATCAAGATTATTAAACACTAAATCAAGATTAGGAGATATTAAATCAAGATTATTAAACACTAAATCAAGATTATTAAACACTAAATCAAGATTAGGATATATTAAATCAATATTATTAAATACTAAATCAAGATTAGGATATATTAAATCAAGATTATTAAATACTAAATCAAGATTAGGATATATTAAATCAAGATTATTAAATACTACATCAAGATTATTAAACACTAAATCAAGATTAGGATATATTAAATCAATATTATTAAATACTAAATCAAGATTAGGATATATTAAATCAAGATTAATAAACACTAAATCAAGATTATTAAACACTAAATCAAGATTAGGATATATTAAATCAAGATTATTAAACACTAAATCAAGATTATTAAACACTAAATCAAGATTAGGAGATATTAAATCAAGATTATTAAACACTAAATCAAGATTAGGATATATTAAATCATGATTATGAGAAACAAAATCAATGTCATGAGATATTAAAACCAAATTATACGACGCTTAATGAAGATTACCAGATACTAAATCAAGATTATAAAATAAATAAAATCAAGATAAGATACAAAAATGAAATATATTTCCCAAAATGTCAAACTGAAATCTATTAAAAGTAAAAAAGAAGTCAAATGTCATTTTAAATCTCTGTGAGGTATTTTAGAAAGTGAGCTCCGAGTCCCGGCGACCTTCACGACCTCTCTGAGTGTTTCCTGGTAAATTTATCCCGTTGGGTAACATCACACTGAGAGCTTCACTCCGAAAAGACACTCAAGCTCTGTGACGGGACAGAGGACGGCATCAGATCTGCTGAGAGTTCACTGAACAACCTGAGCAAACACTGGAGAGGAAGCAGTCAGCAAGCTGTTCATCCAGAGCTCCTCTATTATTATTATTATTATTATTATTATTATTATTATTATTATTATTACAGTGAACAGAGGTGTTCAAATAATACTAATAAAAACCAACCGGCCACCATGTTGAAGTACAGAGGGAGAGATGTTGGAGGGGAAACACTGAGAGAGCGTCTGGAAACACAGACTCATTGTTCCATTCTGCTCTCTGCTTTATCTCCACTTCAGCTCTCTGACGCCGCCTCCATTTATTAAAGAGACACCAGACACGTTTCTGAAGGGAAACATCTGCAGGGAAACGTCTGCAGGGAAACGTCTGCAACATCTGCAGGGAAACATCTGCAGGGAAACGACTGCAACATCTGCAGAGAAACGTCTGCAACATCTGCAGGGAAACGACTGCAACATCTGCAGAGAAACGTCTGCAACATCTGCAGGGAAACGACTGCAACATCTGCAGGGAAAAGTCTGCAGAGAAACGTCTGCAACATCTGCAGGGAAACGACTGCAACATCTGCAGAGAAACGTCTGCAGAGAAACGTCTGCAACATCTGCAGGGAAACGACTGCAACATCTGCAGGGAAAAGTCTGCAGAGAAACGTCTGCAACATCTGCAGGGAAACGTCTGCAACATCTGCAGGGAAACGGCTGCAACATCTGCAGAGAAACGTCTGCAACATCTGCAGGGAAACGACTGCAACATCTGCAGAGAAACGTCTGCAACATCTGCAGGGAAAAGTCTGCAACATCTGCAGGGAAAAGTCTGCAGAGAAACATCTGCAGGGAAACGTCTTTAACATCTGCAGATTCAAGGTGTTTACTTCAAACAGACTGATGCAGGTTTACTCAATGTGACTCCACGTCTGTTCATATCAAGTACAAGTCTCGTAATCAGACTGAATTCCTGTTTGTTGAAAAAAATGCAGAGTTCAGTCTCTAAACCTTCAGCTGTAAACCTGCTGAATGAACTGATCACATTTAGCATCACAGAGAACCAGGTCCTGTCATTGGACTTATTTTCTGATCTTTCAGTGTTTGTATTGTTGTGTTTTCTGTGTGTGACGGGGGGGGGGGGGGTAGTTTAATAAAAGAGTACAGCCTTCCTGGTTTCCTGAATGGAAACACAAGCAGAACAACTTGTGCTCTGTGCTGTTTTAAAGACTCTGCTGTGGGATAAATGCAACCTTTCCTCTCGTTCTGTCTAATGCCGTAAAACTCTGGGCTCAGTGGTTCATTGTGGCCAAAAAAGGAGCAGAGAAATGCCAGGAGTCGGCCTGATTGGTGGGCAGGAGGCAGGAGTTGGACTGGGTGTGGTGGGGGTGAGGGGGGGGGGGGGTGGTGAGGGTGAAATCACCACAGAGGAAGAACTATCTGCGATGTTGTGATATGAAGCCATTGTTTTCTCCTGGAGTTGATGCCCAGCCAACAGCTCTGAGCACCGAGGAGCAGAGGAGTCATTAGCTGGACCGGACCAGACCGGGCCGGGCCGGGCCGGGCCGGGCCTCAGAGGGAGGAGACGAGGCAGGAACCGGGCCAGGCCGGAAATACCAGGAGAGGTATGTCAGACACAACAGCTCTGTGAGTCCATGACACACTCCACACAGGCCACGCCCACTCAGAGTCAGTCCTCTGGTTAAAGGACAGATGCATCATGGGAATTATTAAAGCTGGCTAGAGCTGGGACGATTCACCTATCTCCTGATCCGATACTATCACCATACCCGGGTGCTGATTCGATATGTATTGTGATTTTTGTTAACTTCTTTAACTCTAGACCATGAAGGGAACAAGGTGAATCAGACACTTCTAGAGACTTTTACTTTGAAAAATCTCTAAAGGAATACAGTAAAAATGTTTGAAATACATCTTGGAGGAACTATAACGTATTTTATAACTATGACTAAACTTTGGGGGCATTGTAACCAACCACCTGGTGGACAACAAACTGACTGTTACACTATTAAAATAATATGTGATTACATCAGATATATTCCGACAGCTAGCTAATTTTTTGGCTTTTTTTGTAATTATGTCTAAAAACAATTGGAAATTAATCGCAAATTAACTTTGGAGGCACTCAATTATACGCATTTTGTGGTACTATTAAAATATTTGGGAATTATGATATTTTGTATATTTATACTTTATACAGATTCTGTTTCTCCAGTTTCTCCACAGTCCTTTTTCTTTCATTCTTCCTGAGAAATTATATAAATGTCATAAAAAAGTAGACAATTATGACAAATGATTGGGTGTGTGCTGGAGAAATTATTTTGGGAAATTATGAACAAATAAATAACAAATTTAGGGGGCAGTATAAAAAACGGTAAGTATGACAAATACTTTTTAAGGGTACTATAAAACTTTGGGGGACTATAACTACTTTTGGTGTGCAATGTAGTAACTATAACAAATGGCTCATTTTGGGTGCATTGTCCACATTTTGCAATTTTTGTAATTATGACTATGAACATTTGGAAATAATGGAAAATAATAATAATATTTATTTATTTTCCTATAATATATTATAGGAACAGATTGTGATTTGGGTTAAAATAACTCAAAGGTGCCGTAACTTAAGTACGTAACTTACGTGACAAATAAACCAACGTTGACTTCTGGCCTCACACGGGGCACCAACATGTCTCCTGGTGACAGTCCGTATTTATAGACGCACCCGTCCACCCCGACCTCCTCCCTACACGGCGTTTGTCTCTCTTTATACTTCCAGGTTCACGATTTTGTTTATTATACACAAATTCATTTTGTAGGATATATATGAACTACAGTGCATCACTCTTCGTAGGTATAACTATGAACGGTGTGTGAGAAGAGCCTGAACGTTCTCATGATGTGTTTATTTTGATGTTTTGTATATTCTGATATAGAAACACGGAGACAAACTACCTCCACCTCTGGACTGGACAGAAAACAGCTGCTCCAACTCTCTTCAAACCTGCATTAATGTGTGAACACTCACATTTCCATTTATGGAGAGCTGCAACTCCACGACTAACACTGTGGTCATTAACAAAGAATGAGGAGGGAGAGGAGCCGTTAAACAGTCTCAGTGAGACCGACTCATTCTACCAGTTTTATACTCTTCATCAGATCAGCTCATGTTGTGTTCTATGAGCTGAATAACATCCACGCTCTCCATGCATTATCTGGCTTTATGTCCTCCTGCCTTATTTAGGCTGCAGGGTGGATGGAGGAGGATGGAGGAGGACGGAGGAGGAGCAGCTGTAACTTTAGGAGGAGGAACAGTACAACATGTGAAGCACATAAATGTCAGGGAGCCAGATTAGGCTCCGGCTCTGATGGCAGCGATACGTGAAGCATGCAGGGCCGTAAATCTGTAAACAGGAAGCTGAGAACAGCTGGAGGACGGATCCTTCTAGTGGAGTTAAAGTCCAACAGGAGGAGCAGAATCTAACCAATAGTCTGATCTGTAATTTACAATAATAACTAAGGCTGGGACGATTCACCTATCTCCTGATTCTATCACCAGACCTGGGTGCAGATTCAATATGTATTGTGATTTTTAAGTATTGTGATTCTATATTCTGATTTATGGTGATTTTTGTTAACTTCTTTAACTCTAGACCATGAAGGGAACAAGTTGAATCACACTTCTAGAGACTTTTACTTTGGAAAATCTCTAAATGAATCCAGTAAAACTGTTTGATTTTAAGCATGTATGTAGTCAGAGACGTCCTGAAGTCAAATATATCAGGATCATTGTCAGGAAGTATTTATTACATTTATTATCCAGCAACCCAAAAATCAAAGAATAAAGACATTTCCCTCACAGATTAGTGGTATTTTCTTTTTAATTTATAAGGATCATGTAATGTTTTATACTTCTGGTGAATATAATCCAATCAATCTTATTTCCATAGATGTATTTTGTATATACAGTTCCCTTTGTTAACACCTTATTTTCAAAAGCGGACGTAGTCCCACGTGTCTACTTCCTCTAACTTCTCCAAGGTGGTCTCTAGCTCTCCCGTCAGCTCCTTCTCTTTATCCATCCATGGTCAGCTCCATCGGGGCCGTTTCAATGCATTTAACAGAAATGTCAGTATATGGGTGCTCTACAGTTGTAGCGTCGGCCCATTTGACCACGGAGACGAGAGCGACGGCCGTCTCGACCGCACGTTACCGCCATACGATAACGTTTCCTGTCCGTGACAGAGTTAGCATGCAGCTTTAGCCGTGATGTCTAGCTCTGCTTTTCCTGCAATGTGTGAAACCCAAAGTGTTTCCATCCTTTACTGGATGTGTAGTGTTTACCACTTTGGATTTAACATGTGAGGGTGCAGCTCGTATCCACGACGACCCTCCGACGGTTTATACTTTCTGAGGTTTGTTTTGGTTGACGGATACGGAACGGATATGACGTCACGTTACCCAGACTACCACAATAAAAGCGGTAACTTCCTTCTACCTCCACATAGACTCAGATGAAGCAGATATATCGATTCTGGTATTAAAATATGTAAAATTGTGATAAATAGGTGAATCGATTGTTTTTCCCACCCCTAATATTTATATCTCTCTCAGATTTAAATGACATTATTTGGGATCCATCTTCTGTCCACTTTTAACCTACAGGAAGTGAACTCTGAGCTGCAGAATAAAGAGTTGACTCTGTGTGTGACGGTGACGTCGACTCTCACACAGCTTCAGTCATTACAGACACACAAGACTCTCTGTGTTCCAGCTCGAACACACAGACCTCCTTTATGTGCACATTTACACAAAGACAAATATCCCATGATGCTCTGCTGCTACTGGACCAGACAGTGAAGGTGTGTCGGATAATGTCAAAAAAATCATTTGGAGCCAGAGTCTGCGCGGTAGTGATCGGGGGGGTCGGAGCCGCAGTATCGAGGTCAGCCGCACGACCCAATCACGGCCACAACTTGTTAGCATGAGCCACCTAGCTGCTACGTTAGCACCACGGTAGCTGTTTGACTAGAAAGACACAACAACGAACCATAGTATGATCAAACTGACAGATGTTCTGTTAACAGACTGGTGACGGTTATTAAAGTTAAAGTTACATCTCCTCTCTCGTACAATTCAGAGCCTCCGGCTGCGACTACTTCACTCAGAGCAGCTGTCAATCACAGCTGTCAATCATGAGGTCCCGCCCCCTTTTTATAGCATCAAATAACTAATTAAAACCAGACTGATCAGAAAATTTAACACTTGAACATCAGCGTGATAAAAACTACCTAAAATGACAGAAACCATCTTTAGGAGAAATTAATTTGACTTTTTAGTTTGGTCCATCTGCTAACATGGAGGAGGCGGGGCTTATGACCTATACTGCAGCCAGCCACCAGGGGGCGATCCAGATGTTTTGGCTTCACTTTTGAGGGATCTGTCCTGTCTCTGAGATATTCAGTTTACCGTCACAGAGTAGGAAAGAAAGCAGAAAATATTCACATTTAAGAAGTAGGGCTGGGCAATATATCGATATTATATCGATGTCGTGATATGAGAGTAGATATCGTCTTAGATTTTGGATATCGAAATACCGTAATATGGCATAAGTGTAGTCTTTTCATGGTTTTAAAGGAGCATTACAGTAAATGATGTCATTTTCTGAACTCACCAGACTGTTCTATTATTACCCACTTAGTCATTATATCCACATTATTGATGATTATTTATCAAAAAATCTCATTGTGTAAATGTTTATTTTGTGAAAGCACCGATCCCGCATGCAACCCTACAATATTGTAGGTATTTGGTCAAAAATATCGGGATTTTCTCCATATCATCAAGCCCTGTTAAGAAGAGAATTATGACTTTTTTTTTCCAAAAAAAATATAATTGTAGCAGCTCTAATGATAATGTTTTCTCCCTGTTCCTCACAGCGTGTTCAGCCTGAATCAGCAGGATGAAAAAACAGCGTTCAGACTTCAAACATCACATGTGAGGGCGTCACCTCCACCTCTCCCTCCACCTCTCCCTCCACCTCTCCCTCCTCTCCCTCTCCCTCCACCTCTCCCTCCTCTCCCTCTCCCTCCACCTCTCCCTCCACCTCTCCCTCCTCCTCTCCCTCCACCTCTCCCTCCTCTCCCTCCACCTCTCCCTCTCCCTCTCCCTCCACCTCTCCCTCCACCTCTCCCTCCTCTCCCTCTCCCTCCACCTCTCCTTCCACCTCTCCCTCCACCTCTCCCTCCACCTCTCCCTCCACCTCTCCCTCTCCCTCTCCCTCCACCTCTCCTTCCACCTCTCCCTCCACCTCCACCTCTCCCTCTCCCTCCACCTCTCCCTCTCCCTCTCCCTCTCCCTCCACCTCTCCCTCCACCTCTCCCTCCACCTCTCCTCCACCTCTCCTCCACCTCCCCACTCCCTCCACCTCTCCCTCCACCTCTCCCTCCCCCTCCCTCTCTCCCCTCACCTCTCCCTCCACCTCTCCTTCACCTCTCCCTCCTCTCCTCCACCTCTCCTTCCACCTCTCCTTCCACCTCTCCCTCCTCTCCCTCCACCTCTCCCTCCATCTCTCCCTCCACCTCTCCCTCCACCTCTCCTTCCACCTCTCCCTCCACCTCTCCTTCACCTCTCCTTCCACCTCTCCTCCTCTCCCTCCACCTCTCCCTCCATCTCTCCCTCCACCTCTCCCTCCACCTCTCTTTCCACCACTCCCTCCACCTCCACCTCCACCTCTCCCTCCACCTCTCCCTCTCCCTCCACCTCTCCCTCCACCTCTCCCTCCACCTCTCCCTCCACCTCTCCCTCCACCTCTCCTTCCACCTCTCCCTCCTCTCCCTCCACCTCTCCTTCCACCTCTCCTTCCACCTCTCCCTCCTCTCCCTCCACCTCTCCCTCCACCTCTCCCTCCACCTCTCCCTCCACCTCTCCTTCCACCTCTCCTTCCACCTCTCCCTCCTCTCCTTCCACCTCTCCCTCTCCCTCTCCCTCCACCTCTCCCTCCTCTCCCTCCTCTCCCTCCACCTCTCCTTCCACCTCTCCCTCCACCTCCACCTCTCCCTCCACCTCTCCCTCCACCTCTCCCTCCTCTCCCTCCACCTCTCCCTCCACCTCTCCTTCCACCTCTCCCTCCTCTCCCTCCATCTCTCCCTCCACCTCTCCCTCCACCTCTCCTTCCACCTCTCCCTCCACCTCTCCTTCCACCTCTCCTTCCACCTCTCCCTCCTCTCCCTCCACCTCTCCCTCCATCTCTCCCTCCACCTCTCCCTCCACCTCTCCTTCCACCTCTCCCTCCACCTCCACCTCTCCCTCCACCTCTCCCTCCACCTCTCCCTCCTCTCCCTCCACCTCTCCTTCCACCTCTCCCTCCACCTCTCCCTCCACCTCTCCCTCCACCTCTCCTTCCACCTCTCCTTCCACCTCTCCCTCCTCTCCTTCCACCTCTCCCTCTCCCTCTCCCTCCACCTCTCCCTCCTCTCCCTCCTCTCCCTCCACCTCTCCCTCCACCACCAGAGTCCATTTCAGACATGCGACACCGCGAACATACACAGCCGTAAATATAGGGTTCATGTCGGCCGCCAAATATAGGCGCTCGGTCCGTCGCATGTTACAGCAGCACATTCTTCAGGCTTTTTAAAAGGTCAAACAAACGAGGGGTCAACATGCTGAGTGACCTCTGCAGACGAACTGACTCACTACCAAACCTCATTTACATGTGAGCTTATAACATCAGCAGATATTCAAATGGTTCAGGAGGTCCAACACTGAGCTCCTCAAACCATAAAGTCCGTCAGTGTGTGCACAAGTAAATCCGGTAATAAACCGGGAAAAGACGGTGACTATATTTGGGTCCAAACATCAGCCATAAAGAGGCCAAAAGGAGTGATGAAAGAGATCAAACTGAGGATGCAAATATCAAGCAACTTCCTTAATTGATTATCTTGTTAACAACCAACAATTCAGCTAATAAAATGATGCATGTTTTTACATAATAACAGTGTGTTTAAGCTTCGGACGTGGCTCATGACTGCTGTCTCTACATATTCGAGCAAGAAATGAAACAGACAGAAATAAAATTATAATACAAAAGATTTAAACTTAAACAATTAGCCAATTAACAGCAATAGTAATGATACATTTTTCAAGCAAATGATTCCAACTGTTTCTTCCCCCACGATATTATCAGCATTTAAAGAGTCGATCAATCAAGAAAATTATCGGGAGATTAATCAAAAAATAAAAAACAAAAACAAAGGTTTTTGCAGCCCTAAACAAGGCTTCATTGTAGCCTTGAAACATGCTAACACGCTCACAATGGCGACGCTAATATGCTAATGTTTAACAGGTTTAATCTTTTCCATACTCACCATCTTAGTTTAGCGTGTTAGCATGCTAACAAGGCTGATGATAATTCATCACAACTCAGTTATCTTTTGATTATAAATATAAATAGTGTAGCCTGTCAGTACTTAAAGTATTTCTCAGCAGTATTACTATGTCTGTATATGCAGTATATTTACAGTGTAAACTACAGTCTACACTTAAAACATGAGTTATGTATTGTGTTTATTATTCTTACGATAATGAAATGTTGGCTATTTATTTGTAGCAGGTGTCATGACAATAAAAGCAGCAAATAAAACCAAAGAATGTTTAATTAACTGATTAATTGTTAATAATATAAAAATACCAAAAGCTGTGACATGAAACTTGTCAACACTTGATTGATTAATTGATTTGTCAGGTTTACAGAAAAAGAATCAAACGTATATCATTAGCTAATTCCTCTTAAATTCAAATTGCAAATTCAATATATTTAACTTTTTTCACTATTTGTCAGCAAAAAAAAAAAAAAAAAAAAAAGTATTTTTTTTTTTACATGCATAGATATATTTTTTCTTAATTTTATTTTAATCGTTTATGTATTTTATTTTATATGCAGATTGTTTTTTTCTACATGCATAGATATATTTTGCTTAATTTTATTTTATTCTACTCGTTTATGTATTTTATTTTATATTCAGATTGTTTTTTTCTACATGCATATATGATTTTTCTTAATTTTATTTTATTTTAAATGTAGATTGAGCAAAAATCTTTCTGGATGAATAAAGTTTTCTTTTCTTATTTTGGCTTTTGTAGACTAAATAAATTACTGATAAGAATAATTAATTGATTTGTCAGGTTTACAGAAAAATAATCAAACTTATATCATTAGCTAATTCCTCTTAAATTGAAATTGCAAATTCAATATGTTTAACTTTTTTCACTGTTTGTCAGCAAAAAAAAATATATATATATATTTATTTTTTATATAAAAAAAAAATATATATATATTTTTTTTTTCTACATGCATAGATATATTTTTTCTTAATTTATTTTATTTTACTCGTTTATATATTTTATTTTATATGCAGATTTTCTTATTTTGACTTTTGTAGACTAGAATCAAAAGTATATCATTAGCTAATTCCTCTTAAATTCAAATTGCAAATTCAATATATTTAACTTTTTTCACTGTTTGTCAGCAAAAAAAAAAAAAAAAAAGTATTTTTTTGCTACATCCATAGATATATTTTTTCTTTTATTTTATTTTATTTTACTCGTTTATATATTTTATTTTATATGCAGATTGTTTTTTTCTTATTTTTATTTTTTTTTAGACTAAATAAATTACTGATAAGAATAATTAGTTGGTTTGTCAGGTTTACAGAAAAAGAATCAAAGGTATATCATTAGCTAATTCCTCTTAAATTCAAATTGCAAATTTAATATATTTAACTTTTTTCACTGTTTGTAAGCAAAAAAAAAAAAAATATTTTTTTTTTTTCTACATGCATAGATATATTTTTTCTTAATTTTATTTTACTCGTTTATGTATTTTATTTTATATGCAGATTGTTTTTTTTCTACATGCATATATATTTTTCTTAATTTTATTTTATTTTACTCGTTTATATATTTTATTTTATATGCAGATTTTCTTATTTTGACTTTTGTAGACTAGAATCAAAGGTATATCATTAGCTAATTCCTCTTAAATTCAAATTGCAAATTCAATATATTTAACTTTTTTCACTGTTTGTCA
Organism: Sebastolobus alascanus; assembly: GCA_916701645.2. Taxonomy (NCBI): domain Eukaryota; kingdom Metazoa; phylum Chordata; class Actinopteri; order Perciformes; family Sebastidae; genus Sebastolobus; species Sebastolobus alascanus. The sequence goes on along the minus strand of CAKAOJ020000210.1, from coordinate 910,252 downwards.
GCAAAAAAAAAAAATATATATTTTTCTACATGCATATATATATTTTTTTTTTTCTTAATTTTATTTTATTTTATATGCAGATTTTTTTTTTCTTATTTTGTCTTTTGTAGACTAAATAAATGACTGATAATAATAATTAGTTGTTTTTTCTGTGAAATAAAGAGTTTAAATAAGTTTCTGGTAACTTTATCCCAGATGATTTAAACACCAATAAGCTGATCAGAATCGATCCATCTCACCTTCAGGTGGATCTCCTCAGCGGCTCCTCTCTCCTCCGCAGCCGGAGCAGGAGCTGCTGTCGGCGGGGAGGCTGCAGGCTCCGGGCGGCGCGCTGCTCCCAGAGCTCGGGACGGAGGGACGTCGTCTCCGTAGCCGACTTTAGGCGTCTTGTTCCCGGCTGAGGAGGAGGCGGCGGAGGACTTCTTGTTGAGGAACGATGAAGCGAAATAAATGGCGACGACGGTGAAGATGAGTGCGGGGATGATGAAGGCCGGATCCAGCTCCATGATGGAGGATTAATGAAGTTACACCGTTAGAAAGGAGGAGGAGAGACTGTGTGTTCACTGAGCTGCAGACACACACACACTGAGCTGCAGCCCGGTGAACACACGGATAATACACACAGCACACTTCCGGAGTTGTTTCAAAATAAAAGGCCCTACAGGATATGACTATATATATATATATTTTTTTTTTCAGAACTTTTTTTCAACAAAAGACAAGTACAAAAGTATAGGGAATACAATAAACAGTACAAAACAAACAAGACAAAAAAAATAAAAATAAAAAACCTTAATGCCAGAGGAGTTCAATGTCCATTCATTTCAAGGATATGACTATATTACCACTTAGTTTTCAGAATAAAAGCTCTGTGAGGCGGTAGGTAGCCTACTAAATGCTAACATCAGCTAATTACAGTTAACTAACAAGTAAAATGTCAATAACAGTTTTTTGGCAGATGAGATTTACTTAATTAATTTGATTGTTATATTAGCAAAATATTATATACATAAAATGATTTGGCTTAAAAGAATACCCTCCTTCTTTATCTTTAAAGATACTGATTTTAAAACATATTTGACCATGATTGAAAACTTAAAACTCAAAAATTCTAAATTGACCAAAACTATTAAATTGTTTAGACATTTCAAATTTATTCCAATTGTTTAGCAGACCCCAAATGTTTTTTGTTTGTTTATTTGTTTTTTGTTTTTATTCCTCTTTTTCCTTCTTTACAGTTTATTTGTTGTACAATTTACAATTTATTTTTATATTATTTTTATACCGTAAGATATTTTTGCAGAACTGTAATGAAACATCTGAACATGTGATTATATTGTATTGAACTTTGAAATAAAAAAAAAAACAAAATAAAAAAAACAAGTAAAATGTCGTCACAACCGGTGAGAGTGATGGCGAAAGCTATTAAAAAAAGTTGATTAATTGATAAAAATGATCAATAATCCCTCCAGAATACCACATTAAGACACCTTAAGGAACACCATAGAAAAAGACATGCTGTGATTTGGGATCAAAAACTTTTGACATTTGGAGATTTCTGCAAGAATTTGCATTTTTCGGGCGATTGGATAGCGAGCACTTCTGTTGTGTTTCATGAGGCTGTGATTATCCTAGAGGTCATCAAAGGTCATTTTATACAGTGAGGATCAATGAAATGTCTCCTATGGGGACTAACATCATCACACATGAACACAGTTGGGCTCATTGGATCCACCAGAGTCTCAGCTTTACAGTGATACACAATTTATGGAATTCAACACTGTTTATGGACCCCAGTATGCAGAAATATTCAGATACACCATCTAAGAATAGGAGACAATAACACATTTATACTGCATGTGATTATCATAAAGTGGGCATGTCTGTAAAGGGGAGACTCGTGGGTACCCATAGAACCCATTTACATTCACATATCTGGAGGTCAGAGGTCAAGGGACCCCCGGGGAAAATAGCCAAGCCAGTTTTTCCTCACTGAAATGTTAATATGACCTGGTTGGTACCGATGGATTCCTTCAGTTTTCTGTATTTTCACTCCAGCTCTAAAACTGAACCTGCCAACATCATCAGGTCATTTTAATAAATACGGTTCGCTGGTTTAAATAAATAATGAATGATCAGACAAACATGATTCGAGTCATAGAAAAGATTTTATTGACCAACAAAATTTATCACATGGGGGGGGGGGGTCTGTCTGAGCTCCTCAAGAATCAAGATCCAGCATCAAGACGTGAAGCTGATCCCAGATCAGTTCAGAGGCCCTGAAGGCGCCGTGTGACCGACCTCAGAGACCAACACGGCGCCTTCACGTCAGTTTAAGAGCAGATAAAAACACAGAAACGTCTTCATAGGCACTTTAGTCTAAAGCAACAGATTCACATCGACTGCACGCAGACAGAGAGTTACGGAGTCTGGAGAACTCGTTTTAAAGGATTCACGTTTTTAGAACAAAGATTTGACTCGACAGAAGATCAATCAGCAGCTCTTCTGATAACTGATTCATTATTTGAGTCCTTTTTAAAGCAAAATAAAGTGTTTTATGGGTCAGAATCTCTTTCGGTTTTGGACATTTTGAAGACGTCACCTGTTTTCTGACATTATATAAAAAACATTTTCAGTGTTGATTAATGTGATTATTTTCTTGATTAATTGTCATCTTTCTAGTGAGTTTTATTGAACTGATTTTAACACTATTAATTATGTAGAAGTGGACGTTGCTGCAACATTTATTTATATACATTTTTCCAAACAAAGCAAATTAATTCTCCAGGTTTAGAGTTTGTCTCTTTTCATTCAGTTTCTATTTGTACAAACAACGGAGTGACTAAGGATGCACGTTTCTACCAGTTTTAGAAACCTGTAACCTTCTCTGCTCGCTTCTTTATTAACTATTAGTCTCGGATAAAAAAAAGTACAGGTACTTCTGGTAGTGAAGTTGGGAATCTCTGGTCTTAAAAAAAGGTCAAGACGACGTCTTCAAATGTCTCGTTTTGTTCGACCAACAGTCCAAAACCCAGAGAGATTCAGTTTACTGTCATATCAGAGGAAGAAATAGTCACATTTAAAGACACAGAGAGAGATTTCTTAAGTCATATTTGCTTTAAAATCGACTGCTGCCGATTAATTTTCCGTCTGTTGATTAAGGTTTCAGCTCGGATCAGCAGATTAATCAACGATACAGATATTGATTAGCTGATATTGTGTTGAACCAGCAGGATCTTTCTCGTCTACAGTAAATCAGTGATCACTTATTCGTCCTCACAGCAGCATGAAAGAAGTCATTTCTTCTTCTACCGACACCAACCGAGAGCTCAGCTGTTCTTCAACAACCTGATTAATAAATGATAATCAACTCGTCATCAGCTCCTCCATCCACTGGAGCTACAGAAGCAGCGGTGCATTCTGGGGAATGTAGTGCCCTCTACTGTACAAACATTAATAGAACATGTAGCGAGCCCGCTGCTGCTCAGAACACATCGGCAGCATTTTGGCACAAAGCCGGTCGAACGTGGAACCGGCAGAAACCAGCTGCTGCTGCTGGATTCACACAGAATAAACACTGAATAACATCTGTTTCCTTCCTTTAAGGCTGCAGGCTCACTAAAGTGACACTTTAAATGACGTTAAATCAGCGATGCAGCAGCTGGAAGAGACGACACGACCTCCACCAACTTTCAACCAAACCACCAGAGGAAAGTTTTATAGAGTCTAAGTCCCGCCCCTTCCTGTGGACGACCTTATTTCGGAAAAAATATGAACGGTAGTCAACGAAGAGAGACAAATCATTTTTCATCCTGTTTGAATCAAACAGACGATGTTTGTAAAAGATAATTTTTTTAAGCCCAGAAAGTCTCAGTTTGTTGTAAAACTGTTGAAGTATCAGACTGTGAAAATACGTAGTTAGAAAGACGACACAGCCAACAGTGTGTTAGAGACGTCTCTCTCTCTGAAGCTACGATGAAGCGGTGTGTTTCCTACTGCGATGAACTCACACCAGCAACCGGTCTGATCCTTCTTTCTCTTCCTTACTGATAAAAACACCAGGAGTCTCTGATAAAACACATCAGGTCAGATAACGCTTCATCTGGGACTGAAACAGAGCCACGTTAGCTCTGATCCAGTCACGTTATCTGTCCTGATGTGTTTTATCCAGCGACTCCTGGTCTTTTTATCATTTATACTGAAGTGTAGAGAAATGTGTCTGTTAGTGCTGCTGATCCAGAAACAACCTCCTCTGGTGGCTGAACATTTAAAGACGAGCCTCAGAAATAATCCCATCCCTTCATCTGTCACATCACAGCAGCTCAGAGACTTTTAAAAGCCCACGACGAGTTCCCAACATCGCCCTCCTCCTAACCCTCGCCCAGTTCCCTCACCAGTCTGGTTACTGGTTTATAATCTCTCTTCATGCTTCCCACTACAGACACAAACAGATTAAAAGCACAGTGGTGACGGTCTCCAGTGGATCTACAGCTGCGTTCAGACATTGAGCTCGAGACAGGAAGCAGCTGTTTGTGAATGCCTCGTGGTGGCGGCGGCTGGACGGAGGTCACCGGGACGAGCTCCTCTCCTTGCTGACGCAGTCGTCCTGGCTGCTGGTGTCTCCGTTGGCCGCGGTCCCGCAGGTCCGTCTCTTCTTCCTGCGGTGGGACATGGCGTCCCCCCCCTCGGAGCCCGACTTGGCCTGCAGGAGGACAAAGTGTTCAGACGTGTGTCGTGTTACGGTTGCTGTCACATGTTAGCACCTGTTGGCAGCTTCAGACGGACACACGTGATCCTGACACGATTTATAGAAGCAGGATTGTCACCGTGTGTTCAGCACGTTTCCTCACAACTGCTTCTCAGTTACAATTAAAGTGCACGTTGCTTCTTCGTTTCCACGCTGGAGACGAGGTCACGTGGCCACATTTGGAAGTTGCTCCACATCCTCCCGGATCCATTTTCTAAATACATGTTTATGATCTACCTATACTTTAGTCATTTGATTGTCTACTAAGTATTGGGATTCAACATTACGATTTCTTGTGATTGTTGTTAACTTTTTGAACACTAGACCATGAAGGGAAAAAGATGAATCATACACTTCTAGGGACTTTTACTTTGGAAAATCTCTAAATTAATAGAATTAACAGAACCGGCCAAAATCAAAAATAAATGACTTGATAAATAAATAAATATGTCATTAAATGAATCAAAAATAATATTCAAAATAAATGTAGTCATTAATTAATTGATAAAATGTGACATAAATTGATGTTTCTGTTTTAATTTCCATCTTTATTTATTTATCTATCTTTGTATAAGTTCCCTTATTTATTCACTATTCTGTTTAATTTTCCCTTTTATTTGTTCATGTATTTATTTTTAATTAAATTTTAAATTAATTTATTTATTTTTGCATTTATTTTGTATTTACTTAATCATTATTGCATTTATTTTTCAATTATATATATATATACATTGAAATGTATTTATTTATTTATTTAAATTTATATATTTATTTTTCAATTATTATTATTATTATGTATATATATATATATATATAAAATATATAGAATGTATGTATTTATTTATTTTAATTAATTTTAAAATTTATATATTTATTTTTCAATTATTTTTTATATATATATACAGTGTATATATTTAAAATGTATGTATTTTTTTTAATTAATTCTTAACTTTATTTTTTTATTGATTTATTCATTATTGCATTTATTTTTCAATTATTTTATATATATATATATATATATATATATATATATATATATATATATAATATATTTATTTTTATTAATTTCAAACTTTATTTATTTATGTTTGCATTTATTTTGTATTTACTTCATATCAATTTTTAAATGTTGACACATGTTGAGTGAACCACCTTATTTGCATAATGAGGCAGAAATGCATTAAGAAAGAAAAAGAATACAGAAATAAATAAGTTTGGGGAAATAATTAAAGGGGGAAATGCAAAGGGAAAATCAATCATGCATAAATAAATAAATACATAAATAAATAAATAAATAAATGCATAAATAAATAAATAAAGGGAAAAAATTAAAAAAATAGTCTAAATAAATAAGGGAATTACTACAAAGATAAACAAGGCTAAAGTGAGCATGACTCACATACCCCCCCACATTTAAAGTATTTCTCTGAATGACTCTTAATACTGTTGACATTCAGGTAAGATATGTGCTGCTTTACATAAAACACAGACATGCATTTTGTTTACTTTTATAATATTGTTCGTTATGTATAAAAACAAATTGGAAATGCTCTTAAGAATGGTGCTAAACTTGATATTTAAATGATACGTCAGTGAGTGTTTATGTGTGTGTGTGTGTGTGTGTGTGTGTGTGTGTGTGTGTGTGTGTTTATGTGTGTGTGTGTGTGTTTCAGCACATACATCCGAGTCGGAGTCGGAGGAGCTGGAGGATGATGATGATGAAGAGTCACTGGAGCTGTCCGAGGCGATGCCCGTGGACTCCTGCAGGTCCACTTTGTCTGCCATCGCTGCCATGTCGGGCCTCTCCTGCTTCAGCACTCTGAAACAACCGGGAACAAACACACACTTTAAATAACTCAATCACAACCGTCTGTCACTTCTTTATGTTTACTGAGTGCACGGACGGATGCATGTGCACGTTCTACCTCAGAAAGACAGACCAGAGGTCACATGTTCATAACTTAGTTCAGCTTTCACAAGATAATAAAATACGTTCTTCAAACATTCACAAATATTAGTAGGAATAAGTAGAACTTTAAATAATGATTGACACTGTACTACAATACCTATACATATACTGTACATATTTATAGTACTGTATATATATATATGACCTATAGTGTATACACAGTATTTATATCTGACCTCCAGCTGATCATCACAATCACATACAAGGAATTTGCTTTGCTGCATAGACAAGAAATTATGGCTGTCGATCGATTCAAATATCTAATAGCGATTAATCACAAATTAATCGCACGAGTGTGACCTGGTTGGTACTGATGGATTCTTTAGGTTTTCTAGTTTAATATGATACCAGTATCTTCACTCTAGCTTAAAACCTGAGCCCAGTAGTAGTAGTGAAACATGAGAGCGCCGGTGGGTCGTTGGAGTTTTAAGGGGTTAAAGTTAGAGTAATAAATGTGTGTTTCTGATGTGGCGGCGGCGGCGTTGATGAATCCTTACCGGTACCACTTCCTGGAGAGTTTGGGTCGCCCTCGGACAGTTTTGTGCCACACGATGGGGAAGTTGGTCGTGCTGGCGAAGTTCTGAGTGACGGCGATGGTGGTGTCCATGTTGAGGACGACGTGCCACCACCCGCCTGCGGACACACAGCTAGTTACCTTTAACACCACAAACACTAACTCCTTCCTCACACTCTACTTTCACATGTTGTCCTACGACTGCTTGTTTTTTTGGTTTGGGTTTATTAACAATATGTTCATATATTTATAAAACACAACATATATAAGACTTTGTCAGGGATACAAGATTTATGGACGTTTGTTCTCATCAAAGATGAAGAAAAAGTGATCTTCACTTATTGTATGATTGATGTGTTGCAGAGAGGAAAATTAATATTATTATTACAAATATTTAGATGCTGTATTTTGTTTGTTTTACTGTCAGTTTAAAGCTGTCTAAAAGTGTGTGTGGGTGAAATGATCCTGTAAACAAAGCAACAGGATGTCTGTGATGATGAGATTAACAGACAGGTTGTTGTGTCTGTGGTTTAATCTGCAGTCAGACAGGTGAGGTCGAAATCCTGATTTAATCCAGCTCTGGTAGCATTAGGTGAATCTGGGTCACACTGCTTTCTGGATACACGGAGACGTCTAAACTGTCAACACACCAGCAAGTCTCTGCTGAGCTGATGTGGACCAGAACCAGAACCAGTCTGGTTTCTGCTGGACTGGCTTATAAACCAGTAAAAACACCACAAACAACCAGCATGACTGGGAGGTGAATCCAACGTCTTCATAATCGGATTTTTGCCAACAAATCACACGTGTTTCTTCACCGTCCTCTACCTCCTTTCTTTACCGTCCTCTACCTCCTTTCTTCACCGTCCTCTACCTCCTTTCTTCACCGTCCTCTACCGCCTCTCTTCACCGTCCTCTACCTCCTTTCTTCACCGTCCTCTACCTCCTTTCTTCACCCGTCCTCTACCTCCTTTCTTCACCGTCCTCTACCTCCTTTCTTCACCGTCCTCTACCTCCTTTCTTCACCGTCCTCTACCTCCTTTCTTCACCGTCCTCTACCGCCTCTCTTCACCGTCCTCTACCTCCTTTCTTCACCGTCCTCTACCGCCTCTCTTCACCGTCCTCTACCTCCTTTCTTCACCGTCCTCTACCGCCTTTCTTTACTGTCCTCTACCTCCTTTCTTTACCGTCCTCTACCGCCTTTCTTTACCGTCCTCTACCGCCTTTCTTCACCGTCCTCTACCTCCTTTCTTTACCGTCCTCTACCTCCTTTCTTCACCGTCCTCTACCTCCTTTCTTTACCGTCCTCTACCTCCTTTCTTCACCGTCCTCTACCTCCTTTCTTTACCGTCCTCTACCGCCTTTCTTCACCGTCCTCTACCTCCTTTCTTTACCGTCCTCTACCTCCTTTCTTCACCGTCCTCTACCTCCTTTCTTTACCGTCCTCTACCGCCTTTCTTTACTGTCCTCTACCGCCTTTCTTTACCGTCATCTACCTCCTTTCTTTACCGTCATCTACCTCCTTTCTTTACCGTCCTCTACCTCCTTTCTTTACCGTCATCTACCTCCTTTCTTTACCGTCCTCTACCTCCTTTCTTCACCGTCCTCTACCTCCTTTCTTTACCGTCCTCTACCGCCTTTCTTTACCGTCCTCTACCGCCTTTCTTCACCGTCCTCTACCTCCTTTCTTTCCGTCCTCTACCTCCTTTCTTCACCGTCCTCTACCGCCTTTCTTCACCGTCCTCTACCGCCTTTCTTCACCGTCCTCTACCTCCTTTCTTTACAGTCCTCTACCTCCTTTCTTCACCGTCCTCTACCGCCTTTCTTTACCGTCCTCTACCGCCTTTCTTCACCGTCCTCTACCTCCTTTCTTTACCGTCCTCTACCTCCTTTCTTCACCGTCCTCTACCGCCTTTCTTTACCGTCCTCTACCTCCTTTCTTCACCGTCCTCTACCGCCTTTCTTCACCGTCCTCTACCGCCTTTCTTCACCGTCCTCTACCTCCTTTCTTTACCGTCCTCTACCGCCTTTCTTTACCGTCCTCTACCGCCTTTCTTCACCGTCCTCTACCGCCTTTCTTCACCGTCCTCTACCGCCTTTCTTCACCGTCCTCTACCGCCTTTCTTCACGTCCTCTACCGCCTTTCTTTACCGTCCTCTACCGCCTTTCTTCACCGTCCTCTACCGCCTTTCTTTACCGTCCTCTACCTCCTTTCTTCACCTTCCTCTACCGCCTTTCTTTACCGTCCTCTACCGCCTTTCTTCACCGTCCTCTACCTCTTTTCTTTACCGTCCTCTACCGCCTTTCTTCACTGTCCTCTACCTCCTTTCCTCACTGTCCTCTACCGCCTTTCTTCACCGTCCTCTACCGCCTTTCTTCACCGTCCTCTACCGCCTTTCTTTACCGTCCTCTACCTCCTTTCTTCACCTTCCTCTACCTCCTTTCTTTACCGTCCTCTACCGCCTTTCTTCACCGTCCTCTACCGCCTTTCTTTACCGTCCTCTACCTCCTTTCTTCACCTTCCTCTACCGCCTTTCTTTACCGTCCTCTACCGCCTTTCTTCACCGTCCTCTACCTCTTTTCTTTACCGTCCTCTACCTCTTTTCTTTACCGTCCTCTACCTCCTTTCTTCACCTTCCTCTACCGCCTTTCTTTACCGTCCTCTACCGCCTTTCTTTACCGTCCTCTACCTCCTTTCTTCACCTTCCTCTACCTCCTTTCTTTACCGTCCTCTACCGCCTTTCTTCACCGTCCTCTACCGCCTTTCTTTACCGTCCTCTACCTCCTTTCTTTACCGTCCTCTACCTCCTTTCTTTACCGTCCTCTACCTCCTTTCTTTACCGTCCTCTACCGCCTTTCTTTACCGTCCTCTACCTCCTTTCTTCACCGTCCTCTACCGCCTTTCTTCACCGTCCTCTACCTCCTTCCTTTACCGTCCTCTACCTCCTTTCTTTACCGTCCTCTACCGCCTTTCTTGATTGTCCTCTACCGCCTTTCTTCACCGTCCTCTACCTCCTTTCTTCACCGTCCTCTACCTCCTTTCTTCACCGTCCTCTACCGCCTTTCTTTACCGTCCTCTACCTCCTTTCTTTACCGTCCTCTACCTCCTTTCTTTACCGTCCTCTACCGCCTTTCTTCACCGTCCTCTACCGCCTTTCTTTACCGTCCTCTACCGCCTTTCTTTACCGTCCTCTACCGCCTTTCTTTACCGTCCTCTACCTCCTTTCTTTACCGTCCTCTACCTCCTTTCTTCACCGTCCTCTACCGCCTTTCTTCACCGTCCTCTACCTCCTTTCTTTACCGTCCTCTACCGCCTTTCTTTACCGTCCTCTACCTCCTTTCTTTACCGTCCTCTACCGCCTTTCTTTACCGTCCTCTACCTCCTTTCTTCACCGTCCTCTACCGCCTTTCTTCACCGTCCTCTACCGCCTTCCTTTACCGTCCTCTACCTCCTTTCTTTACCGTCCTCAACCGCCTTTCTTGATTGTCCTCTACCTCCTTTCTTCACCGTCCTCTACCTCCTTTCTTCACCGTCCTCTACCTCCTTTCTTCACCGTCCTCTACCGCCTTTCTTTACCGTCCTCTACCTCCTTTCTTTACCGTCCTCTACCTCCTTTCTTTACCGTCCTCTACCGCCTTTCTTCACCGTCCTCTACCGCCTTTCTTCACCGTCCTCTACCTCTTTTCTTTACCGTCCTCTACCGCCTTTCTTTACCCGTCCTCTACCGCCTTTCTTTACCGTCCTCTACCGCCTTTCTTTACCGTCCTCTACCGCCTTTCTTCACCGTCCTCTACCGCCTTTGTTTCACCGTCCTCTACCGCCTTTCTTCACCGTCCTCTACCGCCTTTCTTCACCGTCCTCTACCGCCTTTCTTTACCGTCTTCTACCTCCTTTCTTTACCGTCCTCTACCGCCTTTCTTTACCGTACTTTAAGATTTAGAAAATGAGGTTTCTTCACTGACCAGGCACAAAAACGGTCTCCCCGGGTCTTTGGAGGATCTCCAGCGGTGTGAACTCTGGAGGCCAGTTTGGCTGCTGCGTTCTGGGGTAAACTACGTTGAACCAGGTGATAGCCTCGTCCTGCTGGTTGCCCCCGTCCTCTCTGGTCACCTTGATGAGCTCGCGGGGTGTGTTGGTGGGGAACAGACACCACCTCTTGTGTCCTTGAACCAGGGCGTTCCAGGCGCTGGTGCCCAGCGGGTCGATGTGGATGCCGGTGCCGGAGCGAGCCGGGCCCATTACGAACCACCTGTGAGGAGACCGGAGGACAAACCAGGTGAGCTGTACCATCATTTGTCTCCGAAACGTCCTCTTTTTCTGCTCAACAAGCAAACTCTTTTGACTTTTTCTGATGGGAAAAAGATGATTACAGCCACTGAAATCTTCTCAACATAGGGACAGTTGTCAAAACAAGACAAATGCATGATTTCAGCACTACATTATGTTTATATTACTATACATTAATATCCACATATTCCAATAAATCATCTCTAATGTAATGACTCACTATACACTAAATATTTTTAACTTTTGACTGTTGGTCGGACAAAACGAGACATAAGAAGACGTCATGTTTTTGACATGTTATACATTAAAAGATTAATTGAGAAAGTAATTAGCAGATTTATTAAGATGAAATTATGAATTAGCTGCAGCTTTATTCATTCTGATAAGTTTGTTGTTAAAAGGTGTACTGTGGAGTTTTCTTGTAAACACATAAAATTGCATTTCCTTCCTCATAAAACATTTACAAAGCGTATTTTTTTAAATCCAGCAGTAGCTCCGTAGCATCTAAAAGTCCACAGGGAACCTTTAATTAGCTGTAAAGTTGAATAAACAAAGATCCAACCTGTACGGCGGTCTGCGCTTCTCTCCTGCAAACTGGAACAGGTCGTCCCTGAAGAAGACGGGCACCTGGTAGTCGTCCAGCAGCTTCCGGCGTTTGGCGTGTTCACCGTAGCTGCTGTCGAAGATGTAGAGCGGGCTGTCGTCCCTGGTGCTCTCCAGGTACTCCATGTAATACTTCATCTTCATCTTCACAGAGTACCCGTCGTTGTCCTCCCCGCACTTGAACTTCTGGTTGCGGTATTTGCGTTTGAGGCGCTCCAGAGTCCATTTTTCCCGGGCGGGCCAGCTCTCCTGGCCGTTCATCAGGACGACGGGCTTGTAGGGCCGCTCGAAGCGCTGGATGAACTCCTCGGGGCTGAGATGGAGAGTGTCCACACGCTCAACGTTGTCCTGTAACACAGCATAGATCAGGTCAGTGTTGTGAAGGCATTTCCATCTGGATAACAACATATTCTGATGATAACAGTGGAGTAACGATTCATCTGCTACATCGATGTATTGATTTATATTCCTACGATCCAACTACATCGATAGGTACTCGGCAAGTTGTCCTTCACGGGAGACGAGCATCACGTGACCAGGTAACATCAATCCACTTGATGAGAGCGGCTTCAACCACAGGTGCTTTCCCCGTGCACATTCCTTTTTATTTTGATATCTATGTGCATCACACAGCATCAGCCTCACATATCCAGCCGGAGAGCATCACGGGAGTAAAGTACAAAACAAAACAGAAATTCCACTAACGTTAGTCTAACGTAGTTTTAAAATGTTTTTCCAGATGTTTTCTTGAATAGAAGTTGGTTTATTAAATGTTTTGTTAAATATTTCACTGCCTTGTATCTTGAGAACTGAATCAGCAGGTCCTAAAGTTGCACTTTTTATTATTTTCTAATAAAAGCTGTATGTATTTACCATTAATCGTTGTTTACTTGTTTATATCCATAATTAATTTATCCCTGATTCTCTTACAGGAAAAACTTTGAGGAATCCTGACCTGCTCTGTCCAGTATCAGATATTTATTTCACAGTCACACTGACTGAACTTTTGGCAAAAAAAAAAAAGTACTGTATTGATTTAAAGTCATTGAATCGTATCGTATGGCTCTAGATGAGCCAAATATCGTCCTCGAAACGTATCGTAACCATGGAAAGTGATACGCATCATATCGTTGTGAAAACGTATCGTTACACCCCTACACGATGAGGCATTATTGACCTTATATATTTCCTGTTCTTTGAGCGAAGACATGTCACAGCTTCGGTACGGTACAGTACGGTACGTGTCCTTAAAAGACCTTCAAATATAAAGAGGCTCAAACTGGAGCTGATATCAGGACACAAAGAAAAGGGTGTGTGAGTGTGTTTGAAGTGTGGAGGAATGCAGGTCAGTGCTGTTTTATAAACTTGTTTTTAACACCTCTTTGGTTGTCTGAAGGCAAAACCCTCCCAGACTGTGGCAGAACAACATAACACCACATCAGCTGTGACTAATTCTTAACTCACTTTGCTGAGAATGAGAGCTTCTTCTAATGTTACAGCCTCTTAATAACTCTGCAGTTCTGCGTTTGGTTGTTTTGTGATTGTTTAGTGCTCTCCTACTGACAGACCTGGTTTCTTCACAATCTTTTAAGTCTGCTCATATGAATATTGAAACAGGTTTTACTTGCTGTAATCATTCCTCCTGTTCATACTGGCCATTAAAAGATTCCTTCTTCAGACATTTGTGTTTTGATACTTTAACAGTATTTATATAGCACTTAAAGCTGCTTTATAATATAAAAGACATGAAAATCTCACTTTTTACAATATGGGACCTTTAAAGATTGCATTTTAATTTCGTTATACTTGTACAATGACAATAAAGATATATTCTATTATATTCTATTCTTCTACATAAATTACATTACTGCTACCTCTGCTGTAACTAGTGAAATTAATTATGTGATAAAGTAAAAAAAAAAGGTGTCAGAGCCTGAAATGAAACTAATGATGTGACCGGATTGAGTGTAACACCGGTTCAGTGTGTACGTGCCGAGCTGCTTCCTGCTGCTAGCGGCTAGCTCCTGTTAGCTCATGTTAGCTTAGCTTAATGCTACATTAACAGTTTACCTTCACGCTGCGGTGCGACACGTCGAAGGCCTCGTGATATTCGTGTTTGATCCAGTCCAGCGAGTCCTTCAGCTCGGGTCTGGCGCTCCGCTTCGCCTCTTTAATCCTCTTCTTGCTCTTATGGTTCATTTCCTTCCTCTGTGTGCTCAGCTAGCTATCGAGCTAACTGGGAGCTAACGCAGAAACTCATCCAGCAGCGGCACTGAGACCCTTATTATTATTTATCTGATTAAACAACTAACCAACAGGTCGGTTAATGTGTTAAACTCGTCCTCAGATCCACACTAACAAATGTGAGGAGACTTTTAAAACCTGTCTGATCGACACACTGTGATAAACAGAGCTAACAGGAGAGGCTAAGCTAACTAGCTGCGGCTGGTAGTCAACACAATGCTTTTGGCAACTGATTGACAGCAGTAGCGCCCGCCCCCTGGAGCCGGAACAGAAAGCTGATTGGCTAGCACTGTCCGGAAGAGCTAAACGTTGATTGGATGGGATGTAGCTTAAGCCCTTCCCCGCCTGGCATTTGCGTTGATTTGATTGGCTGTTGGAAGTGTCTCTTCTATTTGTTGTGGTCGACACGGAAATAGACATAAAAACGTGGCTGCTAGTGATGAAATATCAATATAAGTATCATTTAAATTGTTCTTTCGAGTTTTTTCATCAGAAGACAAAGAGTCGGATTAATAGCTGGGGATGTGATTATGTAATTTAAACGGGTTTTAAGCAGCACAATGGAGCACAGTGGAGCAGAAACACCCAGCAGAGCATACAGAGGTTTCACTTTTGAAGACAATAACAAAAACACCCAGGAGTCCCTCTCTGTCTCCATACCTGAGGTGTGTTCCAGCTTTAAAATACATTATTATGCATCAGGTACAGCAGTTGTTGATAAACACCTGTGTGAAACTGACTTCAGCTTATGATATAAATCAGCTGTGGTCTTGGTGTCATAGAATCAAGCTGCTAACGCCTGAAAAATGTGTGAATTTAAGTTAAATATGTGTTTATAAATGATCTGCAACGGTTAGAAGAACAGAGGAAGGCTGTAAACGATACGTTAGAGTCCTCCCCTTAATTCGGCTTACATCAAGTAATAAGATGTGTTTTATTTAAATAAAATATGAACTTGGATAACTGGCAACCATTAACTTATGGTTCATTTAAATGAACCATGGGTGTACACGTGGTTTGTACCTGCTGAAACAACTAACATATTTTAATTCGATACGTTAGAATCCTCTCTTTAATTCGGCATACTCATATTGCACAGGAACTGTCTATAAACAGAGAAAAATAAATAAAAAAATTCTTATCTTTTTTTTTTCTTTCTGTTTTTAGACAGTTCCTGTGCAATATGAGTATGTGCAATATATGTTGTGTTTTTTGTGTTTTTGCTTCTGTTTCTCTGTTTACCTGTGGATTGTTGTTTGTTTCTATTTGTTCTTCCTGCTGTGGAGGCAGCTGATGATGTGCAGCACTGAGTCCAAAACCAATCTCCCCTAGGGGACAATAAAGTATATCGTATCGTATCGTATCGTACATCCAGTGACTAAATATGTATTTATTTAAATAAAATGTAAACTAATATAAGTGGATTGCCTCTACACGTGCAGCAGTCAGAATGCAGTTTAAACACTACGTACTGTGTAACAACGTACTGCATGATGGATGACGTAATGCTGATCTTTAGAAGACTTGAGGCTATTCATAAATTGTCTAATGTCTTGAAACTGTCTCGTACATTTGTGATATGATATGCAAGGCATCGTTAAAATGTCCAATATGCTAGTTATGTTTTGTTATCAATCACTATTTGGTAGTTAACATGCCGTTTAACTGTGATCCTGACTCTCAGGTTCTTGATCCACACTATGGGATGTATGTGTGGCCCTGTGCAGTGGTGCTGGCTCAGTATCTGTGGACACAGAGACAAGAGCTGAGAGACAAGACAGTGCTGGAGGTGAGGAGAAGAATTTCATTTCACAGTTTGGGATTTTGAGCTGCCATCTTGGAACAATCTTTCTGAGGTCTCTTGTCTCTCCGCAGCTTGGTGCAGGTGTGAGTCTACCAGGTGTGGTGGCTGCCAGGTGCGGTGCAAAGGTGATCCTGTCAGACAGCGCTAAGAATCCACTGTGTCTGGAGAACTGCAGGCGCAGCTGTGAGGCCAACGGCCTCCATGATGTTGGCGTGCTGGGCCTCACCTGGGGGGAAGTCGCACCTGATCTCGTTCTGCTTCCCAAGACGGACATCATCTTGGGATCAGACGTCTTCTACGAGCCACAGGGTTGGTTCCTCTGTCCACATACTTATGACCTCACTGTATGTATTATAACCTGAGAGACTAAACGTTTGTAACCTGTTCCAGATTTTGAAGACGTCCTCCTGACTGTTGCTTTCCTTCTAAGAAAGAACCCCAGAGCTCAGTTCTGGACCACGTACCAGGAGAGAAGGTGCTGCAGAACTACAACACTATCACACTTTATATATATATAATATATATATATATAATATATATAATAACCTTTAGACCTTAGTTATGTTTGTAGCTTTGTGTTGTTATTAAGCTAATGAAACCTGAGATTTGTGGTTTGTGTCACTGCTTCAGTTTTAACCTTCGTCCTCCTCTTCGTCCTCCTCCTCTTCGTCCTCCTCCTCTTCGTCCTCTTCCTGTCTCAGTGCCGACTGGTCGGTTGAAGCGTTGCTCCACAGATGGAAGCTGAACTGTGTC
Organism: Sebastolobus alascanus; assembly: GCA_916701645.2. Lineage (NCBI taxonomy): Eukaryota > Metazoa > Chordata > Actinopteri > Perciformes > Sebastidae > Sebastolobus > Sebastolobus alascanus. The sequence continues at coordinate 893,330 of CAKAOJ020000210.1, read as the reverse complement.
GACATCCAGCTGGAAACTTTTGACGCAGATAAATCGGAGCTGGCGGGATCGACTCTACCAGGAAACCACAGCGTCCTCATGATGATCATCACACTGAAGACGGAAGACGTTGGACTGTAACACATTATTCATGTTTCCCAGAGGAAATAACAAGATGTTGGTCACAGTGTTCAACTCTTACGGCTGGTTGCTAGAATCACTGAAGCTCTGTATGGAGAACATAAAGTTGTGTTTGTGGATCAGAGAGATATGAAACATTTATAGGTTACATGTTGTAATGTAATATATAAAATCGTGTTGATTGAAGTGTTTTCAGTCATTGAAATGTTATGAAATATCAACCTACATGACTGGTTCATATTTGAAACACTAATAGTTCACGTTTGCATGTCTGACTTGTGTATTTTCTCCTTTGACCACCAGAGGGCAGCAGCTCATTAAACAACTGAGTCATTATCCTCCAAAGCCAAAACAAGAAGAACATATACTGTATATCTGTTTTACTGTTGTATCCATAGACATATATATATATACATGTATATATATATATATATATATATACATGTATATATATCTCTGTTGTATCTGCAGGGTTTTATTCAGCTGCAACTAACTGTGGTAAAAACTCTCCAGTCAGAAGATAATAAACCTGTTTGCACTTTTCAAGTCCTCCAATCACACAAAGTGACCTTCTTCTTCTACTGTTTCATTATTCAGCTGCTCTGTTATTTCCTCCATTAGTAAAAGTATTAATACCACCATATAAAAATACTCCATTGCAAGTAAAAGTAGTAGAAGTAAAGAAATGTTACCACCAAAATGTACTTTTAAGTATCAAAAGTAAAAGTAGGCTACTCATCATGTAGAATAACTCCTTTCAGAGTGTTTTATTGTTATTTATTACACGGCTTTGTTGAATACTCGATTCTGATTGGTCAATCACGGCGTTCTACGGTCTGTTATTTCTTTATAACAGACCGTTGCTATGTATAACAGACCGTTGCTACGTATAACAGACCGTTGCTATATATAACAGACCGTTGCTACGTATAACAGACCGTTGCTATATATAACAGACCGTTGCTATGTATAACAGACCGTTGCTATGGACGCAGTTCAGATGTCGGACTCTGGAGGACCATTTTTGTGTCAAATTATTGATTTCTTCAGTAAGTAGCCGTGTAATAATCAGAATAATGTACAGCTAGCAGACAACATGACAACATGACATAGGCGACGACATGACGTAGGCGCCGACAGGACGTGGGTGACGACATGACTTAGGCGACGACATGACTGAGGAGACAACATGACATAGGCGACGACATGACGTAGGCGACGAAAGGACGTGGTTGACGACATGGCGACGACATGACTTAGGCGACGACATGACTTAGGAGACGACATGACGTAGGCGACGACATGACGTGGGTGACGACATGGCGACGACATGACTTAGGCGACGACATGACGTAGGCGCCGACAGGACGTGGGTGACGACATGACTTAGGCGACGACATGACTGAGGAGACAACATGACATAGGCGACGACATGACGTAGGCGACGACAGGATGTGGGTGACGACATGGCGACGACATGACTTAGGCGACGACATGACTTAGGAGATGACATGACGTAGGCGACGACATGACGTGGGTGACGACATGGCGACGACATGACGTAGGCGACGACAGGACATCGGTGACGACATGACTTAGGTGACGACATGACGTAGGCGACGACATGACGTAGGCGACGACATGACGTAGGCGACGACATGACTTAGGCGACGACATGACTTAGGAGACAACATGACATAGGCGACGACATGACGTAGGCGACGACAGGACATCGGTGACGACATGACTTAGGCGATGACATGACGTAGGCGACGACAGGACGTAGGCGACGACATGACGTAGGCGACGACATGACGTAGGCGACGACATGACGTAGGCGACGACAGGACGTGGGTGACGACATGGCTTACACGATGACATGACTTAGGAGACAACATGACGCAGGCGACGACAGGACGTAGGCGACGACAGTATGTCGTCGCCTACGTCATGTCGTCGCCTACGTCATGTCCCCTCCTAAGTCATGTCGTCGCCCACGTCATGTCGTCACCTACGTCATGTCGTCGCCTACATCCTGTCGCTGTCGCCTAAGTCATGTCGTCGTCTACGTCATGTCGTCGCCTACGTCATGTCGTCGCCTACGTCATGTCGTCGCCTACGTCGCCTTTCCGTTGTGTTGTGTTGTTTTGTTGTTTTTCTGTTATGTTTTTTCTTTTTTTTATTAGTTTGTTTTGTCGTCGCCCACGTCATGTCGTCGCCTACGTCATGTCGTCACCTATGTCATGTCGTGTCCCACGTCATGTCGTCACCCACGTCCAGTCAGGCGACAGGACGTGGGTGACGACATGGCGACGACATGACTTAGGTAACGACATGACTTAGGAGACGACATGACGCAGGCGACGACAAGACGTAGGCGACGACATGACGTAGGCGACGAAATGACGTAGGCGACGACATGACTTAGGCAACGACATGACTTACACGATGACATGACTTAGGAGACAACATGACGCAGGCGACGACAGGACGTAGGCGACGACAGGACGTAGGCGACGACATGACGTAGGAGACAACATGACTTTGGAGACGACATGACGTAGGCGACGACAGGACGTAGGCGTAGGGGGGGGAAATGAATCTCGATCAACCGCCAAGAGCCTTCATATGAACCTGACGAAGCTCCACACTGAGGAGAGGCTGTTTAAAGACAGATTAGAAGGAATACGACAGTGAAACCTTTACTTTAACTGCAGATGTTACTTTATTTCAGTTAAGCAAAAGCTTACAGCAGTAAAACAGTAATATCAATCAGACGTCATAATCATGCAATCAATACAGAATTAGTCAAACAAAATCAATAATCAAATGTCCCTATTGCTGCTCTACTCACAACCTCCGTGGATTCTGGGAAAATAAGTCCAAAAATCTCCAAAATAGGCAACAGCATCTCTTCAGGAGGATTAAGTGTGAAGAGGATGAGCTCAGAAAGCCTCAGTGCTTCAGGAGAGCGAGAGTCCTTCATGATCAAATGGAGACTCTGTTCGTTCTTCAATCGATGTCGACTCCTCGGGTTCTTATTTCTACTCTCCCGATGGACTTCCTCCATTGGATCACCAGTTAGCACAAGGTCGACCCGGCGTCAGTACAGCTGATTCTGGTCCTGATTCCAAAGTCCTGATAGTTTGATGGTTCTAAAGTTGATCTTTCCAGATGTTCCTGTGGTGTGAGGTATGCTTAGAGTCTTTTTTACATCCCCCGATCGGCTCTGAAGTCCATCCTTGGCGCACCGATCTCAACCCGAGGACAGCTGATGACACAGTCACGTGGGAAAGTACGTCAGCCAATAGAGAACCAAGCTGACTGAAGAAGGAAGGACGACCACCGGCGTCATGGCGACCGCGGCTAACGCATGAGCTAACGCTAAACGTGGAGCATAAAGTAGTAGTGAGATGGAGCTCTGAGATGGAGGAGCAACTTGTTGATTAGTGTTTATTTAACGTGTCTCCACGACTTCATCCATCCTTCCTGGGTTAGGATTAGGGTTAGGGTTAGGGTTAGGGTTAGGGTTAGGGTTAGGATTAGGGTTAGGTTAGGGTTAGGATTAGGGTTAGGGTTAGGGTTAGGGGGTTTAGGGTTAGGGTTAGGGTTAGGGTTAGCCTGCCCGTCGTTGGCCATGTTAGTTTACACTAAAGTCACATTTGATCGCCAGAGATTTGGTGAGATTTGCTGAGATTTCTGTGTTTTTTAGTGCGACTCTTGTTGTTGATGAATGAATCTTCTAGTCTGAGGAGTTTCTCTCCACACTAGAGGAACTAAACTGTTAAATTTAACACATCATGTCGTTATGTGTGGGCTCTCCGACATTTTACACATCTGGTCAGATCTGAAACATCTGGTAGTGTGAGCCAGTACTCTGCACTTTGTTCTTATTGCATGAAACGTGCTCTATTGTCACGACTCCAGCCAGCTTTTAGTCATGTTCATACTCTCTGATATCACTAACTATCTGCCACGTCTATCTGCCCTGCAATCACCTCACTGCCCTTCTGACTGAGACAGTCTGCATTAACCCTTAACTGTCTGCATTAACCCTTAACTGTCTGCATTAACCCTTAAGTCTGCATTAACCCTTATCTGTCTACATTAACCCTTAACAGTCTGCATTAACCCTTAACTGTCTGCATTAACCCTTAAGTCTATATTGACCCTTAACAGTCTGCATTAACCCTTAACTGACTGCATTAACCCTTAACTGTCTGCATTAACCCTTAGGTCCGCATTAACCCTTAAGTCTGCATTAACCCTTAACTGACTTCATTAACCCTTAACTGTCTGCATTAACCCTTAACTGTCTGCATTAACCCATAACTGTCTGCATTAACCCATAACTGTCTGCATTAACCCTTAACTGATTTCCTTAACCCTTAACTGTCTGCATTAACCCTTAACTGTCTGCATTAACCCTTAACTGTCTGCCTTAACCCTTAACTGTCTGCATTAACCCTTAACTGTCTTCTTAACTGTCTGCATTAACCCTTAACTGTCTGCCTTAACCCTTAACTGTCTGCATTAACCCTTAACTGTCTTCTTAACTGTCTGCATTAACCCTTAACTGTCTGCATTAACCCTTAACTCAACGAACTTGTTGTTAATCTCTCGTTTCAGCCTGATAAAGGTCACCTGAGACTCTGACCGACATTACTCTCTATAAGAGGTTGTAGCGGCCTCAGTCTTACAGCTAGTAAAGTGGTGAAGATACTGGTATCATATGAAACTATAAAACCTGATGAATCCATCGGTACCAACCAGGTCATACTAGCTTGTCATGAAGGAGGTTAAATAACGCTGTAAAGTTGGGCTACATTTTTCAGAGGGAAAAATCTTTGTCATCCCGAGTCTCCTTTACAGACATGCCCACTTTTTAGATTTCACTATCGGTAAAAGATTAAGTAATTCAGACACGATGAAAGCATTGTTTAAAAAATGACATCATATTTGACGCAGAGCTCGTCATTGTCAACACATCAAATCAGAACAGTAGCACAGACATCGCAGATCGCTGCAACGACGCCGAATCCGGGACGACTGGCTTACACATGCATGACTTAGTAGACAACATGAGCGGTTCGACAGGACTAGGCGTCGAATATGTCGGCCTCTCAGCGTCCCTACCATGTCCCTCCTAAGTCATATGTGCCCACTTGTATCACTTATATTGTCTCTAATCTGTCTGCCCAAGTCATTGTTCTCGTCATTCGTCGCTCTATTCGACACTAGTATGTCTGCTACAACCTTTCAGTTGTTTTTGTTATTGTTTTTTTAATTTTTTTATTTTTTATTCCAGTTTGTTTGTGGCCCGGAATGTCGTCCCACGTCAGTCTCCCTATTCATGACGTCCAAGTCTGCCACCCAGCCGTAGGGACAGGGGGGAAACGACAGGGACTTACTTATAACGCAGACTTGGAACATGACGAGGCAAAAGACGTAGCGAGAATGACTAGGCGACAAATACGAGGCGAGACATGATTAGTCAACGACATACTTACACATGACTATTGGAAATACGCAGGGACGGAAATAGGCAACAATAGGCACACATCGTAGGACAAATGATTTGGAGACGAATGACGTGGCGAGAAGAGTAGGTAGGGGGGGGAAATCATCTGTCAAAGGCAAAGCCTTCATTAACCTGTCGAAGCTCACCTGAGGAGAGGCTTTCAAGGACAGATCTTAAGGATCACATGAAACCTTTCTTTACGCATTTCTTTAGTCCTTAAGCAAAAGCTTCGCGTAACCGGGTATATCATCGCGCATAATCATTCATTAATACAGATTAGTCAAACAAATCAAAACAAAGCCCTATTGCGCTACTCAACCTCCTGGATTCGGAAAATAAGCCAAATCTCAAAATGCCAACATCTCTCCAAGGATTAAGTGAAGGTGACTAGAAAGCCTCAGTGCTTCGGGAGAGCAGAGTCCTTCTATCAAATGGAACTCTGTTCGTTCTTCAATCGTTGTCACTCCTCGGGTTCTTATTCTCTCTCCCGGACTTCCTCCAGGATCACCGTTGCACAAGTCACCCGGCTCAGTACAGCTGATTCTGGTCCTGTTTCCAAAGTCCTGATAGTTTGAGGTTCTAAAGTTGTCTTTCCAGTTTCGTGGCTAGGTACTTAGAGTATTTTTTAGATCCCCCGATCGGCTCGAAGTCCTCCTTGGCGTCCGATCTCAACCCGGATGCTTGCCATCACGTGGAAAGTACGTCGCCATAGGAACAGCTGAGAAGGTCGGCGACCCGGGTCATGGCACCGCGGCTAACGCATTGCAACTAAACGTGGACGTAAAGTCGTCGTGCATGGTCTGGCGGGGAGCAATTGTTGCCTACGTCTTTACGTTCTCCACGTCTTCGTCCATCTTCCTGGTACATAGGTTGGCGGTAGTTGCTAGTTGGTAGCTTAGTAGGTGCTAATTAGTTGGTTAGCTTAGTGGTTTAGGTCGGCTTAGGTCAGGGTTGCCTGCCGTCGTTGGCCTGTTAGTTGCCTATCATTGATCGGTTGGTAGTTGCTAGTTCTGTTGTTAGCATCTGTTGTGTGCTACTCTTCTGTCCAGTGTTCTCCCTAAGCTAATTTGCATTAAAGTCAGTCTTCTAGTTGGTCCCTCGTCTGTCTCGTGATCTGTAACTTGCCTAGTGTGGCCGTCTCTCACTTGGCTATGCATGTAACGTCTCGATTGTCGCTCCACGCTTTTGTCTGTTCAACTCTGACATCTATTGCCGTTCTCTGCCACCTTTGCCCTTCATGAGACGTCTGCTAACGCTCGTCTCCTTACCTTAACTCTGCTAACCTTATCGCTCCACCCTTATCTGCCTACTCCCTACACTGCTTAACCTACTGCTGCATTCCCTTGTCGCATTACCCTTAATGTCTGCATTAACCCTTAGTGCTGCATTAACCCTTCGTCTACATCCTTCTAGTCCCATTACCCTTAAGTCGCATTAACCCTTAATCTTCTTACCCTTAACGTCTGCTTAACCTTAACTGTCGCATTAACCCTAACTGTCTGCTTTAACCTTAGCCCGTCATTACCACTGATTCTACCTTAACTCTTCATTAACCCTTAATGTCTGTAACCCTTAATGTCTGCCTTAACCCTAATGTCGTCCCAATCTTACGCCTACTCTGTTTCCTACTAGTCGCCCCAACTGTCGTTCATTAACCTTCTTCTTCTGTTTCTCTTAACCCTTAAGTCTAACTTCTTTAACAAGAACTTGTTGTTTGTCTCTTCCCATTTAAAGTCTCGTAGACTCTAACTTCTTCTTAAGCGGTTTCCCTTATGTTTATTATAAAGTGGTAAGATACTGGTCATCATGCTTTTAGCACTATGTCCTCGTCCTAACGCTACTACTTCAGACGAGGCTACATCACGCTTAAAGTGGACAGTTTTCAACGGTAAACTGTCATTACTCAAGGTCCTTACCTAACCTCATATGCTTGTCATGGGCATGGTAACCCGAGTCTGCCTTACATTCCCATTTATGATGTCATCCACTTGACAAGTCCTGTAATCTGCTTCAGACCTAAAACTGTGTTCTTGTGGGCGATTTCCTTAAGATTGACACTTATTTTATCTAAATGCAGTCGGTGAGTCTGGAAAATCTGACATTGTTACTGTTAATTTTCGTACAAATTTACATAGTTTGCATAAAGCAGTATTTACGCTAAATTGGCTAATTATCATTGGAAATTCATTTTGTTCATTAAGACATTTAAATAGTAAATTTACTCGATTAACTATGAAGAAGAAGCCCTATTACCTTATAAACTCTTTTAAAGGCTGTTAATTATATAAAATATAACAAGCTGCCAATCCCTCAATTATCTTTAATATTTTAATTTGAAAATTGTACTAACATAAACATAGACAATTTTTGAAAATTACTATTCGCGAAAACTCCAACTGCCACATCCTCCCAGACTCACCTGCTATCTGCGTCATCTCTACTGCAATTACCACCTCACAAATCCATCAACACCAACACTAACCTGAACAAGCACTTTCTACTCCTCCTTTGCTCTGTACCTCTGCTTCGTGTACCTTTTCTCGTGAGGCTATTCAGCTCAAGGACCTCGCTGCCAGAAGGCCTCCTGTGCCTGCATGTTGTTATTTAGCACCGATTCCTGGCCGTAACCTCCGGTTTGTTAGAAACTTTGGTATTTCGTTGGCATTTCGTTGTTGTGAAGAATCCTTTGTTCATGAAGTCGCTTGCAAGTTTCCTTAGTCACCCAAGGTAGCACATTTAAAAGCCATGTGTTTCCAACTTTGCGATTATGTCCAGACTTTTTTCTTGTCGTCTTATGCATCCTCAGACAATAGGAACATGAGGACCAGTTGGAAGTCATGGATTTCTTGACCTCTCGCCACGTTCGCAGATCTTGTCCGTTCGCAGCCTGGTATTCACATCCCGTCGGTCCGATAACCCGTTTTTGGCTGGACTTGGTTTGGGGATACTGGCCTGCAGGATGTTTTCATGCCAGATGGGTTCCGACATCCTACCAGTCGTCCTTCCCGCGTTTGATCCTGGCACTGGTTTATTCGTTGACGTTTTAGTAGTTAGTTTTACAGATTTGTTAGTTAATCAAATTTGTCATCTCACCTAACGGAGCAGTTCATCCTATCGGTGATATCGTGTTGATAGTACAATTAGTACCGGTTGACTGATAACGAATTAAGTGCTGTCGTTTTAAGATCTGTGTACTTACCTATGTAAGTCATTGTCAGATTAACCAAGCTCACGATGAAGCCCGCCTGGTCCACTGCCCGATGTAGCAAGACCTGGTCCCACTCGCACGACGCAGCGACACATGAGCCACTCCGACTAGTCAGCAACGACCTGAGTGACCACACTGTAAGGTTCGATCATCACCCACGACCTGAGTGACCATACTGTACGGTCCCATCGTCAGCCACGACCCGAGCGACCACACTGTATGGTCCGATTGTCAGCCACGACCTGAGTGATCACACTGTACGGTCCGATCATCAGCCACGACCTGAGTGACCATACTGTACGGTCCCATCGTCAGCCACGACCCGAGCGACCACACTGTATGGTCCGATTGTCAGCCACGACCTAAGTGATCACACTGTACGGTCCGATCATCAGCCACGACCTGAGTGACCACACTGTATGGTCCGATCGTCAGCCACAACCTGAGTGACCACACTGTACTTTAATTGCCTAAATCTACAGAAGTTGTAGTTTTGTTGCCTAAACTTAAAGAAGTTGTAGTTTTGTTGCTTAAACCTAAAGAAGTTGTAGTTTTATTTTCTAAACCTAAAGAAGTTGTAGTTTTGTTGCCTAAATCTAAAGAAGTTGTAGTTTTGTTGCCTAAACCTAAAGAAGTTGTAGTTTTGTTGTCTAAACCTAAAGAAGTTGTAGTTTTGTTGCCTAAACCTAAAGAAGTTGTAGTTTTATTGCCTAAACCTAAAGAAGTTGTAGTTTTGTTGCCTAAACCTAAAGAAGTTGTAGTTTTTTGCCTAAACCTAAAGAAGTTGTAGTTTTTTGCCTAAACCTAAAGAAGTTGTAGTTTTGTTGCCTAAACCTAAAGAAGTTGTAGTTTTGTTGCCTAAACCTAAAGAAGTTGTAGTTTTGTTGCCTAAACCTAAAGAAGTTGTAGTTTTGTAGCCTTCTTCTTCTTCTTTCGTGTATCGCCATCAGATGTCCAACTCAGTGTTCGGCAGCCAAGCCCTCGTCTCTGGTCCCACTCGGAAGAGGCCATCCTCCGAAGGAGGTCTATACACGGGAACAGGTGGTGATTATGTGGTCGGCAGTCTGCTCAAGCTCCCCGCATGCGCATGCTGCGCTGTCTGCCAGTTCCCACTTCTTCATGAGCGATTTGAAGCAGCCGACCCCGGTACGTAGGCGGTTCAGCAGTTTCCATTTTTGTAGCCTAAAACTTAAGATGTTGTAGTTGATGTAGTAAATGACACTTTAACTATTTGCATTTAATAGCAATATTTAACAAGATCCATAGAAGTTCTCTTTGTGACCAATTACGGTAACACCTTAACACAATATCCATCAATAATTATAATTATAAAAGGTAAATTAATAGTTATTTAAAATAAATTTAATTAATACCACTATAACAAACCATGAAATTATAATCAATAATGTTTACTAATTATTAGTAATGCTATAATTTATGTGGTTTTAACAGTTTATTGTTGCACACATTATAACATTTTATACAGTATAAGTATTTGTTAATGATTTGTAAACCTTAAAGAAATTGTTTGTAAAACATATATAAAGATTATTTAGATGGACCAGATACTTAAACATTATTAGGATGACTTTTATAAAGTTGCAACTGATGATTATAATACCTTGTTAAATTGTTAATAAATACTTTCTAAACCATCTATAAACATTATTTGGATAGACAGGTGATACTTTGTCAATGGTTAAAACAATTTCTTAAAAGTACAAATCATTTGGTAATCATTAACAAATACTTAATATAGTATATAAAATGTAATAATGTGTACAACAATAAACTGTTAAAAATAGTTTACTAATGTAATCAGAATGTAATTCTTATCTGTTCCTAACAGCTATGATACAATATAGAATTTATAAACTAATTATTTCATATTATAAAAACTAATGATGAAATAACAGAAATTCTGGCATTACTAATAATTATTAAACATTATTATCATTTCATTATTTGTTAACAGTGAAATAACTATTGACTAAGTTTAATTAACTATCAATTTACCATTTATAAATAGTTATTTCATAAGCAAATTTAAAACAAACTTTATGCAGAATCAAGTCACATTTAAAAAATGTCCCTAAAAATGTGAAACGTCACTCTTGATGTGTGTCTTTAAAGTTTTAAAATATGAACCTTCATAGTTGTGGGTGTCTAGTTGGTCAATGAAATAGATAAACATGAAGGGTTAAAGAGCTGGTTTCTGTCAGAAATACATCTGCAAACATCATAGATGAAACTGATCAAACTTCACTCAGTTATGTGAAGATAATAAAACTCTCCACTACAGATATATACACTATATTACATCTCTAGACTTCACCAAAACTAACAACAATAGATAGTTTCTGTAAAAAATTAGTTCAAATTGATCCAAAAAAACATGGATCAACAACAAGAGGTTAAGAAAACAATTGAGCTGTTGATGAGTTGTTGGTTTATATTTAAGAAAATAAATATTGTTCCATATATCAAACCCAGACCCAGAGCTGTAGTACTGTAGAATAGATATACTTACTAGACACCAAAGGGCAATCACTGGCCACCTCTTTCTTGGAAAAACAGCTCATTTTTGATGTCTTGTCTCTGAGGATGTCTTCTTCTGACTATAATAATTTCCATTCCTCATTTTATATTATAGCCTGCTTCCAGTTCCCTCCCCTTAAATACTCATCACCTGTTTCTAGCTGAGGGCCGACCAGTCACAAGTCAAATTGTAGCTGAAAGCAACGAATCAGGGGGCTGAGCTGAAGTACATTAAGTAGAGTACACCTCCACAAGTCTACCTCACCAATGTCAATGAGATCCTTTCAGTTAAGTTCATAAAAACAGAATAAATGAAGAAATCACAACAATAAAACACAATACTTGAACTACCTGTACAACACACAGGTAGTTCAAGAGATAAAAGTACAGGATTTCAGAAGAAAAGTCGTCCAGGACCACATTGCAGGTGCTAATTAAAGAAATAGTTCGACATTTTGTCTGTTTTTTTTCTTAAACATTAAGAAGTTTTGTTTTTTTTGCTAAACCTAAAGAAGTTGTAGTTTTGTTGCCTAAACCTAAAGAAGTTGTAGTTTTACTGCCTAAACCTAAAGAAGTTGTAGTTTTGTTGTCTAAACCTAAATAAGTTGTAGTTTTGTTACCTAAACGTAAATAATTTGTAGTTTTGTTGCCTAAACCTAAAGAAGTTGTAGTTTTACTGCCTAAACCTAAAGAAGTTGTAGTTTTGTTGCCTAAACCAAAAGAAGTTGTAGTTTTATTGCCTAAACCTAAAGAAGGTGTAGTTTTGTTATCTAAACCTAAAGAAGTTGTAGTTTTCTTGCCAAACCTAAAGAAGTTGTAGTTTTTTTGCCTAAACCTAAAGAAGTTGTAGTTTTCTTGCCAAACCTAAAGAAGTTGTAGTTTTTTTGCCTAAACCTAAATAAGTTGTAGCTTTGTTGCCTAAACCTAAAGAAGTTGTAGCTTTACTGCCTAAACCTAAAGAAGTTGTAGTTTTGTTGCCTAAACCTAAAGAAGTTGTAGTTTTACTCCCTAAACCTAAAGAAGTTGTAGTTTTGTTGCCTAAACCTAAAGAAGTTGTAGTTTTTTTGCCCTAACCTAAAGAAGTTGTAGTTTTGTTGCCTAAACCGAAAGAAGTTGTAGTTTTACTGCCTAAACCTAAAGAAGTTGTAGTTTTGTTGCCTAAACCAAAAGAAGTTGTAGTTTTATTGCCTAAACCTAAAGAAGTTGTAGTTTTGTTACCTAAACGTAAAGAATTTCTAGTTTTGTTGCCTAAACCTAAAGAAGTTGTAGTTTTACTACCTAAACCTAAAGAAGTTGTAGTTTTGTTGCCTAAACCTAAAGAAGTTGTAGTTTTGTTGCCTAAACCTAAAGAAGTTGTAATTTTTTTGCCTAAACCTAAAGAAGTTGTAGTTTTGGTGTCTAAACCTAAAGAAGTTGTAATTTTGTTGCCTAAACCTAAAGAAGTTGTAGTTTTTTTGCCTAAACCTAAAGAAGTTGTAGTTTTGTTGTCTAAACCTAAATACGTTGTAGTTTTGTTGCCTAAACCTAAAGAAGTTTTAGTTTTACTGCCTTAACCTAAAGAAGTTGTAGTTTTGTTGCCTAAACCTAAAGAAGTTGTAGTTTTACTGCCTAAACCTAAAGAAGTTGTAGTTTTATTGCCTAAATGTAAAGTAGTTGTAGTTTTGTTGCCTAAATCTAAAGAAGTTGTAGTTTTGTTGCCTAAACCTAAAGAAGTTGTAGTTTTACTGCCTAAACCTAAAGAAGTTGTAGTTTTGTTGCCTAGACCAAAAGAAGTTGTAGTTTTATTGCCTATACCTAAAGAAGTTGTAGTTTTGTTACCTAAACGTAAAGAATTTGTAGATTTGTTGCCTAAACATAAAGAAGTTGTAGTTTTCTTGCCAAACCTAAAGAAATTGTAGTTTTTTAGCCTAAACCTAAAGAAGTTGTAGTTTTGTTGTCTAAACCTAAATAAGTTGTAGTTTTGTTGCCTAAACCTAGAGAAGTTGTAGCTTTACTGCCTAAACCTAAAGAAGTTGTAGTTTTGTTGCCTAAACCTAAAGAAGTTGTAGTTTTATTGCCTAAACCTAAAGAAGGTGTAGTTTTGTTACCTAAACCTAAAAAAGGTGTAGTTTTGTTACCTAAACCTAAAGAAGTTGTAGTTTTATTGCCTAAACCTAAAAAAGGTGTAGTTTTGTTACCTAAACCTAAAGAAGTTGTAGTTTTTTTGCCTAAACCTAAAGAAGTTGTAGTTTTGTTGTCTAAACCTAAATAAGTTGTAGTTTTGTTGCCTAAACCTAAAGAAGTTGTAGCTTTACTGCCTAAACCTAAAGAAGTTGTAGTTTTGTTGCCTAAACCTAAAGAAGTTGTAGTTTTACTGCCTAAACCTAAAGAAGTTGTAGTTTTGTTGCCTAAACCTAAAGAAGTTGTAGTTTTTTTGCCCTAACCTGAAGAAGTTGTAGTTTTATTGCCTAAACCTAAAGAAGTTGTAGTTTTGTTGCCTAAATGTAAAGAAGTTGTAGTTTTATTGTCTAAACCTAAAGAAGTTGTAGTTTTTTGCCTAAACCTAAACAAGTTGTAGTTTTGTTGCTTAAGCCAAAAGAAGTTGTAGTTTTGTTGCCTAAACCAAAAGAAGTTGTAGTTTTATTGCCTAAACCTAAAGAAGGTGTAGTTTTGTTACCCAAACCTAAAGAAGTTGACTAGGGACATGGAGTACATTATTATCATGCCTTCGGTGATGTTTCATGAGAAAACTGTCATATATTTACAATAAACTAGCTCATAATTACGAGAAAACATCGCATAAATACGAGAAAACTCATTATTACAAGATTAGGATCCCAGAATTACGAGAAAACTGTCTCATAATTACTAGAAAACTGTCTCATATTTACAAGAAAAGATCTCATATTTATGAAAAAAGTTCTCATATTTACAAGAAAAGATCTCATATTTATGAAAAAAGATCTCATATTTACGAAAATATCACTTGATTATGAGAAACCATCTCATAATTACAAGAAGACATCTCATAAATATGAGAAAACTCATAATTACAAGATCAGGATCTCAGAATCAGGAGAAAAGATCTCATATCTGATGACGTAATGCCGTTATGTACAGTATGTGAAGTTATGTTGAAGGATGTGAAATAAAGCAGTAGTATGCCGCTGTAGAGTTTATGTATTAGACAATGCAATATGCATAATTATTAGAAACATGGTGCATCTAAAGCAGTAGTGTAGCGGGGGTGGTACAGTATGTCACTGGGTCTTATGTTTACGTACTTCATCAATGAGAAGTTCACAGCCACTGAAGAGTGTCAGACAGGTTGTTTAGGGTTAAATTAGCATCCACATGTCGACCTACTGGCTGAAACAGTGTGCGAGCAGGGCTAGACTGCGACAAAAACATTGGCCCCCGACATTTTTGGCCCAGACCGGCCCACCACAATCAGTCGGACACCACCCACCAGTACATTTATAGCTTTTACAAACTGATATTCTTTGTATACGTTTTTGTATGTAAAGGGCCATAAAAAAAGTTACTCACTGTACCTTTAACATGATTATATATTCAGGTCCAGAACAGAGACCGTATATAAGTGGTGAACATAGTCACCGTGACGTTGCCATCTTGGTTTTTCAACGTCACTATCTTGGTATCTGGCATTTACCGTCTTTGTTTCTGGCCTTTCGCCATCTTGGTTTTTGCCGTCAACATCTTGGTTTTTGGACGTCGCCATCTTAATTTTTGGCTGTCGCCTTCTCGGTTTTTGGCCTTCGCCATCTTTGTTTTTGCCGTCACCATCTTAATTTTTGGCTGTCGCAATCTTGGTTTTTGGACGTCGCCATATTGGTTTTTGGCTGTCAACATCTTGGTATTTAGCCGTCACCATCTTGGTATTTGGACGTCGCCATCTTGATTTTTGGCCATCACCATCTTTGTTTTTGACGTCACCAACTTGGTTTTTGGCCGTCACCATCGTGGTATTTGGCCATCGCCATCTTTGTTTTTGCCATCTGTCAGGTTTTGAAGTTTTAAGTTTAAGACCCAAACGCAGAGAAGGGAGGAGGAGATGACAAAAGGTATAATTCAAGGATTTATTTAAACAAGCAGCGAAACAAAAAGGCAGCTGGTCAGGCATGCAATAACGACAAAATCTCCAAAAGAACAAAACTTGAAAAATGCAAAAACACACACTAGAATTCTTACTTGTGACACTCAACACGGGGAAGCAACGACGACGAACCGACAAAGACAGAGGGGAACACACAGGCTTAAATACACCAGGAGATTACACAAAGGTGGAACGAATCAGGGCGGGGCAAACAATCACAAAAAGGCCGGAAAACAAACAAAGGCAGGAAGCAAAACTAGACAAGACACAGGAGGACCGAATTTCAAACTAAAACAGGAAACACTCTATGCAGACCATGACACCATCACCATCTTTGTTTTTGGTCGTCAACATCTTGGTATTTAGCCGTCACCATCTTGGTTTTTGGATGTCACCATCTTGGTATTTGGCTGTCACCATCTTGGTTTTTGGACGTCACCTTCTAGGTATTTGGACGTCAACATCTTGTTATTTAGCTGTCACCATCTTGGTATTTGGCCGTCACCATCTTGGTATTTGGACGTCGCCATCTTGATTTTTGGCCGTCACCATCTTGGTTTTTGGCCGTCAACATCTTGTTATTTAGCTGTCACCATCTTGGTATTTGGACGTCGCCATCTTGATTTTTGGCCATCACCATCTTTGTTTTTGCCGTCACCATCTTGGTTTTTGGCCGTCAACATCTTGGTATTTAGCCATCACCATCTTGGTATTTGTACGTCGCCATCTTGATTTTTGGCCATCACCATCTTTGTTTTTGCCGTCGCCATCTTAATTTTCGGCTGTCGCCTTCTTGGTTTTTAGCCTTCGCCATCTTGATATTTAGCCGTCACCATCTTGGTTTTTGGACGTCGCCATCTTAATTTTTGGCTGTCACCTTCTTGGTTTTTGGCCGTCGCCATCTTTGTTTTTGCCGTCACAATCTTAATTTTTAGCTGTCGCAATCTTGGTTTTTAGCCTTCGTCATCTTGGTATTTAGTCACCATCTTGGTTTTTGGACGTTTTTTGGACGTCGCCATCTTGGTATTTAGACACCATCTTGGTATTTGGACGTCGCCATCTTGATTTTTGGCCATCACCATCTTTGTTTTTGCCGTCGCCATCTTAATTTTCGGCTGTCGCCTTCTTGGCTTTTAGCCGTCGCCATCATGGTTTTGGTTTTTGCCGTCGCCATCTCAATTTTTGGCCGTCGCCATCTTTGTTTTTCTGCCGATGCCATCTTAATTTTTGGCTCACACCATCTTGGTTTTGGGCCTTCGCCATCTTGATATTTAGCCGTCACCATCTTGGTTTTTTTACGTTTTTTGGACGTCACCTTCTTGGTATTTGGACGTCGCCATCTTGATTTTTGCCCATCGCCATCTTTGTTTTTGCCATCAACATCTTGGTATTTAGCTGTCACCATCTTGGTATTTGGACGTCGCCATCTTGTTTTTTGGCCGTCACCATCTTGGTTTTTATTCTTCGCCATCTTGATATTTAGCCGTCACCATCTTTGTTTTTGGACGTCGCCATCTTAATTTTTGGCTGTCGCCTTCTTGGTTTATGGCCGTCAACAGCTTGGTTTTTAGCCATCGCCATCTTGGTATTTAGTCACCATATTGGTTTTTGGACGGTTTTTGGATGTCGCCATCTTGATTTTTTGACGTCGCCATCTTGGTTTTGGATGTCGCCATCTTGATTTTTTGACGTCGCCATCTTGGTTTTTGGACGTCGCCATCTTGGTTTTTGGATGTCGCCATATTGGTATTTAGCCGTCACCATCTTGGTTTTTGGATGTCGCCATCTTGGTTTTTGGACGTCGCCATCTTGGTATTTAGCCAACACCATCTTGGTATTTAGCCGACACCATCTTGGTATTTGGCCAACACCATCTTGGTATTTAGCCGACACAATCTTGGTATTTGGCCAACACCATCTTGGTATTTGGCCGACACCATTTTGGTTTTTGGACTTCGCCATCTTGGTTTTTCTTCACAATAAAAACCCCCCGTTATTTTTGTCTGCTTGTTCTCTTCCTCCCTGCAGTATTAGTAGACTTGTTTTCATTGAAGAATAGCCGCTAATTTCGGGGATAAACATTTAATTTCCTATAAATATCTTGTATATTCAGATAAATAAATATCTGTTATTTTGTTATTTAAAAGCTTTTATTATGAAGCAGCAAATTCAGGAAATGTTGGGTTTTCATCAGCAGCAACTTAATACGACTTACAGCGTGAGTGAAACCGTAAAATAAAGCAGATGTGAAAGTATAAACGGGGACGCAGGAGAGAAACTAAACTAAAAAAGTGCTGAGAGCTGAACACACAGAGACTTTTTAAAACGTCTCTCTGGTCTCCTGAGTCTCGCTCGCAACTCGCTTCTTTAAGAGGGAGAAGGGGGGTCGTTACGGGTTGGCCGCGGTCGGCGAGACGTCACCGCGACCCACTTTGAGGCGGATCGGGTGCAATCTGGCCCGACATCGGAGATGGTACATCTCGACTCGCAAAAACTGGCAATGGAAAAGCAAATCAGCGGCATGGTTTGATTCGACACGGCCAAAAGGAAAAGCTCCACTACACGCTGGCATACGGGAGAAGTTTCAGTTGGTTGAAATCTGCAACCTCACCGTTAGATGCCACCAGATCTTACACACTGCACCTTTAAAAACTATAAATTAAATTATATCGGCTCCAAGGTACGTCCTCACCGGGAAAATTATTCATATTACTATATGATAGTTATACGAATATTAGGGCTGTCAATCGATTGAAATATTTAATCGTGATTAATCGCATATCTTTTATCTGTTCTAAATGTACCTTAAAGGGAGATTAGTCAAGTATTTAATACTCTTATCAACATGGGAGTCGACAAATATGCTGCTTCATGCAAATGTATGTATATATTTATTATTGTAAATCAGTAAATCAGTTTCTGGACAATATCTGTCATTGTTTTGTGTTGTTCATTGATTTCCAATAATTTGTCCACTCCCATGTTGATAAAAGGATTAAATACTTGACTAATCTCCCTTTAAGGGACATTTTGAACAGATTAAAAATGTTTAATTAATTTGTGATTAATTGCGATAAAATATTTTAATCATAACTGCCCTAATACATATATATATATATATATATATAAAATAAAATGTAGATTAAAAACATGCGATTAATTTGCAATTAATCATGATTAACTATGGACAATCATGACATTAATTGCGATTAAATATTTTAATCGTGACTGCCCTAATATATATATAAAATATATTATGTAATATTATATAAATAGAATAAAATAAAAATGATATATATATATATATATATATATATATTAATTGCAATTGAATATTTTAATTGATTGACAGCCCTACTTTATATCCAAGAAGGTGAAGCGTTAAAGTTCAGTAGGTCTGTTAAATGCTGCCGTAACAGTTTTTCTAAAACTCAGGAATCAAGAGAAGGCTGCTTGTATTTTATGGCCTTCATTTTTTTTTTTAAATGATACGCTGAACATCTGTTTATTAGTTTTAATGAGTGTCATGAGACTAATTCACACATAAATGAGTGAGGCCTGCTGCTCGTTTGTGTTTTAACTGAAACACTGGTACACTGACCCTCCAACAGCAACAACATCATCAGATTATGTTCAGTACACTACGTTGGTTTGTCCTGTTTCAATGGCAGAGTGTTCTCCAGCTGGCAGACCTAATCATCCCACCAGTTCATCAGCATTCTTCACAACAGTCTCCGTTCTGTCGGTCTGATGTTGTTTATTTTCTCCAGAACCTGTAATCTGAAATCTGAAATAACTCTGGGAAAAAACATTGAGCAGTTCACCACACACACACACACACACACACACACACACACACACACACACACACACACACACACACACACACACACACTAGCATCATTGTATTTTCACTACCAGAGGATGTCACATAGAAACGAATGGTTGTGTTGCCAGATACGACCTGGCATCATTTCCCCAAAAGCATTAAAGGCCAGGGGTGGGAAACAAAACATTCATCTATGTATCACGATTTTTTTTTTTTTTTTTATGAGTTCTAAATAGATGTTTTAATGCCAGAATCGATATATTTTTCTTCATCTGAGTCTATGTGGAGGTAGAAGGACGTTACAGCTTTTATTGTTGTAGTCTGAGTAACGTGACGTCATATCCGTTCCGTATCCGTCAACCAAAACAAACCTCAGAAAGTAGAAAACGTTGGAGGGTCGTCGTGGATACGACCTGCACCCTCACATGTTAAATCCAGCGTGGTAAACACTACACATCCAGTAAAGGATGGAAACACTTTGGGTTTCACACATTGCAGGAAAAGCAGAGCTAGACATCACGGCTAAAGCTGCATGCTAACTCTGTCACGGACAGGAAACGTTATCGTATGGCGGTAACGTGGCTGTCAACTTTTATTACTTGGGCTGAACTGATCTTTTAACCCTACAAGTAGCTGTGTTTGTGTCTGACAGGTCATTATGGGATGCCTGGAGCACAGAGGTCTGGTGAGTCCCATAATCTAGAGATCATTAACGTTTATTGACTGACTGGCAGCCTTCACTCAGCTTCGGGTTAACCATCAACTGTCCCACACGACTCTAAAATCATTCTGCTCGATCATCCTGAAAATCAATCCTGTGCTTTGTTTTGGTAACATTAACAAAAAGGACAAATACTGCAGTTTAGTTTGCATCGTCTTTTATTTGCTGGAGATTTTGTTGTATAAAACTTTTTCCTCTGATAAGAAAATGAACATTGATACCAATGATTTAAAATCCACACATTAATATTTGTCTTTAGAAAGAGTACAGGAACATAATGTCTGTTAATATTTGATTTCATCATTTCATGCATTCATTCATTGCATTTGACATTTACACCTTTATACATATGTAATTATAACACAAACAACTTAACCGATCGACGCAGCGGTAGACCAGCAACTCAGGGTGCAACAAGAGGTAAAATTACTGTTTTTTTAAAAGGAGTCTGGTGGCTTTGATAGATAACGGCTTCAGTTCCCCCGTCAGAAAGGGCTGCGTTTTAAATGTGTTTTGAAAACAGTTTAAGACAATTCTCTCCTTGACAAAGCAAAAATAAAGATGACAAACTTCCCTTTGATATCTCTGTTTCCTAATTTTTTTAATTTTGGTTGGTTTCAGCTCACTTGTTGGTAAACTTTCGTAATCGCAAATCCAACAACAGCGAGTGCTAAACCGGCCCAGGGCTCGCCCACCGTCCCAGACAAAAAGCTCTCAACCACTTTATGCATAACTTGTTGTTGTTCCTTTGGGCCGTCACCTTTTAATTTCTCCATTTCCTTCTCTTTGACTTCCTGTGCCTTTCTCAACATCTCATTGGTGTACGAAGGTTTCTCTCCGTTTTTCCGAACCATGTTGTTGATCTTCTCCAGGAGCTCAGACACTTGGTGGGGGTGCTTCTTGCCCGTGTTGTCAAAAGAATGGTGTCCAACGATGTAGGGTCCGATGAAGGTCTTCTTTAAGGCATCGTCTTTGGGTTGATATCGATCTCCACAGGTGAACAAGAGCAAAGTGTAATTCTTGGACTCTTCACCAAACATTTTGTGAATGATTTCCACCGTGTCTTTATCCCCGGCTGAGAAAGCCTCTGGCTTCATCACAAGCAGGAACACATGAGGACCAGGAGCAGCGGCTGCAATGCATCCCATGATGTCTTTCCTCACGTCTTCTTCAGCTCTCTCTGTATTCATCAGACCTGGAGTATCGATGACAACCAGTTGTTGTCCATTAACTTCTCCTTCCTCTATCTTGCACTCTGTTGTCTCTGAGGAAGCAGTCAACTTAGTCAAAGCAGGTCTCCCCAGGAGGACGTTCATGGCTGAAGTCTTCCCAACTCCAGTCTTTCCAATGAGTATAATCCTGAGCTTTGGTGGCACCTTCCACTCTGTCGGAGGATTTAAACACTCATTATTAATACAGAAACGTCTTTTCATTGGTTCAAAATATTCCTGCAATTATGGTAACGCTTCATTTTACAGGTCTGCAGATTTCATGGTAATTAGGTGATAATTAGCAAGTAACCTGTTTGGAATTACTGCCAAATTACCCCAATATTTACCTCAAAATGTATCACTTTATTATAAACATGATTTAATAATTATAAGGTAAATATGGTTAAAACAGGTTCCTGAGGCTGAGAAGCGGCTTCTCTTCATCAGAGGTGTAAAAGCAGAACTAATAGAAGACTCTTCTGATCACCATGGCGACTGATTGTCTCCACAGATGTAACCTGGTAGCTGATGTCATGATTCATTTATTATTATCAATTTTAGGGATGCACCGATAGCACTTTTTTTCAGACCGAGTACGAGTACAAGTACTTACATTTGGGTACTCGAAAGATGGTGACGAGAGGTTAACGTCACGCTGCCGTAAAGTGGTATCGGTGCCGTTTTGTGATTACGAGTACATGAGCACAGTATCGGACCTGATACCCGATACTAGTATCGGTATCGGTGCATCCCTAATCTATTTATCAGCAGACATGAAAATAAAGCAGATCAATTAACTTTGTATTCTTTTCCTGGAAATGTATTCAATAAATCACCAGCTATTGGGAAATAGTGGAATATAATTATCAAATAATGTTTATAACAAAGTCATTTTGAGGTACATTTTGGGGTAATTTGACAGTAATATCCAAAGAAATCTCAAACAGGTTACTTGCTAATTATCACCTTATTACCATGAAATGTGCCGACCTGTAAAATGAAGTGTTACCACACTTTCTATTTGTTCATATAGAGTTTTACAGGAGTCCTAAAACCCAGAAATGAGTCAGCATGATGTCACTTCCTGTTCCCTCGTCTAGAAGTCAACAGGTTTTTAGTTAAATGTCTAAAATAAGGTGTGTGGTTAACACGAGCTGAAGACATTTTAACTTTTAGTTCTACGACATAAAATACGTCAGTAAATGTCCCACTGGTGAATTTTGAATATGTCTTAAAAAAGGCGGGTGCTACCAAGTGGACTGTAAAGTGTTGGAGCAACAGTCGGTCCAAGTCCTCCGATCCACTTAGAGCAATCAGGAGCACCTGTTATAAAGAGTTGGTCAGTCGTGGCGGCTGTGATTTTGTTTGAACAGCTCGCCGTCTTGTCTCCGTTTAGCCTAATAAATGTGTTGGTGATCTAGAATGGGGGTTAACCACCTGGAGACTGGGCCAGGTTAGTTTTCTAATGTGGACCACATATTAACTACAGAAAGAAAAGGGTGCAATTTTCATCCAGTGGGCTCAGCTAGTGAGGTTTACTTCTATATTTATTTATTTAGGTAATGTTAGTCGTAGCTCTGATTTCAAGAGTTTGGTCTTCTAAGTTCCTTGTCAATAAAAAACTTTATTTTAACAATTCCAGCTGGTTTCATGGTGTATCCCCAAACGAGCTGGGTCCTAATTTAAAGCTAAAAATAAATACTTTTTAAACTCCACCCAAATAAACTACAGTGCAGGCTCTCAATACACAACATTTAAGATATATAATTAAGTTACATCACATACCAAGTAGTCAGAGGCTATGCCAAGGCAACTAATTCATTGCTGTTTAAGAATTAAACATACATGCAGTTACTTCATAACATAAAATAGCAGACAGACAAATACTATCCTTGATTATTGTCACTGTTATTAAGTGTTGTCAATCACTGAAAAATAATTAATCAAGCCATCAATAAAGTTAGTTGTTGAAGGATAAAAGCTGACAAATGTAAGTACTGATTTTGCAAATATTTATAATTTTTAATTTGCACTAGATTTGTCTAAAGAGTTTAATCACAGTAAAAACTAATTTACATATTTATATTATTATATTTAAAAGGTGTTAAATATGTAAAGCCATCAAGTCAAACTATATAAAGTATTTACACACACAATATAACACAATGCAATTATGACAAACATAAATCTAATTTTATGAATATAAATAATGAGATGCTGCAAAATGTGAATTTTGTTCTGCAGCCGAGTAATGAGTAATACAACAAACCAGGTCTGTAAAACTACAAAAACACAGTAAAATTAGTATAGGTAGAGACTTAAATGTGATGAAATATAGTCACTACCCTGAGTATAAGAGTACTGTATATGAAATATACTCACTACCCTGAGTATAAGAGTACTGTATATGATATATACTCACTACCCTGAGTATATAAGAGTACTGTATATTAAATATACTCACCAGACTGAGGAAGTTGGCTGGACATCTTTGTCTTGTAAAATCAGGCAGTAGATCTGTGAAGTCTTGTTGCTGTTGATGTCTTGTTGAAATAGTTTCAGTGATTTCATCGTTATATATTATAAAGTCTGTGTAGTCCCCTCCCCTTAAACATGTCATCTGTTACCTAGTCAGTTTGAGCCAGCCAGTCACAGGTAAGAAACCAAAATGGAGCTGCAAGCAGCAAATCAGTGGCCAAACAAATGTGCATCAAACAAAGTGCATCTTATGTTGGGCTTGACCACTACTTTACTACATGTTTTAGTTCTACTCATGTTTAGGTTGATTTTACTGTGGATTTTGTATTTTATATACCGTAAAACTTCCAATTAAAAGCCCCAATTACACGCCGAGTCCCTTTTTCCTCGCTGTGTGCGGCTACGTGTTTTAAACGTTGGGTAACTTTCGTCAATATGGACGTTACACATCGTTAGATCGGTTAGATTCTCCACAATTCAATCGTCCAGTTCATTTTACAGAAATCATGAGCACCAAATAAATATAATTCATTCAGGTTTATGGTGCTGTTGATTGCTGCTAGACCGCCCCGTTAGGCGCTGCCTCCCAGTGAAAATGTTGTTTTTGAAAGGCTAAACGCCAACATATATGGATTGTGAGTGTTTCGTTGGCTGGAAGCATGTTGTGATGATTACATCAATCTGTTATTTTGCTGCCGTCATCTTGGTTTTTGGCCATCGCCATCTTGGTTTTTGGGGCCGTCACCATCATGGTTTATGGCTGCCGTCATCTTGGTTTTTGGCCGTCGCCATCTTGGTTTTTGGGACCGTCGCCATCTTGGTTTTTGGCTGTCGCCATCTTGATTTTTTGGCCGTCGCCATCTTGGTTTTTTAGGGCCGTCGCCATCTTGGTTTTTGGCCGTCGTCATCTTGTTTTTTGGGGCCGTCGCCATCTTGGTTTTTGGCCGTCGTCATCTTGGTTTTTGGGGCCGTCGCCATTTGGTTTTTGGCCATCGTCATTTTGGTTTTTGGCCATCGACATCTTGGTTTTTGGCCGTCGCCATCATGTTTTTTTGTCGTCGCCATCTTGGTTTTTGGTCGTCGTCATTTTGGTTTTTGGCCATCGACATCTTGGTTTTTGGCCGTCGCCATCTTGGTTTTTGGCCATCGCCATCTTGGTTATTGGGTGTCGCCATTTTGGTTTAAGCTGTCGCCATCTTGTTTTTTTTGCAACCAGAAGAGTCACGAGAGGGTGGAGCTAAGTACAACTGAACGCTGAATAAGACATTTTTAGGCGACCTCATCCTGTATCTTCCCCGTGGTGTTCTTCATGTATTCAGATCGCAACACTCAGTGTTTTAGCATCAAAAGTCTATTTTCCCTTCAAGTCCTTCTGAAACCTTTCTCCCACACGGTGACCTGACGTAGGTTTCTGCATGATGACGCTGCTACATGTACAGTATCTATACTAGAGCTGGGACGACACACCAATCTCCTGATTAGATACTATCACCATACTTGGGTGTCGATTCAATATTGTGATTTATTGTGATTAGGGCTGCACCTAACGATTATTTTTTGTATCGACTAATCTAATGATTATTTTTTCGATTAGTCGATTAATCTAACGACTAATTTCATAGATTATTCAACAAAAACATTTTTTTTTTTTTTTAATTTTTAAATTAATTTACCCAAAATAAATATCAAAAACTTCTCATTATTATTTCAATACTTTATTCAAACATCTTCTCTTATAAACATATACATAAAACAAGAATAAAATATGCACTACAGGGCATTTATTTCACAACAACAAATAGCCCAGTCTTCACTGGTAAAGTGTTGATCATCTCTCCGAAGCCTTGACCCTCCACATTAGCAGAGTCTCATGTCCTTCACCATCATCTGTAAGATGCTGTCAGTAAGCTCAACAGCCATCTTCGGTGTGCATTGAGTTGGGTCCTTTTTTTTTAAAAAAAGTCCTCCACATTGCTTTGTCTCATCCTGAAAAAGAGACATAGAAAGCCCATTAGAATAATGCTAATAGTGGCACATTTTAAAATCGGTCTAATTTCCACATCACTGTTGTGTTATGACATTAGGCTAATAATAATACTAATAATACTACTACTAATAATAACCACCATCAGTATTTTTACTTAAGTACTTAACTTTAAACTTAAAATAGTTTAGACATGGATTTATTTCACCACTGTAATAATATGCAGTTAAGATAATCACTAGCAAATGTACTTTTGCATCAGTTCGGAGCAAGAGAAATAATTGAAACTATTTACAGACTAACAACAGTCACAGACTGTATAACAATATGTGCGTTACTTTAAGCCATTTTCTCATTCATACATCGCCGATAAAGTAAACAGAAAATATAACACGGCGGAATAACAACATTCGATGACGCATGGTGTAACGTTACGTTACGTTACTTTACCATAACAGTGGTCCATAAAATACTTTTAACACGGTGGCGATGAAGAAACATTTTAAAACCAACTTTAAATGACTTCTGCTAACAGAAACACGAGCGCGTTTTGACAGTCTTAACAGATGATGCCTCGGTGGGGAGATAGTAAACAGGACTTACGGTGGTATCTTGCTGCTGTCGTCTTGACTCAGCGCTCCGGGATGCCTTCTCTTCAGGTGCTCATGCATTGCATTTGTACATTGTTGGGTCTCTGTTTGAAATATTCCCAAACTTTTGATGAACGTGGGTGAGGTTTTTTTGAGGCTTCTTGCTCTCTGGGGGAAGCAGAATCCATGCTTGGACTGGGCGCAGCCATTTTCATTACGTCATCTGAAGCGTCGACGCACGTTACGTAAATCGACGTATTTACGTAGTCGATTACGTCGACGAATCGCCCCAGCCTTTATTGTGATTGTTGATAACTTTTCTAACTCTAGACCATGAAGGGAACAAGTTGAATCCTTGATTCACACATAAGAGGTGTGAGCTGCAGAAACTCAAGCACAGCTTCCTGCCAAACCAGACACCTCAACTGCTCTTTACCACCTGATCTGCACCAACATCAGCTAACAAGCTGCAACAGGAAACAACTGACATTACTTACAAGATCCTACAAGAGAGTTCCTTGACATGCCCTTCCAAAGAATGTCGAGGAAAACTCTGCCAAAACTGATATGATTTCCCAGAACAGCACTCCCTTCAGACCTGATAAAGCTCTACAGAGAGAGGAGCGGGTCAACATCTCTCTCAGCTTCTTACTCTTTTCTTAAGGTTTTTCTATCATCCTGTATCTTCCCACTGGTGTTCTTCATGTATTCAGATCCCAACACTCAGTGTTTTAGCATCAAAAGTCTATTTTCCCTTCAAGTCCTTCTAAAACCTTTCTCCCACATGGTGGACTGACGTAGGTTTCTGCATGATGACGCTGCTACATGTACAGTATCTATACTAGAGCTGGGACGACACACCAATCTCCTGATTAGATACTATCACCATACTTGGGTGTCGATTCAATATTGTGATTTATTGTGATTGTTGATAACTTTTCTAACTCTAGACCAGGGGTGTCCAAACTACGGCCCGCGGGCCATTTTTAATTGGCCCGCAGCAAATTCTAAAAATATAATGAAATATGGCCCACATATGAAACTTTAACTTGAGTGTATTGTACTTCTTAGTTTTCACTTTCGAGCACGAGGGCTCCACCACAGAGAATTTCAAGCTTTCCTATCTGATGTGCGCTGGCTCAGTCGCGCCTCCGTGCTGCAGTGGTTTTATTCCCTGAGATCAGAAATTGACCAGTTTTTGAAAGAGAAAGACCGACCTCTTCGGCATTTCTAGTTGACCTTACTGATCATCTCAACACACTGAACAAGAGCCTGCAAGGCAAAGACCGGCTTGTACCACAACTTTACGCACACATGAAAGCATTCCGTGCGAAGCTTCGTCTCTTTGAGACACAACTACGCAACTTCCATGTTGCGCACTTCCCCACGCTGTCCGAAATCAAAGTTGCTTTTCCAGAGGCCAACCTTTCTGCTAAAAAGGGGAAATATGTGTATGTTATCACATCTCTTATGACAGAATTCAGTCAGCGCTTCAGAGATTTTTCTGTCATTGAGAAAGAAATCAAGCTGTTCATCAGCATCAGCTTCTCTTCTTACCCGACTTCTACCGGAGTTTGGAAAAGGCCAAGTTTCCTCTGATGCGACGCCACGCAAAAAGAATGATGAGTCTGTTCGGCTCCTCCTCACTGTGGCCCGGCGGCCACAGTGAGGAGGAGAGGGAGAGAGATGAGGGAGGGAGTGTAGAGTTTGCAGTAAGCAGTTATGGGCTAGCAGCCTGGCTCAACATGTCATGAGAGATGAGCAGTGCTCGAAGTGGGCCGGTACGTAGCGGTACGCAGTATTTTAATCATTTCACTCCTTGGCGTACCGTGACTTTTTCATGCATACCGGAGCTCCTCACAAGCTGCCGGTTCTCTCCTCTGCCCTCTCGGTATCAGGTTCTCTGGGAGATTCATAACGGCGCAGAACCAGCGTATTTACGCCGCGTCGGTTCCCGTAGGGGATGGAAGCGCCGCGTCGGTTCCCGTAGGGGATGGAAGCGCCGCGTCGGTTCCCGTAGGGGATGGAAGCGCCGCGCTATTAATCTCCGCTCGAGCTGAAGCCTGGCTGTTCACATCAGAAGCGCATTTCTCTGCTTCTTCTGATCCTCTGCTGTTTACTATCCATCTCTCTCTGTCTGTCTGCTTCTGTCTGTCTGCCAGGGGCGGGGCCAAAGAGGGGGCGGGGCCAAAGTGGGGGCGGGGCTGGCACGGGCCCCCCCTGGAATCTAAATGCCCCCCCCATCAGAGTCTGAATGTGATAGGTCCAATAAGACTCAACAAACATTAATGATGATCTGATGTATTACTGATATACTGTATGAGACCCAGCTGAAACTCTCAAAACATTTTAATAAGGAATTCAGCATCACTGTTTCCTTGAACTGTAAAGCAATATAATCCTAAAAAGGGACAGCAGTGGCAAAAAAATGAATTATAGTTTATGAATATTAGTTTATGCTAGATATTCACATGCAAAGTTTATGCCAGAGGGGCAAATTATTCAGTTTTCTTTCCTGAGATTTAAAGGTAAAATTAGAAGTTCAACATAAAATGCTGTTGCAGTGTACTGATTATTTTGTTATTTTCATTGTTTTAAAGTCACCAGAATTCAGGAAACAAAGTCTCTGAAACTCAAATTTTTCTGGGGGAGGACACCCAGACCCCCCGCTTTGGCTTGAAACCCTCCTTATTTTTGAGGTTTGAGGTCTCAAGGTTGGCAAGTATACAAAACAACCACATTTGAAGGTATTTCCTTGAATAGAGCCTTCAACAAAACGTGGTACGCACAGCACAAACGGGCGGTGATGGGGCCGGTCTGGGCCAAAATGCCAGGGCCGATTTTTTGTCCCACTCCAGTCCTGCATACTGCCATCTCTGTGATGTCATCTCAACCACCAAACTTACTCCTGACCTGCCAAACATCCTTCAGTCCAAAGCGCAGCATCACTGCTGCCACTAAGTGCAGCGCTGTTCCCATTATAGATGAGGTCAAAATATATTACACAGTATTCATGTGTTCACAAGCCCAGTTACTTAATAAATTCAGTCAATTAAAGTTGATAACATTTTCTAACAAACGTTAGTTGATTTGTTAACAACCCCAATAACTTATTTGTATAACTAGCTTAAATATACCCATCCCCTTGTTCCCTTATTCCCCCCCCCCCCCCCCCCCCCTGTATACAGGGCTGTGAAGGGGGATCACCATCCTGACTAAGAAGCAATCTCAGACTGCTTGTTTTTTTCTTTAAGCATATTCAAATATTAAGCATAATTTACCTACATTTGATTGATTTTGTTAACTTTAATACACTAGAGTGAGGCGATATACCTCACCTCTAGTGAGTGGCCCAGCCTTTCGTATATTTTTCTATATGTGGCCCTCAGTGAAAAAAGTTTGGACACCCCTGCTCTAGACCATGAAGGGAACAAGTTGAATCCTTGATTCACACACAAGAGGTGTGAGCTGCAGAAACACAAGCACAGCTTCCTGCCAAACCAGACACCTCAACTGCTCTTTACCACCTGGGGCCTGTTTCACCAAAGCAAAATAAAAATATCCGGGATAAGAGAGAAAGCGAGGCTTGACCTAGTCTAGTCAATTCATCCCGGCTTGATTGGTTTCACGAAGGCCTAGCCAGGCTGAGGAGGAGCGACTAGGTTGAACCAGGTGTAAGTAATTCTGATAGATGCGCGCTCACTGCTTTCCTCAATAGACCACGAGATCGATCACAGATTTACTGATGCTGAAATGAAGTAAACGTGTTCCGCGTACTTTAAACCCAGCGAGAAACAGCTTTGAAAGGAAGATTAGGAGGAAGTAAAACATATAATATGTAGAAAAGGAGACACGGCCGTCGGCCGCTGTAATAAAACAGCGAGAAAAAAACGTGTCAGACAATAGCGGAGCGACTCAACGCGTAAGTAGTTTAAAAATAGCCTGTAACGTTACATTCACTCACCAATGCTGTTAACTGAAACATTATTAAACCATTGAAGGAGTTACTGTCACTTCACCTTAAAAGTGAGAGGTTGAGGTTAATATATTATTTAAGAAATTTACCATGAAGATTAATTACAACCACTAATCCACAAAGATAGAATACGACAATACCATACATATATATATATCTCAATGATTAACACATTATGTTACATGCATGCTTACAGTGTGCACTGGAATGAGCACTACTTCTCTTTCTAATTTCCTCAATGTCTTTTTATCTTCACATCCAGGTCCAAGTCCTGCACGTTTTTTTGTGGTTTTAAGTCAACTCTTTTTGAATAAATCACTTTTTTCATTGATATTTGCACCTCTGCAAACTATATGTGCTTTTTTAATTGTGTGCTGTATGCCTACAGACATCTGACAGTTTGTGAATTCTTTAAAACACATTAATCTGCACAGCAGGAATTGTGCATGGTGTGCCCTGTTACGACCATTATTTATATAGAACGAAAGAAAGAAAGAAGGCTGGATGCAGCCTACATGTCAGTCTAGTGGAAATACTTATTTAGTCCATAATGGATACGAAGTCAGTGATGTGGTGCTCATGGAAAACATCATTTTAACAGGACCCAGATACTGTACAGCCTGAGAGCAGCCTGGCATCGTAGTGAGTGTAGGACATCCACACACCATGCAGAATTAAGAAGTGATATGTGTTTTACAGAATTCACAAACTGTCAGATGTCGTTACAGCACACACTTAACAATACATACTGAGGGGATTAGAAAGAGAAGTAAGTGATAATTTCAATGTACACTGTAAATATACACAGTAACACGATGTATTAATCATTGTTATTTATTTCTCCCTAGTAGACAAGTGATCCAAGAAAAATAAAAGGTCAAAAAGCATTGTGGTGTCCTCTCCCTGTTGTTTCATGAATATACAGAAACACTATATAGTTACTGCTTCAGTCAACTTTATCAGCCATTTCTAATCAATAATATATTCGTCAAACCTCTAACAACAATATGAACAACAGTCTTCATAAACACAATATAACCCTAATAATGACTATCACATGAATGATTATAAAAATAAAAATGAATGATGATCACAATGTTAAAATAACAGTACTGAACTGAATAGTGGTATGTATTCAGTTAAGTACTTATTTTTATTAGCCAGCATTAAAATATGGTATTTTAATGCAGGCTGATAAAACTAAGGTAAAATACATGCATAAGATCATGGACTAACTGTAAAAGATACATTGTTTTCCGATCGGAGTGACTGCTGACTGAACAGATAAGGCACCAGGATAAACTAAGCCTGGCTGTTAGCCTGGTCTGGAGCAGGCTAGCTGCACAGAATAAATCTCCATGGTAACTGATGTGCCACTGCTTTCGTGAAACCGAGTCAAGGCTAAACTGAGCCAGGATAACCGGAAAACCCCGGCTTAATCCCTTATCTTGGTTTGGTGAAACAGGCCTCTGATCTGCACCAACGTCAGCTAACAAGCCACAACAGTAAACAACTGACATTACTGACAAGATCCTACAAGAGAGTTCCTTGAGATGCCCTCCAAAGAATGTCAAGGAAAACGCTGCCAAAACTGATATGATTCCCCAGAACAGCACTCCCTTCAGACCTGATGAACCAGCTCAACCATCGCTCTCGTATTGTTTAACCAGAGAGGAGCGGCTCAACATCTCTCTCAGCTTCTTTCTATTTGCTCTGTAATTATTTTTTCCGTTTTTTTATTACCCTGTATCTTATTGACCTAAGATCCAGAGTTCTATTCCAAGTGAAACAGAGCGTGAAGCCCTGGAACAGGCTCAGACAACACACTGGCTGTTATTGGGTGCAGTTGTTTTCATAAACACACAACTCACAATATTGACCTTAGATCCTACAATAGAGTTCCTTGCATGCCCTTCCAAAGAAAGTGCAGGAAAACTCTGCCAAAACTGTCAGAGTTCCCAAAAACAGCACTCCCTTCAGACCTGATGAATCAGCTCAACCATCGCTCTCGTAATGTTTAACCAGAGAGGAGCGGCTCAACATCTCTCTCAGCTTCTTTCTCTTTTCTTAAGGTTTTTCTATCATCCTGTATCTTCCCCGTGGTGTTCTTCATGTATTCAGATCCCAACATTCAGTGTTTTAGCATCAAAAGTCTATTTTCCCTTCAAGTCCTTCTAAAACCTTTCTCCCACACGGTGACCTGACGTAGGTTTCTGCATGATGACGCTGCTACATGTACAGTATCTATACTAGAGCTGGGACGACACACCAATCTCCTGATTAGATACTATCACCATACTTGGGTGTCGATTCAATATTGTGATTTATTGTGATTGTTGATAACTTTTCTAACTCTAGACCATGAAGGGAACAAGTTGAATCCTTGATTCACACACAAGAGGTGTGAGCTGCAGAAACTCAAGCACAGCTTCCTGCCAAACCAGACACCTCAACTGCTCTTTACCACCTGATCTGCACCAACGTCAGCTAACAAGCTGCAACAGGAAACAACTGACATTACTGACAAGATCCTACAAGAGAGTTCCTTGACTTGACCTTCCAAAGAATGTCGAGGAAAACTCTGCCAAAACTGGTATGATTCCCCAGAACAGCACTCCCTTCAGACCTGATGAATCAGCTCAACCATCGCTCTCGTAATGTTTAACCAGAGAGGAGCGGCTCAACATCTCTCTCAGCTTCTTTCTATTTTCTTAAGGTTTTTCTATCATCCTGTGGTGTTCTTCATGTATTCAGATCCCAACATTCAGTGTTTTAGCATCAAAAGTCTATTTTCCCTTCAAGTCCTTCTAAAACCTTTTTCCCACATGGTGACCTGACGTAGGTTTCTGCATGATGACGCTGCTACATGTACAGTATATGTATATATACATCCTTATAGTCAGTGTATTAGCGTTACATACGGTAACTTAGATGGCGGTCGGCGTGCTTCCAGTTTGGAGAAGCAGACAGGAGTACCGACAGGAAGCTAATCAACGTACTGCTGTGTGGACGCCACGTTAGTTCAGATCAGAAAGGGACACAATAACACAAACTAACCGATGGATGCAGCGGTAGATCAGCTACTCCTGTTCTGAGAGGGAAAATTACTGCTTTTATGAATGGAGTCTGGTGGCTTTGAAGAGAGCGATATAAGAGCTTCAGTTCCCCGTCAGAAAGGGCTGTCTGACCGCGAGGTAAAACGGTGAAAATATTTTAAATATTGCGTACACTAGGGGTGGGAAAAAATACGACCTGCACCCCCCCCATGTTAAATCCAGCGTGGTAAACACTACACATCCAGTAAAGGATGGAAACACTTTGGGTTTCACACATTGCAGGAAAAGCAGAGCTAGACATCACGGCTAAAGCTGCATGCTAACTCTGTCACGGACAGGAAACGTTATCGTATCGCGGTAACGTTGCGGTCGAGCCGGCCGTCGCTCTCGTCTCCGTGGTCAAATGGGCCGACGCTACAACTGTAGAGCACCCATATACTGACATTTCTGTTAAATGCATTGAAACGGCCCCGATGGAGCTGACCATGGATGGATAAAGAGAACGGAGCTGACGGGAGAGCTAGAGACGGCCTTGGAGAAGATAGAGGAAGTAGACACGTGGGACTACGTCCGCTTTTCAAAATAAGGTGTTAACAAAGGGAACTGTATATACAAAATACATCTATGGAAATAAGATTGATTGGATTATATTCACCAGACGTATAAAACATTACATGTCCCTTATAAATTAAAAAGAAAATACCACTAATCTGTGAGGGAAATCTTTGTTCTTTGATTTTTGGGTTGCTGGATAATAAATGTAATAAATACTTCCTGACAATGATCCTGATATATTTGACTTCAGGACATCTCTGACTACACACATGCTGAAAATCAAACATTTTTATTGGATTCATTTAGAGATTTTCCAAAGTAAAAGTCCCTAGAAGTGTGATTCAACTTGTTCCCTTCATGGTCTAGACAGAGGTAGCCAAGCTGGTCGCCCGTACGGACCACATGAAGAAGAAATAGCACTAGTCACCATGGAGCTCCGTCTAAATTTCAGCGGTCTCCAGCTGGCTCCCGTTCGAGAGACGTTTTTTTTGTAAATGAATACAAGGCAGAAGGATATGACAATCTTCTCGGCGCCACGAGCAAACCATGAATGCACTGACTGTGACTGAATGTTGTGTTAATGACGTGCGTGCGGTCAAGCAGGGAGGGGGCGAGGGGGGGGGGCTGACGGTCAACTCTACAGGTACAGAACAGGAAGGAGAGAAAGAGAAAGAGGAGTTTGGTGTGGTGTGCTAACATCAGACAAGATGAGTGACAGTCAGAAACGAAGCAGCATTTGGATTAATTAACTTCATTTAAGTGATATATGTGCACACATACTAATCATAGGTCAAAACAACGCTAAATTTGGCTGAATTATTAAAGGCAGAAGTGGTAAAATGAAGAGCCGTTTGATGAGTCGGTTCACTCCAGCAAATCTAAGTTCAGAAGAAGACCGACAGATGAACATTTAAATGACTCCGTAAGAGTGAACCTAAGTGGAAACACTCCAGCTTACACCTCTCTTGTTGACTCCATGCAGCGCCAGTCATCTCACTAACCGTTAAAAAGACTGAATGCATGTAATACATGCATGTGAACTACAGATGATGAAGGGAATGTGAAGGGAAGTGATACAGTGATACGTGGACAGACAGAAAATAAGCCTTTTTGTTTTCTATGACATTAATCTGATCTGATTTAATAGTGTGAGCTTGACACATTGAAAATGTAAAGAAATGCATACAGAAAAAAACATGCACATGCTGCTGAATTTAAGATGTTTGGTACAAAATGTGAGTGTTGGATATCAACATTTTCTAAATGTTCACATAAAAGAAGCTTATTCAGCTGGTTTGGGTGGAGCTGAGCGATGTGAATAAATGTTACTAATAATATAAAATATGAGGAGCTCTCAGCCACTTTCATTTTGTCAAAGTAGCTCTCAGAGGAAAAAAAGGTTGGTGACCCCTGGTCTAGTTAAAAAAGTTAACAACAATCCTAATATCGAATCAGCACCCAAGTATCATGATAGTTTTAGATAGTATATATACATATATAAGTATATATATATATATATTTATATACACATATGGCTAACTAAATGTTGCATTTAAAATAAAACCGTTTTATTCCCATATTTTGCCTCCATGTGTGGCGATGAAGAGCTCCAGACTGATCATCACTGACTCATCATGTTTTTATGGTGAAGCTGTAACCTCATAAATGTTTCTTATCTCACGTTTATTGAGTGTCGAGTGGCCCGAACCTTCACTTCCAGCCAAATATATCAGTCTGAGATCAAATAAAGGCAAACAAATGTCCCGGAGAGGATCAATGAACACTCATCACAGCTCATTCTGAGTGAGGAAGATCAGCGCTGCAGGGTGTGATGTTCCTCTGATACAACAGTAGAATAATAAATCTGTTGGTTTTTAACCTTCTTCCACAGAAGCCTGTAAACCTGCCAAACTCACACACTGAGTATCAGGACACAATAAACTGATATTTACTCTCAGATATGCAGCTTCGTGTGCAGTATTTAATGAGGTGCTGCTCTCTGCTGGTCACAGAGGAACACACCCAGTGAGAAGTGATCACATCCAGCTCGCTCTCCTAACACATGAACATCAGAGGTCACAGGAGGAAACGCCTAAATACCACAATTACTGTTCATTAATGATGGAGCGGTCCACTAGATGGTCTTATTCTCTTATATAAAATAGTGATGTAAATGTATATATGGAAGATTGTAATTTAGGTGATGACAGATGGAACGCTACTATATACTATTATATATACTAATGTATTATATATTTTAAGTACTTAAAGTAAAAGTATGCATTGTGCAGTAAAATGTATTTATAGTAAAAGTATGCATTGTGCAGTAAAATATACTTAAAATACTTAAGGTAAAAGTATGCATTGTGCAGTAAAATGTACTTAAAGTAAAAGTATGCATTGTGCAGTAAAATGTATTTAAAGTTAAAGTATGCATTGGGCAGTAAAATGTACTTAAAGTATTTAAAGTAAAAGTATGCATTGTGCAGTAAAATGTACTTAAAGTACTTAAAGTAAAAGTATGCATAGGGCAGTAAAATGTACTTAAAGTATTTAAAGTAAAAGTATGCATTGTGCAGTAAAATGTACTTAAAGTACTTAAAGTAAAAGTATGCATTGTGCAGTAAAATGTACTTAAAGTACTTAAAGTAAAAGTATGCATTGTGCAGTAAAATGCACTTAAAGTACTGAAAGTAAAAGTATGCATTGTGCAGTAAAATGTACTTAAAGTACTTAAAGTAAAAGTATGCATTGTGCAGTAAAATGTACTTAAAGTACTGAAAGTAAAAGTATGCATTGTGCAGTAAAATGTACTTAAAGTACTTAAAGTAAAAGTATGCGTAGTGCAGTAAAATGTACTTAAAGTACTTAAAGTAAAAGTATGCATTGTGCAGTAAAATGTACTTAAAGTACTTAAACTAAAAGTATGCATTGTGCAGTAAAATGTACTTAAAGTACTTAAAGTAAAAGTATGCATTGTGCAGTAAAATGCACTTAAAGTACTGAAAGTAAAAGTATGCATAGTGCAGTAAAATGTACTTAAAGTACTTAAAGTAAAAGTATGCATAGTGCAGTAAAATGTACTTAAAGTACTTAAAGTAAAAGTATGCATAGTGCAGTAAAATGTACTTAAAGTACTCAAAGTAAAAGTATGCATAGTGCAGTAAAATGTACTTAAAGTACTGAAAGTAAAAGTATGCATAGTGCAGTAAAATGTACTTAAAGTACTTAAAGTAAAAGTATGCATTGTGCAGTAAAATGTACATTATGGTGTTCCTCAAGGTCTTGGTGTCTTAATGTGGTATTCTGGAGGGATTATTGATCATTTCTATCAATTCTGAAGTCGTAAAAAATGGTTAAATTTAGCACCGAATCTGTGGAACAAATGGTATCAACCCAAAAATTGCTGCAACAACTTGAGACATAATAGAGCATGAGGATGGACATCATATACTTCTATCATAATATTCTAAACCCTTATACACTTTTACAATTAATTTCTGATTTCTGACTAGAACAACTTGTCACACAGTGCTGAGCAGCATCTCAAATTAATCTTCAGGTTCCAGCTTTCAGATGATGTACACCACTTCTATGTGACCTCTACTGTTGACCTGCTATCTCCCCCTAAAGACCCCCTGTACCCCCCTAAAGACCCCCTGGACCCCCTAAAAACCCCCTGTACCCCCCTAAAGACCCCTTGGACCCCCCTAAAGACCCCCTGGACCCCCCTTAAGACCCCCTGGACCCCCCTAAAGACCCCCTGGACCCCCCTAAAGACCCCTTGGACCCCCCTAAAGACCCCTTGGACCCCCCTAAAAAACCCCTGTACCCCCCTAAAGACCCCCTGGACCCCCCTAAAGACCCCCTGGACCCCCCTAAAGACCCCCTGGACCCCCCTTAAGACCCCCTGGACCCCCCTAAAGACCCCCTGGACCCCCCTAAAGACCCCCTGTACCCCCCTAAAGACCCCCTGGACCCCCCTAAAGACCCCCTGTACCCCCCTAAAGACCCCCTGGACCCCCCTTAAGACCCCCTGGACCCCCCTAAAGACCCCCTGGACCCCTCCTAAAGACTCCCTGTACCCCCCTAAAGACTCCCTGGACCCCCCTACAAAGACTAAAACAGGTGTATTGTGGGTCTCAGAGGGTTAAAGCTGTGGATATGGTACAGAGATTAAAGATGAAGCCATGCGGTCTCTGCAGCAGCAGCTGGTGTCATGTTGGTGTCTTTACTCTGCTTCCATCAGACAGAAGAGTCGGTTCCTCCTTAATCTAATCCATCGATTACATAATTGAGTCAGAGCAGCATAATGAAATCCCTCAAGGTTGACTGATTCTCTCCTCCTGTCTCCTCTCATATATTTCTCTCTTTATCTTCTCTAATCTGTCTATCGCTCTCCTGCGTCCCCCCCCCGTCCCCCCCCCCCCGCCGACGTTTTGACCTC
>CAKAOJ020000210.1:840000-850000 GCA_916701645.2 Sebastolobus alascanus | reverse complement strand
ATGTTTTCTATCCAGGACTGTGATATATGGAGGAAGTGACTGAGTTGAGTTTAATGTGTATTTTCCAGTTAACGTGTCACATGATTCACCCTCAGATTGACAGACGAGCCTGCAGACTGGGAGGAGGTCGTATTAACTGGGATTTATTCCCTTCAAACATCATCAAATACTCAACATCAGTAGATCAACAGTGTGTTTGATAAATGTACTGTGTTACTCATTCTGTATGCTTCATAAAGCAGTCAAGTTAAGGCATGCACAGGCACAAAGAGAGTCCGGTGTCAGGAGATAGCATACAGATATTAATAATCATAATAATAATAATAATAATAAGAGACATAATGAAGTCTACTCATGCTAACAGCGCCCGTTTAGAAAGAGCAAGCAGGAAGCAGTTTATACGGAGCGTTACAAACACCAGATTATCATGTCAATACAAAAAGAGATCCAGAGAATGGCAATAGAAATATAAAAATACAAAGAGCATTAATCAGGTGTGAAAAGAGCGTTTACAAAAGAAACTGATAAACAGGAAACAAACAAATAACACAAGAGGAAAGTAAATGAACTTCTTCACAGGATACAGCTTCTAGAAACGACAAGTTCTGCACAAG
Organism: Sebastolobus alascanus; assembly: GCA_916701645.2. NCBI lineage: Eukaryota > Metazoa > Chordata > Actinopteri > Perciformes > Sebastidae > Sebastolobus > Sebastolobus alascanus. Next base: position 849,386 of record CAKAOJ020000210.1, on the reverse strand, counting down.
ATTTTCAGCTTTTCCACTTTATAATAAAGTTCTCCTCTAATATTATATTATTATTATTATACTGGTATAATACAGAGGACTCAGACTGGATCCTTTATTGTACATCTCCTCATATAGTTCACAGTTTTATGGAGCCTGACAGGTGTCCTGGATATTCAAAAAATTAGTAAATATATTTAGAATTGTTAAATCATACTCTAAATTATGTTCATCAAACATATTGACATTTGAACATGTGCAAAATCTGGATTATATCCACATATTTCTGTCCAACATCAGAACAAAAATGAATAAAATCCAATTTGAGCGCACAATTAGTCTTTTTTTTTTTGTTATAATAACCATCATTTATAAATGGTAAATTGATAGTTAATTAAAATTTAGTTAATCGTTGTTATTTTGTTACTGTTAACAAACAATAAAATTATATTTATTATTTTAACAGTTTATTGTTGCACACATTATAACATTTTATATACTATATATATATATATATATATATATATATATAAGTATTTGTTAATGATTACATAAACCTTTAAGGAATTGTTTTTAAAACATCTATAAACATCACATAACTATTAACTAAGTTTAATTAACAATTTCAATCACTTTGCCATTTATAAATGATGTTTTTTTTCTTCTCCATGACGTGTCGGGTTTAATACCGTTTATTTTGTGCTTTTTGTGGAGTTTTCTTTGAGCGTTACAGATTTAATATTTAATTAGTTCCTGCGTTCGAATGGTAGTTTGAATTTCATATAAAAAGTGAAGTAACAGCTCGGCTCTGTGCTAATATTTATCTTCTGAATACCAAAAATCTTCCTCAGAACTGTTTGTTTCTTTGTGTCTTATATATATATATATATATATATATATATTTATATATATAAATAAATATATATATATATATATATTTATATATATACTGTATATTAGGGGTGGGGAAAAAAAATCGATTCACCTATGTATTGCGATTTTTTTCTTTTAGAAGGAAGTTACCGCTTTTATTGTGGTAGTCTGAGTAACGTGACGTCATATCCGTTCCGTATCCGTCAACCAAAACAAACCTCAGAAAGTATAAACCGTTGGAGGGTCGTCGTGGATACGACCTGCACCCTCACATGTTAGATCCAAAGTGGTAAACACTACACATCCAGTAAAGGATGGAAACACTTTGGGTTTCACACATTGCAGGAAAAGCAGAGCTAGACATCACGGCTAAAGCTGCATGCTAACTCTGTCACGGACAGGAAACGTTATCGTATCGCGGTAACGTGCGGTCGAGCCGGCCGTCGCTCTCGTCTCCGTGGTCAAATGGGCCGACGCTACAACTGTAGAGCACCCATATACTGACATTTATGTTAAATGCATTGAAACGGCCCCGATGGAGCTGACCATGGATGGATAAAGAGAACGGAGCTGACGGGAGAGCTAGAGACGGCCTTGGAGAAGTTAGAGGAAGTAGACACGTGGGACTACGTCCGCTTTTCAAAATAAGGTGCTAACAAAGGGAACTGTATATACAAAATACATCTATGGAAATAAGATTGATTGGATTATATTCACCAGAAGTATAAAACATTACATGTCCCTTATAAATTAAAAAGAAAATACCACTAATCTGTGAGGGAAATGTCTTTATTCTTTGAGTTTTGGGGATTTTTTACTGGATTAATTTAGATATTTTCCAAAGTAAAAGTCCCTAGAAGTGTAGGATTTATCTTTTTCCCTTCATGGTCATCTGTTAAAAAAAGTTAACAAAAATCACAATAAATCGTAATATTGAATCGCAATACTTCGTCCCTCGATCGGACAAGATGGCGCTAGTGTGTGCAGCTGTGTTTATATTTCTGTGGTTTCTGTTGCTTGTCACTAATAATAATAATAATAATAATAATAATAATAATAATAATAATAATAATAATGACTCTCTGCTGATCGCCAAGCGCTCTTTACTATCCGGTTTAAATCAAACCTCAAAACGCACTTCTAATCCTTGTCTTTTGACTCGTTATGCCTTTTTAATCCTTTTTTCTTTCCTATTGGTCTAAAAGCTTTTATTATTTTAATGTCCTGTTGGTTTTAAAGCAGTCTTAGTGTTTTATTGTGCAGCACTTCGATCAGCTTTTGTTGTTTTTAAATGTGCTTTTTAAATAAATTTGGATTAGACTTAAAAATCGCAATACATATCGGACCGGCACCCAAGTATGGTGGTAGGTGAATCGTCCCAGCCTGAGTATATATACATATATATTATATATATATATCTATATTAAATATAGGTTGTTCTATTTCCAGAACTTGTGCCAGCTGAATTAGAGATAACGGTATAAAGCAGTGGGAAGGTGTTCACCATTAAAACTCTGCACATTAATATCATAATTACATCGTTAGTCAGTGAAAGTGTCTGATAGCAACACAAACAATACGAGAGATTTAACAGTCAGTTAAAACCATCCGAGTGGAACAACGTGAGGCGATAAAACACTCTGAGAGGTAGCGCAAGCAAAGTCCGTACGAAACCGCGTACGAGGACACAACTCAGGGAAGCTGCCGACATCGAGCCGGGACATCGTGTTGCATAATGTGGTTAGTAAACAGCATGCTACATACAGGACAGGAGCGGTCAGCTGACCTCACCTGACCTCTGACCTCTACGCAGAGACGCCGTCTGATTGGTGCAAAGTTCAAACGTGTCCAGGTTTATCTTCACAGCAGCGACGTCCTCTAGAAAAACACCAATGTGCATTTTTGGCGGCAAGATATTTGTCGGTCGGTTATGACGAAGGAAAGAAGCGTAGACGTATATACGTAGACGCCGCATTGACTCCTGGATCGTACGTCAACGTGGGCGCCATATTGGACCAGGCGAGACTGTCCTGTAACCCTATTGAAGTGAACGGGGGATAAAAAGCACTATAACGTCTACATTTCTCAACCGATTTCATATAAGATTTCGGGCATTTTTCACCTTTTTTTTTTAAATGATTTTTGTACATTTTTCATAATGTTTTTCACAAATATTACTAATAATTTTAGCATATTTTTTGGACATTTTTGACAATTTCTTTTCACCTATTTACTAATAATTTTCGGATATTTTTCACATATTTTTGGGATAATTTTCAGATTCTTTTTGGACACTTTTCACCTATTTTTTTAAATGATTTTTGGATATTTTTCGGACATTTTTCAGTAAGGTTTTTCACATATTTTACCAATAATTTTAGCATTATTGATTTGTCATTTTTTTCACCTATTTTTCTAATAATTGTCACAAATTTTTTGACATTTTTGGAATATTTTTCAGACATTTTTCCAGATATTTTTAACATATTTTTCAAATTTTCCAGACATTTTACACCTTATTCCTCACATGTTTTACTAATAATTATATTATGATTATATAATAAAATATAATTATATTTTTCACAAGTAAAATATTGTGAAAAAATATTGAAAATATGTGAAAAATGTTCCAAAAATTATTAGTAAAATATGTGAATAATATCACAAACAACAAGTGAATGGGGGATAAAAAGCATTACAACGTCTACATTTCTCAGCCGATTTCAACGAGTCGTTTTATATTCAAACGTTTATGATCTACGAGGAGTAACGTTTAAGGGACTGTAAAGTTTTAACATGTATAACGGGTTATAGGTCAGTCTCGCCAGGTCCAATATGGCGCCCACGTTGACGTATCGTCGTGAAGCGTCCGATGCGGTGTCTATGTGTCTATGGGGGAAGAAGGGGACATCTTTAGTAGGGCGGACATAATACAATTTCCCATATTATATATGTACAAAGTGCTACTCAGTTAGCGCTCCGGCTAAGTGAGGCTACAGTCTTCTGTAAAAGCGTTCTGTAATAAATAGTGTAAACATGCACAGGTTATAAGAGATGATTTAGTTCCATAACAACAGCTTATTTCCTCAGAGTTCCCCCCCCGAACCGGTCGGTCCAGCCGGCGTCTTTCAGCACACGTTAAGACAAAACGCTGACTGGAGGATGACGAGGTGACGAACGCCAGCCGGTCAAAACCAGCTGGTTCCAGTTAGTTTTTATGGTTTAATATCAACACGTTTATGTCTCGCTGAGAGCCGAGAGCTGCTTCATCACACACCTTCTGATACTACTGATACTACTGATACTACTGATACTAATACTGTGTCCCAACTACTGCTGAACAGGGTTCGAGTAGAAGCAAAGAAGTTAAATATTGAATACGCTGGATTTGAAGTGTGTAATTGTTTGTTTCAATAAGGACGGTTGTTTTTTGATCTAGTCATTAAATCACATGATCAGACTCAAACCAGCAGTATAGTGTTTGTGTCACAGCCTGTAATGTCTTTCTATCTATCTCTCTATCGCTTCTCTCTTTTCAGACAATTTTCTTATTTTTGTTGTTTGTTTATTATTCACATATTTTCCTAATAATTTTTGGAACATTTTTCCCATATTTTACTTGTGAAAAATATAATTATATTTTATTATAAAATCATAATATAATTATTAGTAAAACATGTGAGAAAAAAGGTGTAAAATGTTGGGAAAATGTGAAAAATGTGTTAAAAACATTTGAAAAAAAGTGAAAAATGTCTGAAAAATATCCCAAAAATATGTGAAAAATATCTGTAAATTATTAGAAAAATAGGTGAAAAAAATGACAAAAAATAATGCTAAAATCATTGGTAAAATGTGTGAAAAATGTCTGAAAATTATTAGAAAAACAGGTGAAAAGAATTTCAAAAATGTTTAAAAAAAAATCTGAAAAATATGCTGAAATTAAAATATGTGAAAAACATTAGTGAAAAATGCCCGAAATATATATGAAAAATATCCGAAAATTATTAGTAAAATATGTGAAAAATGTCCAAAAATAAGTAGTAAAATGTGGGTGACATGTTCCTTCATCACCATGAACACACACACTGTAGTTTATTCTGACTCAGTCCAACATCCACCGTCCTGCTGACACTAACACTCACCACATGTGGATTAATCCGCTGCTGAAAATAGTCCCCAATAAAGTCACTATTTCCTCCTGTTAGTTTGATAAAAACTACAGTGAGCAGCTGGTTAAGTGAATTACTGATGAAACTATATATTAGTGGTTTTAAAGCTCTCTGCTGGTTTGGGTCTGAACCTGGTGAAGGTGGAGTCGGGATATCGTTAGCTTTACCCGTTAACTTTGGGCTCGATATTCTAATATGTCTGTTTTAGAGAATTTATTAGGAGAGTAAAACCCGGAAGAATTAAAAGAAAACCTGACGTTGTTGTGACCAGCAGCTTGATAAGAAGTGACATCAGGTCTTCAGCAGCATCATGAGCGCGTCCACGTCTACGTCCGTCCACCATAAACAGCAACAGGAACAGCTGGAGGATGAAACACGAGTCACAAAGACTCCGACCAGCAGCAGCGTCTCCCAGCTCCAGCTCAGCTAAACACCAAGTTTCTCATTATTTGGCATCAAAAAGTGGAAACCAGCGTGACCATCACTGGACCTGTTGTTTAGAGGTCTGAGTAATCCCGTTTCCATAGAGACAGACGTCCGTTTCCATGACAACAGAGAGCGGTCTGAGGAGGAGATAAGCTGCTACCACAGAATGAGATGAGCATCGTGTGATCCATCCTTTTCTCCTCATCGATATCCCAGTGGGGGGGGGTCGGTGTCGGGGGGGTGTCGGGGGGGTGTCGGAGGTAGAGCGTCAGGCGGACCATGCTCGTCGTGCAGCAACAAAACAACAGCAAACAGCAGGAACAGAATTAGTTTTTCATCCGGTGCAGGCGCTTGAGAACGATAGTGCTTCAGGAAGTCGGAGGAAGAGCGGCGCGGCGTCGCGGTGCGTCGGGTCGGATGTGGTCGTGAAGTCGGTGTCGCCGTTTTAATCAGGATTTTAAAATCACTAAAGACAGAAAGAAGACAGAATGTCACCGATGTTTAGCGTGGTGGAATGTAACTAAGTACATTTACTTAACTACAAATTACATGAGTATTTCCATTTTATGCTACTTTAACTTAAACCAGCCAACAGGATATAAAGGAGTTAAAATGCAACACACACATTAATGCAGCAGTAATATTAATGCAGAAACTATGAAGGCTGGGACCTGCCAATGACTCAATAAATAAATAAATAAATAAATAAATAAATATGGCATTAAATGTAGCAAAAATAATTTAAAAAATAAATGTAGCCATTAATTAATTGATAAAATGTGACAAAAATTTATATTTCTGTGCTGTTCTTTATTTATCTTTGTATTAATTCCCTTATTTATTTACTCTTCTGTTTTAAAAAAAAAAAAAACATAAATAAATATATTGATTTAAAAATAAATCTAAAATAAATAAAGAAATTAATGCAAAAATAAATAAATAAATAAAATTAAATGCAAAAATAAATGCAAAATAAATGCAAAATAAATAAATAAATTTAAAAAGTAATAAAAATAAATACATGAATAAATAAAAGGGAAAATTAAACAGAAGAGCAAATACATAAGGGACACATTTTATCAAAAAAATGAATGGCTACATTTATTTTTAATATTATTTTTGATACATTTAATGACATATTTATTTATTTATTGAGTCATTTATTTATTCATTTATTTTTGAACATCAGATATGATAGTAAAACACTGACAACAACAAATTACTTGAGTATTTCCATTTTATGCTACTTTAACTTAAACCAGCCAACAGGATATAAAGGAGTTAAAATGCAACACACACATTAATGCAGCAGTAATATTAATCCATAAACTATGAAGGCTGGAACCTGCCAAAATAAAAAGTAAATTAATCAATAAATAAATGACTCGATAAATAAATATATAAATATGTCATTAAATAATGACAAATGAATAATTAAAAGAATACATAAATATATAAATTTTAAAATAAATATATAAAAATAAAGAAATGCAAAAATAAATAAATAAATAAAAATAAATGCAAAAATAAATAAATAAATATGTCATTAAATGTAGCAAAAATAATATTAAAAATAAATTTAGCCATTAATTAATTGATAGAATGTGACATGAATTGGTATTTCTGTTCATTTCTTTATTTATTTATCTTTGTATTAATTCTCTTATTTATTTACTCTTCTGTTTAGTAAAAATAATACATAAATAAATATATACATTTAAAAATAAATAGAAAATAGAAAATAGCTGAATCTAAATAAATATATACAAATAAATGTAAAATAAATAAATAAAATAAAAAAATAATAAAAATAAATACATGAATAAATAAAAGGGAAAATTAAACAGAAGAGTAAATAAATAAGGGAATTAACACAAAGATAAATAAATAAAGACCAGAACAGAAATATAAATGTATTTCACATTTTATCAATTAATTAATGGCTATATCTATTTTAATATAATTTTTGCTACATTTAATGACAGATTTATTACTGACTTTGGCAGATATGATAGTAAAACACTGAGAGGGAACATTTCACTGACATATCAGTACTTTTACTTTAAGTACATTAAACTGATCACATACTTTTACTTCAGTAAGGTTTTCAATGCAGGACTTTTCCTTGAAACAGAGTATTTTCACAGTGTGGTATTTGTACTTTTACTGCAGTAAAGAACCTAAATACTTCTTCCAACACTGGTGGTGCATTAAAATAAAGATAGAAGAAATAGAAAAATTGCTTAAAGTATTCTGACTAAAACTGCAGTAGTCTGATGTAGAGCTGAGGACATTTCAACTACTCCACTAAAACAGTGTTTGTATTCAGTAAATGGACCTTTGTGCTCAGTGAATGAATAAATAAGAGATGGCTAACTGTGACAGGTCCACTTTAAAAAGGACTCTAAAGTCTCTGGAGCCGTTTTATCTCTCTGGCAGCCACGTCATTACAACGTCATTACAACGTCATTACAACGTCATTGCAACGTCCTTCAACGTTAATCAGCTGGTTTCAAACCTACAGAACTTTTTAAATCCTGGAAGAGAGTTAAATAATGTATGATGTCACTCACATCCCCAGTTGAGGGCGATGCCTGCAGCGATGATGGCGATCCCTCCCAAGATGGACACGACGGACAGAATCATGGCGTTACGGCCCAAACGGCGAGCGCCGTCCACGTTGCCCTGCTGGAGACTGTTTCGGGACTGAACAGAGTGAAAACGATGGAGAAGGTGTTGAAGTTTACGCTCATTTACTTTCTGGTGGAGCGATAGATGAGAAGACTGATACCGTTAAATATAAGACTACAGCCAGCAGCCGGTTAGCCTAGCTTAGCATAAAGACTGGAAACAGAGGGGAACAGCTAGCATGGCTCGGTCAAACCCTTACGAAACAGTAGCATACTTCAAGTTTACTCTATGAAGTAAAATTAAGTAAAGTTCAAGTATATTTCCCAAGTTTATGTAGTAAGTATACTAATATCAGTGTACTAGTAGTATACGTGTAAGTGTACACTTCTTTGGACTAAATTGGCCCACTTTTTAGTTTATAAAAGTATACTTTATAGTAAACTTTGAGTACACAACTAGACATCTAACATGTATTTTATACTGCAACTATACTATATATATTATATATATATATTATATTATATATATATATATTTTCTGTTTTTGCACTGCCCCTTTAGTCCTATTCACGTTGTTCACATTTATATTTATATAATATTTATACTACTGTTATAGCACATAATTTATTTATAATTTATTTATTTATAATGCACATATTTATTTACCTTTTATTTACCCTTATAACATAATTTTACTAGTGTTGTTATCCCTTGGATATTTTGTATTCTTATTTATTGTATGCCCTGTCCGATTCTTATTCCTATTCTAATTCTTATTTCTATTCTTATTTTATTTTATTTTATGAACTGCCTTTTGTTAGAATCTGTGCTGCTGTGATACTGAAATTTCCCCTCGGGGATAAATAAATTGCTATCTATCTATCTATCTATCTATCTATGAACTAAACTACAAGTGAAAATGAATTCATTAAAAATGTTTCCACATTATGTTGATATGTTACTGGCTGTTTCAGGCTTTTCACTGGAGAGTTTTATTGTTTCGTGGTGTAATCATTATTTCTAGACAGCAGAGTGAAGTCTCACCATGACGGAGAAGGTGAGCGCTACGATGTTGATTGGCCACAGCGGGCAGAAGCAGGAGAGGATGGCCAGGATCAGGTAGTCCCTCGGCTTGGACCCGTCCACAGTGGCCTCTGTGATGGCGCTGGGCCGGCGGGTGAGCGAGGGCCTCGGGGAGCCGGCCGCCAACGAGCCGGACCGGCTGCCCAAACCGGGCCGGCCGTTGGCGTGACCGCCAGGCTTGGCGTGAAGCTTGGGCGACACAGAGGACACTGTGGGAGACGAGTCC
>CAKAOJ020000210.1:790000-837500 GCA_916701645.2 Sebastolobus alascanus | reverse complement strand
TTGGGACATTTTTCATGTATTTTACTAATACTTTTCTGACATTTTTCGGATATTTTTCACATATTTTACTAATACTTTTCTGACATTTTTCGGATATTTTTCACATATTTTACTAAGACTTTTCGGATATTTTTCACATATTTTACTAAGACTTTTCGGATATTTTTCACATATTTTAAGACTTTTCGGATATTTTTCACATATGTTACTAAGACTTTTCGGATATTTTTCACATATTTTACTAAGACTTTTCGGATGTTTTTCACATATTTTACTAAGACTTTTCGGATATTTTTCACATATTTTACTAAGACTTTTCAGATATTTTTCGGATATTTTTCACATATTTTACTAAGACTTTTCGGATATTTTTCACATATTTAACTAAGACTTTTCCGATATTTTTCAGATATTTTTCACATATTTTACTAATACTTTTCGGAAATTTTTCAGATATTTTTCAGATATTTTACTAATACTTTTCTGACATTTTTCGGATATTTTTCACATATTTTACTAATACTTTTCTGACATTTTTCGGATATTTTTCACATATTTTACTAAGACTTTTCGGATATTTTTCACATATTTTACTAATACTTTTCTGACATTTTTCGGATATTTTTCACATATTTTACTAAGACTTTTCGGATATTTTTCACATATTTTACTAAGACTTTTCGGATATTTTTCGGATATTTTTCACATATTTTACTAATACTTTTCGGACATTTTTCAGATGTTTTTCACATATTTTACTAATACTTTTCTGACATTTTTCTGACATTTTTCAAATATGTCAAAAAAGTAGAACAAAGACTGTGAAGAAGAGAGAGAGGACTTAAAGACTGGATTCAACCTCAAGTGGAGGACGATTGTGTTGATATACGAGCACATCATGCTGATCCGATGAAATGCAAAAAGAATATTAAATGTTCAACTTCTTTAAAGGGACACTATGTAAGTTTTTACACATTTGTTTTAATCATTTTTTTTTATTGGCAACGTGTGAACAGGTTGTAACTTAGATTGCTTTTAACGTGAAGAATGCGAGATGTTTTTTTCCGGGAAAATCCATAACGGACGTGACGTCATGCGCGCTCACCAGTTCCTTTATACTCTCTGCAACAAGTCGCTGCTAACAAGCTATTTCTGATTCTTACAGAGAGTCCCTTTAAGTTTATAACAAAAAAAGTAAAGTTACTGACAAGTTATTGTTCAATTTGTGCACTTTCCCAACTTGACAGAGAATAAACATCCACCCGAGGATTTTTAACTGGAATCCACTCAATGACAAACAGCTTTTCTTTTCTTTTCCTCCTTTATTTTGTAGGTTGAGTTGATATTTCAGTTCATTTAGGAAATATTATGAGCCATTAGTCATTAGGCATTAGGTGAAAAACCTTTGAAATAGAAAAAAATACAGAAAAGAAAATATACACACTATTACCAAAATAAGTGTAAATAAGAACAAATACATTTTTAGACTTTTTAAACTTTTAAACAAAATTCATTAATCCTTATTTCATTTAATACACATGTTAAATGCAAATAATCAAGTGCCCACCGCTGCCATAGCTTTTGCCTTAACATAAAGGTAATATGTATATATGTATTATATTAACTTATTTAATTACTATTTTTAATTATTTATTTAAACACAAAGTATTTTATAATTAAGTTTGAGGTCATATTAAATCATGCAGTCATTTTAACATTTCCCATAAGCCCATGTAAGCTAAAAGTGGACGCAAACACTGGTCACTGAGAACAATGATAACATCAATTTCATGTGCAATAGTACTTTCTCATTCTCATGTGCAATATCACTGTTCATTGTGTGCAATATTATCTCTTTTCTGTTTTTTAGCTTACCGTACCTTCTTTCTATTTCACTTATCTTATCTTATTTACTCATTTTACTTAATGCTACTTACTTACTTAAATTGTCATTCTACTAGGCACTGGTGCTAGAAATAGTAAGTTTTTACTTTTTATTTTATACACTTGTATTTTATACACTTGAAACTTGTTGTAATTTGTTGTATTTTTTGTATTTTTTGAGCAATCTCTGGCACAAGAATTTCCTTCGGGATTAATAAAGTTCTATCTTATCTTATCTTATCTTAAATATGCCATGCAAAAAAAATTATATATATATTTTTTTGGATGCAGTCCAAAATAAAGCACATATATATGAAGTGATGAAGTGACCTCCTCTCTCTCTCATATTGTGGTCGGTTGGTTCGGTCGCTTGTTTTGGGCTGTTTTTCTAACAGTGAATCAACTTGGAAATGACTCCTAATATGGAATATCATAGACTGGGGGGGGTCTTTAAGTAGAATATCTGAGTACTTCAGGATTAGTAGTACTACTCCATCATGACCTCTGTGATACAGAAGGACAGATGTTGATTAAAAGAGTTTATTTCAGAATGTGACTGCTGACTGATGTTAACATGAAGTCTTTGTGCAGAGGTTGTTTTAATGCAGCTCAGAGCCTCAACACACAGAGGAACAGAAAGAGTTCCTCTGTAACAAAAGACTGCATTTGTCAGCTGAAGCAGCGCCGCAGCGTTTGGTCCTGGGGGGGCAGGGGGGGGGGGGCGGGGGACAGTAGGAGTCATCGATCCAAGAGTGTCGCTGCTGCTGCAGCACTGATTTCTCCCCAAATCTGCAGTTTGTCCTTCAGGCTGCCGCTCACAGATCTCTGATCTGTTCATAACATCGTCTCTGCTGACTGACGTCTCATCACATCGACACGTCTCAGTCATATTTACTTATGATGAGAAGACAGAAGACGGATGTGATGAGATGTAGAAAGAGCTGCAGGAGAGCTGCAGCAGTGAGGAGGGAAACTGCTGCAGGAGAAACTCTCTACTGCTGCAGCACACTCACTGATGCTTTACAGATAGAAAGACGGAGCGTTAGATATAGAATAATAAATGGGTTCATTTAGTCTTTATTTAAATGATTAAATTAGAAAATCATTAGATATGTGTTAATAAATAATGCTATTTTATTATTCAAAATATTAGCTTCACTTTACACAAAGATTCCTGCAAACTGAATCCTTCACAGTTCTGTTTCCTGCTACAAGTTCTCCGGTAATTTCTCAATAAGAAGCTTCCTGGAGAGAAGTAAACATATATTAGGGCTGTCAAACGAACATATTTAATTAAGATTAATCACATGATTGTCCTTAGCTAATCACGATTAATCGCATATTTTTTATCTGTTCTAAATTAACCTTAAAGGGAGATTAGTCAAGTATTTAATCCTCTTATCAACATGAGAGTGGACAAATATGCTGCTTTATGTAAATGTATGTATATATTTATTATTGTTAATCAATTAACAACACAAAACACTGATAGATATTGTCCAGAAACCCTCACAGGTTCTGCATTTAGCATAAAACAATATGCTCAGATCATAACATGGCAAACTGCAGCCCAACAGGCAACAACAGCTGTCATTATTAACAGTATTAACATTATTAACATTATTAAATCTGGAACCATCAAATATTTTTACATGAAAAATGACTTCAGATTGTTTCATATTCATTTTCGGTCAATGGATTAATTGATTAATTAACTAATAGTTTCAGCTGTATATATCTTATATAAACTGTTAGGGAGTTTAATTTATAACAAAACATCAACAAAAAAAAAGGAAAGAAAAAATGTCCCAAATCTATTAGTAATATGTGGAAAATATAAGTGAAAAATGCCTATTATTAACATTATTATTAGAATTTAAAAAAAATAGTAATAAAAATAATAAAACATAATTATTATTATTGTAAAAATCTTAATGTATAAAGTAACTAAAGCTGTCAGATAAATTAAGTACAAGTAGAAAAGTGACTTAAAGTAAAGTACAAGTACCTCAACTTTGTACTTGAGTAAATGTACTTAGTTACATTACAGCACTGATTAAAAGGATCGTATTTGTTTTCTGTGGAAAAATATAAAAAAATGACAGAAAGGTATTGGTAAAATGTGAAACATATAAGTGAAAAATGTCAGAAACATGTACAGTTCTTTTTCCTGCTACAAGTTTAGCATTGAAAAAGAATGCTCCAAAATTGTTCCAAAATTATTAGTAAAATATGCAGAAAATGTCCAAAAATATCTAAAAAGATACGAAAAATGCCCCAAATATATAAGTAAAATATATGAAAAATATACGTGAAAAATGTCTAAAAATATAAGTGAAACATATCCGAAAAGTCTAAAAATGATTAATAAAATATGTGAGAAATAACCGAAAATTATGTGAAAAATATACGAAAAATGTCCCAAATATATTAGTATAATATGTGAAAAATATAAGTGAAAAATGTCCAAAAAATATGTGAAAAATATACGAAAAATGACCCAAATATATTAGTAAAATATAGGAAAAATATAAGTGAAAAATGTCCAAAAATATAAGTGAAACATATCCAAAAAGTCTAAAAATGATTAATAAAATATGTGAGAAATATCTGAAAATTATGTGAAAAATATATTAAAAATGTCCCAAATATATTAGTGAAAGATGTGGAAAATATAAATGAAAAAAAAGACTATTATTAACATTATTAAAAGGAAAATCGATTAATTGATTAATGAATTAATGAATTAATAGTTTAAAATGTACTTGTATAAACTGTTGGGGAGTTTAATTTATAACTAAACATCAGATTTTATAAACTCTTCATATGTTTTGTGTGAAAAACTATTAATGTGTAAAGTATTTAAAGCTGTCAGATAAATGTAGTGGAGTAGAAGTAGAATATTTTATATATGTGTCCATCAGTGAGACTTTAAACAAACACTGACTGAGCTCACGTCCACCTACACAACAGACCAGCAGTCTGTTGAGTCACTGCTCAACAACCTTATCAGCCCACACACATAAAGCTGTATTATATACAGTATATTATATTATATAAATATATACAGGTGGATCTGTTTTATATTTAGATTTTTTAATCCAGGAAACAGAAACTTTCTTTTTCTTCTTTTGGAAAACCAACCTGTTCTCAGTCCTGTAACTTCAACTGATCAGACTGTCATCAGGCTGTTAAATAGGTGTTATCAGTTATCAGCTCCATAGATGTGGGTCAGTAGGGGAAAAGTCTGAAAAAATTCCAAAGAAGTCTGAAAAAAAAGTCTGAAAAATGTCTGAAAATGTCAGAAAAAAAAGTCAGAAAAATGCCCCAAAAATGTCCAGAAAATGCCCCCAAAAAGTAAAAAAAAAAGTCTGAAAAATAAGTCTGAAAATTGTCAGAAAAAATGTCAGAAAAAAGTCCCAAAGTCTGAAAATTGCCCGAAAACTACGGAAGATGTTGAAAAAAAAAGTAAAAAAAAAAGTAAAAAAAAATATCCCAAAAAATTGACAGAAAAAATGTAAGAAAAAAAGTCCCAAAGAAACTGAAAATTGTCAGAAAAATGTCTGAAAATGTCGAAAAAAAAGTCAGAAAAATGTCAGAAAAAAGTCAGAAAAATGTCTGGAAAATGTCTGAAAAAAGTCCCAAAAAGTCTGAAAATTGTCAGTAAAATGTTGAAAAATGTCGGAAAAAAAGTAAAAAAAATGTCAGAAAAAAGTCAGAAAAATGGCTCGAAAATGTCTGAAAAAAGTCCCAAAAAGTTTGAAAAATATCTGAAAATGTCGGAAAAAAAGTCAGAAAAATGTCTGAAAAATGTCTGAAAAATACCCAAATAATAGCCTGAAAGTTGTGCGAAACATGTCTGAAAAATGCCCCCAAAAAGTCCAAAAAGTCCAGAAAATGTTCAAAAGAAAGGCAGAAGAAAAGTCCGATACTGGTATCATAGTAAACTATAAACCTGATGAATCCGTCGGTACCAACCAGGTCAGACTAGCTTGTAGTGAAGGAGGTTAAATAACGCTCCAAACTTACACTACAGGAAAAACTGTCCAACCATTTTCAAGGTGTCCACTCCGATGTTGATAAGAGCATGAAATACTTAAATCTCCCTCTAAGGTTCATTTAGAACAGATAATAAATGTGAGATTAATCCTGATTAACTGTATTTAAATGTGTCGACAGCTCTGATGGTCGTTCTGTAAAGTTTGAGTTGAGTTAAAGTTTCTTCTTGTTGTGGTCGAGAGCAGAATTAAAGGTGGAAGGTGTTTAATGAGGGTATTTAAGGTGGTCGGGGTCTAAACATCCATTAACCCGCCGCCGCTGTCGGCCTTCTTCTTCTTCTCCTCTCAGTAAGTGGCAGATTAACGTCGGCTGCATCTCTTTGGAGTCAGAAGGGAGGACGAGCAGGAAGAGAAGAAGAAGCCATTAAAGGCTAAAGAGTGTTTTCAGCTCTGCAGCAGCGTAATGACTCCATCTTCTCTCTCTCTGTGACCAGCAGTTATTAATATTATTATTATCATCAGTCTGCAGCTTCACTCTACGTTCTCACACTTTTACTGTCCCCTATTATATTCACATTTAACACACATTTATCAGCTTATTTAGTCACTTTATGGAGGAGAAAATAACATAACTGTATTTTTACAAATAATTTTACAGATTGATTTAAAGATAGAATACACATTTATCTTACGTATCAGCATTTGTATTTTTTATTATTAATTAATTTAATAGTTATAATTAATAATTATATATATAAATATCATTTAATTCAATGACTAATGGTTTTCTTATTTAATCATTTAAATGCAGCCTTAATTAAACATTTATGGTTTATTTTTCTATATAACTACATTTTATATTTTGAATTAATCTGATGTAATAAACTGCTGAAAAGTTTTAGTTTTCCTTCCCAGCTGTTTTTATATCTTGTTCCATTTTATCTCACAATATTCAGCCGTTTAATTAAAAACAATTACAACGAGCAAAGTATATTATTTTATATTTTATTCTATTTTATATATATTCTATTTCTTTTCTATATTTTAAGTTTTGCACTATTTTTATGTCTTATCCTCATTTTTCTTGCGTGTTTCTCTTTTATTTCATTGTTGGAGGCAGCCTGAGAACAACGACTGCTTCTCTGTAATTGTTGAGCATGAAGACAAATAAAGAACTTTTCCAGTAATCACTGTTATTCTGTCTTATTTTAAGATACTGAGACTTGAAGAAAATGAGTTGGTTTTAATGTATAAATGGAACAAAGTGAGCGACTGAGCGACTGACCACAGAGCTGCAGGACAGAAGGGAAGACATTAAAATAAAACTCATGTTTAATAAAAAACATGTTTCACCTGTTAAAGCACACTGATCACATGTCAAGCCCTCTTTAACTTTGATATATATATATATATATAACTACTACTACTACTGCCACAGTCTCTAATTAGCATGCTGGTGCAGCAGACTGATTATTAACGGTATCTTCTTCTGTGCTTCCTTCACACGTTCAAACAGATACTTTAAAATATATCAATATATTAATAAAATATGTGACAACTATCAGTGAAAAATGTCAAAAAGAATAAGTGTAAAGTATCCAAAATATGTATTTGTAAAATATGCGAAACAATATAAGTAAAAAATGTCCAAAAATATGTGAAAAATATACGAAAAATGTACCAAATATATTACTAAAATATATGAAATATATAACCGATGTCCATAAATATGTGAGAAATATACGAAACTTTTTAGTAAAATATGGGAGAAATATAAGCGAAAAATGTCCAAAAAACATGTGATAAATATACGAAAAATGTCCCAAATGTATTAGTAATATGTGGACAATATAAGTGAAAACTGCCTATTATTAACATTATTATTAAAATTAAAACAAAATAATAATAAAAATAATAAAACATTATTGTAAAAATCTTAATGTATAAAGTAACTAAAGTTGTCAGATAAATGTGGAGAAGTACAAGAAGAAAATTACTTTAGTAAAGTACAAGTACCTCAAATGTGTACTTGAGTAAATGTACTAAGTTACATTAAAGCACTGATTAAAATGATCATATTTGTTTTCTGTGGAAAAATATTAAAGATGACAGAAAAGTATTAGTAAAATGTGAAACATATAAGTGAAAAATGTCAGAAACATGTACAAAAAATTTTCCAAAATTATTAGTAAAATATGCAGAAAATGTCCAAAAATATGTAAAAATATACGAAAAATGCCTCAAATCTATTAGTATAATATATGAAAAATATAAGTGAAAAATGTCCAAAAATATAAGTGAAACATATCCGATAAGTCTAAAAATGATTAATAAAATATTTGAGAAATATCTGAAAATTATGTGAAAAATATACTAAAAATGTCCCAAAATTATTAGTATAATATGTGAAAAATGTCTAAAAAATATGTGAAAAATATATGAAAAATGTTCCAAAATAATTAGTAAAATATAAGTGAAAAATGCCTATTATTGACATTATTAAAGGGAAAATCGATTAATTGATTATTTGGGTGATTAATTGGTTTCTGCTGTGCTTGTATAAAAATGTATAAAATGTTGGGGAGTTTAATTTATAATAAAACATCAGATTTTATAGATTCGTCATGTTTTTTACATAAAAATCTTAATTTATAAAGTAACTAAAGCTGTCAGATAAATGTAGTAAAGTACAAGTACCTCAAATTTGTACTTGAGTAAATGTACTTAGTTACATTGATTAAAGGATCCTCTTTGTTGCTTTAAAGGTAAATTAATCTGTCGTCTGTGTTTTGTGTCCACAGTGCAGATCTTCATCCTGCTGACCGACACACTGAGTGTGTGTGTGTGTGTGTGTGTGTGTGTGTGTGTGTGTGTGTGTGTGTGTGTGTGTGTCACCTCATCTTCATCATCTTCATCACACACACTTTAACTACACAGCAGACTGCTGTCACTTATTTTATCTCTCTCTCTCTCTCTTTTAAAATCCTCTGTTTTCATATTGGATCTCCTTCAGATTCTCTGCATGATGTTCAACATGAATCCTGAATGAAAATCACCGTTTATATATCTGCAGTTTAAAGCGTCTCCACACTGCTGCTCTTTTCTCTTTAATATCTTCGCTCACACAAAACAAGACATTTTGACGATCATGTGTTTCTGATTCATATTTCATATCCTCCGTTATTTCCTCCTGGAGGGAGGACATGACATGAATGTTAACAGACGGATCGTAGAACTCTGTGTTTTTCTAGGGAACGAAGCCAACAGTTTATACTACAAATACAACATCAGAATACTAATTATTTCTGCAGGTGTAGTCAAATATAAGAAGAATAAATCACGTTTTTTGGTGAAGCAGCAGAGCTTCGGATGCGATGCCTTGAAAGCAACATGACTCCGACCATATTTAATACATAATTAAAGACACTGATGCATGTCTGACATCATGTAGAGATGCAGCAGCTTCCAGATGGAGGTGTGCTGCAGCCGACACACCCACTGAGCTCCACATGCTGCACTGCCCACACATGATGAGGTGAAATAAGAGACAGGTGTCCTCCCTACCTGGTCCTAGTGGACAGGAAGCTGCAGGCTGCTGTTCATTGTGTCTCTGCAGCAGGAGGTCCAGGTCCAGGTCCAGGTCCGGGTCCAGGTCCAGGGGTGTTTCGAGGAAGCAGCAGCACTGAACACAGAATAAGTCAGATCAGAGAGCAGATAGTGGAGAGAAGAGTCGGTTAGATGTTTAAATAGTGGAGCAGCAGCAGCTCTTCTGTTTTATTGATTATTGTTCGTGGTGATGCAGAGTGGGACGTCGCTGCAGCAGCTTTCTGTCTCTTCACTGCAGGAAGGGAGGGGTGTGTGTGTGTGTGTGTGTGTGTGTGTGTGTGTGTGTGTGTGTGTGTGTGTGTGTGTGTGTGTGTGTGTGTGTGTACAGTATCATCTCCATCTTCCACCAGTGTGAAGCTCACTGAAGCTAAAAGCAGTGCCTGTCAAAAACTTTCAAAATAAAAGCCTAGTGGGGGTCTTCGTGTGTGAGTAGAGTTCAAACACACAAATCTGCACATTTATATATTTAATGAGATGATTATTTATTAAGTAATTTTAATAAAAATATGTGAAAAATATATGTAAAAATGTCAGAAAAATTTACAAAAAAATGTCGCAAAAAGATTAGTAAAATATGTGAAAAATGTCCCAAAAATATGTAAAATATATACGAAAAATATTGCAACATTATTAATAAAATATGTGAAAAATATACAAAGGAATTCCAAAAATATGTGAAAAATGTACGAATAATGTTACAAATATATTAGTAAAATATGTGTAAAAATATAAGTGAAAAATGACCAAAACATATGTGAAAAATATCTGAAAATTATTACTAAAATATGTGAAAAATGTCCAAAAAATGTGACAAATATACGAAAAATGTCTCAAATATGTTAGTAAAATATGTGAAAAATATAAGTGAAAATTATCCAAAAAATATGTGAAAAAAAATATCTGGAAAATGTTTGAAAATTATTTTTAAAATATGTGACAAATGTCCAAAAAATGTGAAATAATATACGAAAAATGTCCCAAAATTATTAGTAAAATATGTGAAAAATATAATTGAAAAATGACAGAAAAATATGTGAAAAATATACAAAAGAATTCCAAAAATATGTGAAAAATATACGAATAATGTTCCAAATATATTAGTAAAATATGTGTAAAAATATAAGTGAAAAATGACCAAAACATGTGTGAAAAATATCTGAAAATTATTACTAAAATATGTGAAAAATGTCCAAAAAATGTGACAAATATACGAAAAATTTCTCAAATATGTTAGTAAAATATGTGAAAAATATAAGTGAAAATTATCCCAAAAATATGTGAAAAAAATATCTGGAAAATGTTTGAAAATTATTTTTTAAATATGTGACAAATGTCCAAAAAATGTGAAAAAATATGCGAAAAATTTCCCAAAAGTATTAGTAAGATATGTGAAAAATTTACAGAAATGTCCCAAATATATTAGTAAAATATTATATTGAATATTGAGCCTACAATCTTGTGATAGCAACGCTCTTATTTTGGAGGAAGATGAGCCCGTTTCCTGTATGGCAGTGGTTCACTGTGGTGGAGATGCTGCACCTTTTTCTGTTCCCAACCTGCTGAGATTCTGCTGACGGAGCACAAACCCAACAATGCACCAGTCAGTCTACAACCACATCCTTCACTGACAATGATATCATATATCATATATCATTATTATTATTATTAATAACAGGTTTAAATCATGATATTCATGTTTAGTATCTGTATCAATAAAAACAATATGAACCCCTTTATCAGGAAATATCTTCTAATAAAGAGCAAATAAATACCAACATTATTAATATTTTAACCACTAATATATATTTACTTTGCATTGGACAGAATGTGTTTTATTTAATTGTTTTATTTTGAAACGAGTGTATTAATAGTGTTTCCTGCCATCCAGTGGTCACAGTCAGGAACTACAACACTGCATTTAAAATCTAACACACATGCACACACACACACACACACACACACACACACACACACACACACACACACACACACACACACACACACACACACACACACACACTCTCTCACACACACACACACACATACACACTGTAATTTCAGTATATTCTTATTAATATCAATATGTATAACTAATTATTAGTGAGATTATCATCAATAATAACTGTAATATCAGTATATTCGTTATTAATATCAATATCTGGGTGTTTCTGCAACTACGATCACTTTTGACTCTCACAAATAAAAAGAAAATCAACCTCTTTGAATTTAACCATCAGAGTTTGTAAAACATATAAACAGGAACATTAAATAACATCTAGTGGTTCAGATTTTAATCTGTAACATGTTTATTTTTTTATAGTTTTCATCTACTGCTAATATATTTGGGACATTTTTTGTATATTTTTGGAAATTGTTTTGTATATTTTTCACATATTTTACTTATAATTTTGGTACATTTTTTTGTATATTTTTGTATATTTTTCCACATATTTTACTAATAATTTGGGACATTTTTGTATATTTTTGGACACTTTTCACACATTTCTCTAACAATTTTCGAAGATTTTTTTGTATATTTTTCTGACATTCTCACTTCTATTTTTTACATTTTACTAATACTTTTCTGTCATTTCTTAATATTTTTCACCTGCTAAATTCTGTTTCCATAGAAACCAGATTTGTTTGGCGTTGAATAAAACTTTTACGATGTTATTTGTTCGGTAAGGACTCAGAAGTGTGGGACACATTTAGATGAAAAAATCATATAAATGATTGGTAAGCAAATAAATGTTTGTTTATTTGTTTCACACATATAAAATACATACTGAGGAGTATTGTGGATACGAGCAGCTTTTATGTATAATGTGATTTTTTTTTTAATTTTAGTAGGGCTGTCGTTAATGCAAATTCGATTAACGTCACTAATTTCTTTAACGCATAAACACAATCGATCTTTCGGATGTTGTAGCGGGCTGCAGTTTGCCATGTTATGATTGGAGCATATTGTTTTATGCTAAATGCAGAACCTGTTAGGGTTTCTGGACAATATCTGTCATTGTTTTGTGTTGTTAATTGATTTACAATAATAAATGTATATATACTTTCACATAAAGCAGCATATTTGTCCACTCCCATGTTGATAAGAGGATTAAATACTTGACAAATCTCCCTTTAAGGTACAATTAGAACAGATAAAAAACGTGTGATTAATCACGATTAGCTAAGGACAATCATGTGATTAATCTTAATTAAGTATGTTCGTTTGACAGCCCTAATATATGTTTATTTTATTCTTATTGAGAAATTACAGGAGAACTTGTAGCAGGAAACAGAACTGTGAAGGATTCAGTTTTTCAGAAATCTTTGTGTAAAGTGAAACTAATATTTTGAATAATAAAATAGCATTATTTATTAACACATATCTAATGATTTTCTTATTTAATCATTTAAATAAAGACTAAATGAGCCCATTTATACCCATTGGTACATTTTGAACAGATATTAATTTGCGATTAATCGTGATTAACTAGTTGAATCGATCGTCAGCCCTTAAAGCTGCAGTATGCGATATCGGCGCAAATATGATTTAAAAAAGTTATTTTTAGAAAACGGTCGCCATATGGTGACAGTAGTACATGAAACAGGTAACCTGAGTTAAATCCTGTTCCTCTGTGTCCTACTGTGTCCTCCGGTGCTCCTAACGGCATCTGAAGGATTTCACTTACCGGAGGAAAACAAGGTCCGCTGTCCAGCTGCAGTCTATGAGAGCCGGCTGTCAATCACTCTGAACTCCGACCAAACGGTCAAACTAGGCAGCGCTGATCAGATATGAATCAATATTCTGTTTCTGTAATGACTATTTCTCTCCTCAGATGTTCTCAGAATCATCTTGTAGTTACTGTTTAGCTGTAAAATGAGAAAGTTTGTGACCTAGCCGCCATTGTAAAATCTGTTGAAGGAAGCCAAGTTCTGGTCACATGACCGGAGCACAGCCAATAGGAACGCTCTCTCTCTCTGAAATGACCTGTGATTGGTCAAAATCTGCCGTCACGGGGCTAGATTTTTTCTAAAGCCTGAAAACAGAGCCATGAGGAGGAGCAGAAGTCTAGTTTTCTCTCAGAACACTTGAATTACAATATGCTGGAAGGTTATTATGGGATTTTTTCCAAATTATGCCAAAAAATTGTTGCCTACTGCAGCTTTAAATACTTGACAAATCTCCCTTTAAGGTAAATTTTGAACAGATATTAATTTGCGATTAATCGTGATTAAATATTTGAATCGATTGTCAGCCCTTAAGTTTTAGATATTTTTGAGAAAACACTTTTATTCTGAAGGAACACGGTGCTTCAACGCGTTTCCGGTTTCGTTTGTTGTTGTCCCGTTCTGTTTCCGGTGTGGATGCAGCCGCAGCTGTTTCATGGTTCCAAAATGACCAAACTGCAGCTGCTGAACTCCTTCCTGACGGAGCGGCTGACGGTGGTGGTGAAGGAGATCCTGGACGTGGTGGAGGACACGGTGACGGAGTACCGGGAGGAGACCAACCGGACGAAGCGGGAGAACGAGAGCCTCCGGAGGCAGCTGCGGGACATCCTGCTGCTGGAGGCCGAGACGGAGTGGCTGAGTAAGGGCCGAGGCGAGCTGCGGGAGAACCGCGCTCCAGACCGCGTTGAGAAAACAGGCGCATTTTAAACTTTAACAGCGAACTGACGTTAAACGCGATTAAAACACGGATTTCAAAGTCTCTACGTGTAGTTAAGGAGCCGGTGTTAAATTCGGCACGTGTGACATGAACCCACTCGGTCGACATTTTGTGCCAAATGTGACTTTTCGTAGCAAGTTGTCCGTTACTTCCGCTTTTCCCTGCGAGCTTCCGCTTATGTTCCGAGAACAGAGTTAACGACTGAAAGTGAGAAGCGATACTTTTTAGATTCTATAACAATATGCCGAATTAACCTTTGTAATATATTGTTAGAGAATTCATTAAAATATTATATGTTCATGTGGTTTATTTTGAATGTAAAACAAGATTACATTTAATTGCCTGATTATCGCATGGAGTCTGGCGTGTCGTTCTCTCCAGGTGGGAGATGTTCAGTTTTGGGGCTACTGGTTAACTAACTTACTTTATTAAACTTCCATTTACAGTCTCAGCTGACTGACAGTCATTTGTGTTTATATTAAAGGGGAATCCCGTACACATTTACATTATTTATCACATTCTAGGCTGTGGAGGACAGAAACCTGCTAAAATCAAAGATTCGATTAATAAATAAATATGTCATTAAATGCAGCAAAAGTAATATTAAAAATATGTTGTAGCTGAGGGGAAAATCCTGCATAAATAAATATAAAAATAAATATAAAATACATACAAAATAAATGCAAAAATAACGACATGAATAAAAAAATAAATGCTAAAATAAATAATATATTTAGAAATTAATAAAAAATAAATAAATAAATAAAAGGGAAAATTAAACAGAAGAATAAATAAAAAAGGGAATTAATTAAAGATAAATAAAAATGCAAATTGAAACAGAAATATCAATTTATGTCACATTTTATGAATTAATTAATGGCTACATTTATTTTTAATATTTTTGCTACATTTAATGACATATTTATTTATTGAGTCATTCATTTATTTTTGGACAGAAAAATGAGCTTTTCTGAAATATATCTTTTTATAAATGTAATTTTTCCAGTAATGTTGAAAAATAAGTGATTGTGAAAAAAGACTTAATATAAAGGTTCAGACTTGTTGTGCGACCTCATTAAATTCTGTGTATTTATTTGAATCAGACTTTACAGTCGGAGCGTCTCAGTCCGGTGATGTTTGTTCATACTGCTGTATTGACTCGTGTGTTGTTCTGGGTTGTTTCAGGGTCGACCAGGTCCAGTCTTGGTTTTGGTTCTCCTGAGCAGCCGCCCCGTGATCCGGAGCCGAGGTCCCGCTCAGAGGAGCCCGACTCCGCCCTGAACCGGCCCCGACCGCCACCAGCTAACGCCGCCAAGCCGACTCACGAGCAGGTCGTTACTGTGCAGCTGCTGCCGGTCCAGAGCGAGGCGGACCAGAAGCCCGTCCTCCCGCCGGGGGACCAGAAGCCCGCTGAGGCCTGGGAGCCGGTCCTGGAGCCGGTCCCGGAGCCGGACCCTCAGAAGGAGGCGTTTGGGAAAGCTTCACCTCTTCCTGCTCACTCCTCCCTGAACCCGGCCTCCGCCGCGGGCCCTAAAGTTGAGGTTCCTGTGGTCAGCGAGGAGCGCCGCGGCCCGGCCTCCTGCGGCCCGGCCCCCCCCGGCCCGGCCCCCCCCGGCCCGGCCCCCCCCACCATCAAGACTGAACCTGAGGAATACAAAGTGAGCGAACCTGAAGGTCACACGGACGCTCTGACGGCGTCCCACGCCACACAGGAAGGCGTCAGAAACAGGACGGCGGCGGTGCGCGCAGACCGACACGAAGCTCATCGAAACAGGAAGTCGTGTCAGGAGAAGGTCGCCGCCGCCGCCGACGTCACGGCCGCCGGTTACGTCCCCGAGCTCGTCCACCGCTGCCCTCGCTGCGGCGAGGCGTTCGGCCAGGCCGGCAGCCTCCGCCTCCACCTGGAGCAGAAGAGGAAGTCCTACGCCTGCGACTGGTGCTGTAAATCCTTCGCGCAGTCGGCGGACCTGCGGCGCCACCTGCGCACGCACACGGGCGAGAGGCCGCACCGCTGCACCTTCTGCTCCAAGAGCTTCAGCCAGAGAGGAAACCTGCGGCGCCACCTGCGCATCCACACGGGGGAGCGTCCGTACAGCTGCCCGTACTGCTGCCGCACCTTCAGCGACGGAGACACCATGAAGAAACACAAGCGCACGCACTCGGGAGAGAAACCGTATCGCTGCGTCCAGTGTTCCAAAACCTTCGCCAGCGCCAGCGGCCTGCAGATACACTTAAAGAGGGACATGTGCTCCGTGGCCAACGCCTGATTGGTCCGTTCAGGAGACTCCTCGTCCGACTGCACGTTTGATGCAGAAACTCTGATGATGATAACGGATCTACATTCCTGCTGAGAGTCTTTAAAGCACTTTGTTGAGTCTCTGAACGCGACAGGAAGCAGTTAACAGGCAGCTACACATGATGACATCATCATCACGCCTTCACGTCTATTTATTTATTTCTTACTGTAGTTGTGTTTCTGAGTCCGTCCTCCTCACGAGAGACGACAGAGGATTCATCAGTCTGCTCTCCTCACTTCTCTGCTTTGTGCCTCCTCGTCTCCTCGTCTCCTCGTCTCTTCGTCTCCTCGTCTCCTCGTCTCCTCGTCTCCTCTCTCCTCCTGCCTGGGACCTTGACGTCTCAATGGATTTTGAGGAGACGAGGAGACGAGGAGGCTTACCAAGGAGCTATGATCGAGGATACACCCGTGTTTCCTTTGCAGAAGTCTTTTCAGCACCGCGACGTATTAAAGAGGCGTTCTGGTCACGTTGGTCGTCGTCTCCTCCTCGCCTCCTCTCTCCTCTCGTCTCCTCCTCGCCTCCTCTCTCATCTCGTGTCCTCCTCGCCTCCTCTCTCCTCTCGTCTCCTCCTCGCCTCCTCTTGTCTCCTCCTCGCCTCCTCTCTTCTCACATCTCTACCTCGCCTCCTCGCGTCTCTTCTCGCTTCTCCTCCTCGCCTCCTCTCTCCTCACGTCTCTCCCTCGCCTCCTCCCGTCTCTCCCTCGCCTCCTCCCGTCTCTTCCTCGCCTCCTCTCTCCTCTCGTCTCCTCCTCGCCTCCTCACTTCTCGCGTCTCCTCCTCGCCTCCTCTCTCCTCTTCTCTCCTCTCGTCTCCTCCTCCCTCCTCGCGTCTCCTCCTCGCCTCCTCGCGCCTCCTCCCCTCCTCGCGTCTCTTCCTCGCCTCCTCGCGTCTCTTCCTCGCCTCCTTGCGTCTCGTCCTCGCCTCCTTGCGTCTCCTCCTCCCTCCTCTCGTCTCCTCCTCTCTCCTCGCGTCTCCTCCTCGCCTCCTCCGCTCCCATCTCAGGTGGGAGGGACTAAGACGAGAGGAGAGGAGGCGAGGAAAGGAGGCGAGGATGTACAGACTGGTAAATGAGGAGAGCCCAGTGAGTGTCCTCACTGGTTCCCAGCGTCCTCTGATGGTCCAAATGAAGGACTGTTTGACTTTTTACTGCAATACTAAAATCTAAATATTAATATATTATTTATTTTCTTTTGTTATCAGTGTTAGAAGGTTTGAACTGTGTCTGAGAACACTTCCTGTTTCATGAGGAGATCATGAGGCATTATGGGAAATGATGTTTCACAGACCGGGTCGGTCCCAGTGTGAGTGTGTGTGTGTATGTGTGTGTGTGTGTGTGTGTGTGTACGTCTCTTCTGTGATTATTATTATTATTATTATCAGTATTTTGTATTGATGTGAAACATCTGTTTTTTTAGGCAAAATAAACGAGTGAAACTGTTGATCCTCTAAAACGTCGACTGATTAATAAAATCACATATTTAGATTCTTCAGCTGAGATTCAGATTCAAACGACGGCCACAGTTACTTTATGATTATAGTTTTAATTATTAATCATTTATCCACTTTGGTCCATTTTCTATTTTATGAACTGATTTATGTTTTGGTTGTAAAAAGTAACTAAATAAATAAATAAATGCAGTGCAGTAAAAAGTACAATATCTCCCTCTGAGATGTAGTGGAGGAGAAGTAGAAAGTACTCAGGTAAAGTACAAGTACTTGTATCAGAGCAGTGATGTATTTGGTGTTTTACCTTTTCAACAGTTCGTGTCCCGTCTTTGAATCTTTGCAGCAAAATGAAACAATGGAATTAAAAACAGGTAACAGACATAAACAACTCCCATAACCCATTAATAACTGTTATATGTTATATATATATAAATATATATGTATATATATATATACATATATATTTGTTTAGTTTGAGCTTTAAACGTTCGCAGCTGTTCTTTGTGTCGGAGGTGTTTCCTCTTGTTCACCTGATTACAGCTCTGTGTGGGCGTGGCCAAACGGATGATTGACAGCTATGTGTGGGCGTGGCCAGACGGATGATTGACAGCTCTCTGTGGGCGTGACCAGACGGATGATTGACAGCTGCTTCCACTCCATCAGGACATGAACTGTTTGATTCACATCAATGAGAAAAGTTACACTACTGTATTTATTTACTTAGATTATCATTTATCATTATTCCACTTGTGAGTTTCGTGCTCTTCTCTGTATGTGGTGTGAATAGTTTGGCTGACCCGGGGTCAGTTTACAGGCAGGATGTGACTGTATTGATTGTTTATCTGTGGTCTGTATTGATTAGTTCTACTTCCTGTTTCAGGAGGCGTTCAGTGACCTTAAAGGACGGTGAGATGATGAAGAGTGTGAACTTCTCACCTGTACAGTGAGACTGAACAATCAATACAATAATAATATATATTCATTACAATAATCAATACGTCACCAACATCCACGGCTTCTTGTAATACTATATATAGTAATAATCTATGGAGGACAGAAGCTGCCAAAATAAATAGATAAATGACTCATTAAATGAATATGCCATTAAATTAAATTAAATAAAATAAATGTAGGTATTCGTTAATTGATAAAATGTGATATAAATAGATATTTCAGTTTTAATTTGCTTGTTTATTAAATTACCTTTGTATTAATTCCCCTATTTATTTACTCTTCAGTTTAATTTTCCCTTTGATTTATTTATTTATTTTTTATTTATTCATTTATTTTTATTAAATTTTAAATCTATTTATTTCCTTTTGCATTTATTCTATCCATCTATCTATCTATCTATCTATCTATCTATCTATCTATCTATCTATCTATCTATCTATCTATCTAAATATATATATCTATATATATATATATATATAGATATATATATATATATATATGTGACATAAATTACAATAGAAGAGTAGATAGATAGGGGAATTAATACAAAGTTAAATAAATAAAGAAACCAAAATACAACAGAAATATCATTTTATGTTACATTTAAATAATGCCTACATTTATTTTTTATATTATTTCTGGTTTTAGGGGGCAGCAGTGAACCACTAACACAGACTCACTGCTCCGCCTGTGTTCTGGCTGTAGGGGGCAGCAGTGAACCACTAACCAAGACTCACTGCTCCGCCTGTGTTCTGGCTGTAGGGGGCAGCAGTGAACCACTAACCAAGACTCACTGCTCCGCCTGTGTTCTGGCTGTAGGGGGCAGCAGTGAACCACTAACAGACTCACTGCTCCGCCTGTGTTCTGGCTGTAGGGGGCAGCACTGAACCACTAACCCAGACTCACTGCTCCGCCTGTGTTCTGGCTGTAGGGGGCAGCACTGAACCACTAACCCAGACTCACTGCTCCGCCTGTGTTCTGGCTGTAGGGGGCAGCAGTGAACCACTAACAGACTCACTGCTCCGCCTGTGTTCTGGCTGTAGAGGGCAGCAGTGAACCACTAACAGACTCACTGCTCCGCCTGTGTTCTGGCTGTAGGGGGCAGCAGTGAACCACTAACACAGACTCACTGCTCCGCCTGTGTTCTGGCTGTAGGGGGCAGCAGTGAACCACTAACCCAGACTCACTGCTCCGCCTGTGTTCTGGCTGTAGGGGGCAGCAGTGAACCACTAACACAGACTCACTGCTCCGCCTGTGTTCTGGCTGTAGGGGGCAGCAGTGAACCACTAACCCAGACTCACTGCTCCGCCTGTGTTCTGGCTGTAGGGGGCAGCAGTGAACCACTAACCCAGACTCACTGCTCCGCCTGTGTTCTGGCTGTAGGGGGCAGCAGTGAACCACTAACACAGACTCACTGCTCCGCCTGTGTTCTCGCTGTAGGGGGCAGCAGTGAACCACTAACCCAGACTCACCGCTCTGCCTGTGTTCTAGCTGTAGAGGGCAGCAGTGAACCACTAACACAGACTCACTGCTCCGCCTGTGTTCTGGCTGTAGGGGGCAGCAGTGAACCACTAACCCAGACCCACTGCTCCGACTGTGTTCTGGCTGTAGGGGGCAGCAGTGAACCACTAACCCAGACCCACTGCTCCGCCTGTGTTCTTGCTGTAGGGGGCAGCAGTGAACCACTAACCCAGACCCACTGCTCCGCCTGTGTTCTGGCTGTAGGGGGCAGCAGTGAACCACTAACAGACTCACTGCTCCGCCTGTGTTCTCGCTATAGGGGGCAGCAGTGAACCACTAACCCAGACTCACCGCTCCGCCTGTGTTGCATTCCAAATTTATTGTTGCATCGTACATAAAACACCTGATAGAAATGTAGGAACACCTGTAAAGCACGAGATCAGTGTAAACAACAGTCCAACGATATATCGTATAGAAAGCCACATTCATACATTCAGTCGTGCATAAAAGAAGAAGAAGAAGAAGAAGAAGAAGAACGATAACACTGAACAGAAGAATCATTGAACCTGAATGTTTCAACATGTCTCAACATTAGAAAACAGGCAGTAAAGAGATATAAAGAAGTATATCAACATATTGCATCATGCAACACCGAGGAAGAACCACTTGTAGTGATATATCATCATCATCGTCATCATCATCATCATCATCATGGCAACAATAGGATGCAGTTTGTTTTTTCACAGTCTCGTTGAGGAGTGCAATAGAAATGTGATCCGTGCGTTATGATATGAATTCAGATTATAATATTAAGAGCAACATGACACCTGTACAGGTTTAAATGGCTCATATTTCATTCACATGTTTTTAATATCTTTTAAGTCCCCAACTGACAGTTCGCTAAGCCCCTCCCCCAAAACAGCGATTGTCCAATCATAGCTTAGCAACCAGGGCTGTCAAAGTTAACGCGATAATAACGCAAATTCGTTCTAACGCCACTACTTTCTAGTAGTAATACACTATGGAGGACGGAAGCTGCCAAAATAAATAAAGAAATGACTCAATAAATAAATAAATATGCCATTACATGTACCAAAAATAATATTAAAAATAAATGTAGGCATTAATTAAATGATAAGATGTGACATAAATTGATTTTTCTTTTTTAAATTTGCTTCTTTATTTATTTACCTTTGTATTAATTCCCTTTTTTATCTACTCTTCTATTAAATTTTCCCTTTTACTCATTTATTTATTTATTTTTATTAACTTTTAAACCTATTAATTTCCTTTTGCATTTATTTTTAATTTATTATATTAATTAATTTTCAATATATATATATATCATTTTAATTTATTATTATTATCATTATTACTTTATTTATTATTCATATCATTCATATTAAATCAAAAATAAATGTAAAAGTTAATTAAGGGAAAATTAAATAGAAGAGTAGATAAAAAGGAGAATTAATACAAAGGTAAATAAATAAAGAAGCAAATTAATACAGAAATATCAATTTATGTCACATTTTATCAATAAATTAATGCCTACATTTATTTTTAATATTATTTTTGGTTCATTTAATGTCATATTTATTTATCTATCGAGTAATTTTATTTTTGTATTTTGGCATCTTCAGTCCTCCATAATACCCAACGTGATCTCATGGGAAGGCGTATAAATAGCACGTCACTTCTAAGACATTTTGCGTGTCATGTCTACGCATTTTAAGCTTTTCACGCGTCATTTAACGCCCCGTTAAACATGTGGTTATTCAAACAAAACTACTCGGTTATGTTTATTACAAGATCATGTTTTGGGTTAAAATAATTGTGTTCAGGGTTACGTAACTTAAGCTACGTACGTAAGTTAAGTCATCAACGTAAATAAGTCAACAGTTGTGTTTTGGTTTAATCTGAATCTGCAAATTAACTAAAGATATCAAGAAATGTAGTGCAGTAAAAAGTACAATATTCTCTCTGAAGTGTAGTACAGTTGAAGTATAAAGTTGCCTCAAAATTGTACTTAACTTGAGTAAACATACTTGTTACTTTTACCTGTTGAAATCAAGGATTCAAATATGAATGTGAATTTAACGGTAAATCTGCCACCGTTAGCGTTGTAAACTGTGTAAAATGTGCAGTGTGAGAACAGCGACGAAGGGAGCGCGGCTTAGTGAACGTTCAATTACAAGGATTCTCGTGAAATTACAGTATATATTCTGGAGCATTTAAATCAGTGGACATGAAACCTCTTCACTGAAACATAGAGAGGTGAGATTCCCTTACTGTTAGCACCTTTAAATAACCCTCCATGCCTTTAAAATACTTCATACCAAAAAAAAGATTTAACAATTGCAGGAATAAATTAAATGACACATCTCTGCAGCTTTTCCAGACTGTTTTTCTGAAGCTGTCAGTGTTGCCAAATAAGACCGTCCTGTAATCAACGCCCTGAACTCGCCCAATCATCATAACATCTCACGTTTATGTTCTGTAGATGAATATAATTGTGCAAGAAAAAAAATAAAGCGCTCCTTCCAAGGACGCGCCTCCAGTCTTCTCCAGTGTAATTAGGCTAAAAACCAAAGTTACAATAATGAAAATGATCTCCAAAGTCTTTTATAACTTAAATGACATTTGGTTTTGTCATCAGCGATCAGTCGTTGTGTGTCGAGACTATCGGGGCCCTGTCGATCTTTACCTGCCTAATTAAGATTAAAAATAGTCCTATTGGTCTCAAAACCGCCCAATCTGGCAACACTGGTAGCTGTACCGATGAAGGAACCTCCATCCAATCAGCATTGAAAACCAAAGCATCTACATAACGAGGGGGGTGGGACTCAGCCAGATTACATGTTAGCTCCGATAAACTCACAGTGCACCACTTGTCCAGCATCATTGTTGTTATGTCAGGTTTTTATGTTACGTTGTTACGTTACGTTGGCATCTTACGCTGTCATGTTACGTTGTCATGTTACGTTGTCACGTTACTTTGTCCTGTTACGTTGTCACGTTACGTTGTCACGTTACGTTGTCACGTTACGTTGTCACGTTACGTTGTCACGTTATGTTGTCCCGTTACGTTGTTACGTTGACAAGCTCTGATAAACTCACAGTCCACCACTTGTCCGGCATTATTGTTGTTATGTCAGGTTGTTACGTTACATTGTTACGTTGTTACGTTACGTTGTTACGTTACGTTGTTACGTTACGTTGTTACGTTACATTGTTACGTTACGTTGTTATGTTACGTTACGTTGTTACGTTACGTTGTTACGTTACATTGTTACGTTACATTGTTACGTTACGTTGTTACGTTACGTTACATTGTTACGTTACGTTGTTACATTACGTTGTTACGTTACATTGTTACGTTGTTACGTCACGTCGTTACGTCACGTCGTTACGTCACGTCGTTACGTCACGTCGTTACGTCACGTCGTTACGTCACGTCGTTACGTCACGTCGTTACGTCACGTTTTTACGTTACATTTTTACGTCACGTTGTTACGTTGTTACGTTACATTGTTACGTTGACAAACTCTGATAAACTCACAGTCCACCACTTGTCCAGCATCATCCACAACAGCAGCCCAGTCGCTGTGAAAACATGTTGACGTTGTACGTTTCTGCAAACAACGGATACGTTAAATGTCAACGTTTTTACATTCGGTCGGAGCAGGTGATGTAGTATATCGAGCGACTGTTACTCAAAGTTACGTTGATACGTGACGTTACATTACGTTAGGCTGATATCTTAGGCTGTTACGCTACATTATTACGTTGTTACGTCAGGTTGTTACGTTAGGTTGTTATATTACATTGTTACGTTGCGTTGTTACGTTGTGTTGTTACCGGGCATTGTTACGTTGTGTTGTTACCGTGCGTTGTTATGTTGCGTTATTATGTTGCGTTGTTATGTTGTGTTGTTACGTTGCGTTGTTACATTGCGTTGTTACATTGTTACATTGCATTGGTACTTTGTTGTTGCGTTACGTTGTTGCGTTACGTTGTTGCGTTACGTTGTTGCGTTATGTTGTTGCGTTACGTTGTTACGGTACCTTGTTAGGCTACGTTGTTACGTTGCGTTGTTACGTTGCATTGTTACGTTGCGTTGTTACGTTATTATTTTAGCACAAACAATGATGTTCTTTCTAACTCTGACCAAGTAGCTTTGTTGCCTAAACCTAACCGATCGTTTCACAACGTTAACCACGTGGCGTTGTTCATTTCTGCAAGTTTAATACGAGGCTGATATGAAACATATTTTGGGTTCAGAAACGTCGACGTTCAACGTATCCGTGGTTTGCAGAAATGTACAATGCCAACATTTTGTTCTGCCGAGTGGGTTAGTTGATTGTTGAAACGTGTGTTGAATAAACTCAGATCTTATTGTCCTGTTAGCGATTGATCTAGGTAGCTCGCTAAGGGAGCTAACGAGCTTGGACAGCTAATGTGACTCTCTACTGTATCTAACGTATTTTTACCAGCTACAATAGTTCACCAACTAGCCGAGGTTAGTAATAATAAAAGGTAAAATAATTTAGATCAGACTTAGAAAATGGATCAACAGAAAAAAAAAACATTTTCTTGCCTTTCAGGGCTTCCGTAGTTTTAGATGAACGCTGTAGTAGAAAAACAAACATGCAGTGTGACGTCTCCGGCTGGTTTAATCTGTGTGAGCTCCCCCCCTCATCAGTCGGTCTAACCCTGTTATATATGTTTTATATATGTAGACAGTGTTGATGGAGCTCCTCCTTCTGGATGACTCACCGATCAGTAATGAAGGCACACCGCCATGCTGCTCCAGCTTCACCCTGCTCTCCACCCGTCTTATTATAATACACTCTCCATTGCTGCTGATTCCTGTGGTGAAGTTGCTCGAGTCCGTCCCGTAAAGAGGATCTCTGTGAACCGTGTGACCCCCCCCGACAGCGACCGTCTGCAGGATGCCGCGAGGGGTTTAGTCGTGGCTGAGGGTTCGTGGCAGCTCATTGGTCAGGATGTGCCAGCGCTCCACCCGGCTGCCCTTGTTCTTCAGGCAGTCCATCCAGTGACGGAGGCCGTCGCCCTGGGAGTGACAGCTCAGACAGATGCCACCTGAACCAGCAGCAACAACAGGAAGTGTAACTTTTCAGACCTTTAACATGAACAAAAAACTGTATAACACATTAAAGGAAAGGAACATAATGGGTCCTCTTTAATCTGGAGATATGTTTGATGTTTTCAGTTAGTCGGCTTCAGGACAAACACAAGCTGCAGATCTAATTAAACTGTGATCTTGAGACGAATTATCAGCAACTACAAGAGCTCTTTGACTCCATATTCAACAAGAATATTAACATAATAATAAACATAAACGGTGTGATTATTAGGGGAGAAAAGGGACCTGATCAGTAGTACAGATGGTGAATATAATAATAATAATATAATTCACTGAACAGCTTTGCTGACACTAACGAGCAGCTTGTGTTAGATTAATTAATATTCACAGCTGAATCAGACGATGACTTTCTGTTTATTTTGTGATTATTTCCTCAGACGTTCTCCACTCAACCGTGAAACATATTCTGGGCTCAGAGAGGTGTTTGTGGACCGCGGGGTTTCCTGGAGTTCACTCAGCGATCACAATGAGCCATCGGCGCCTCACCTATGAAGTCGTTGGAGCGTCCCAGGTCGTAGTCCCACACCGTCACCTCCAGAGTCTTGTTGGTGAGCTCCGACAGGGAGATCTCGTAGAAGAACTCCTGCAGTGATCAGATATAAAACAGAATACAGGTCTGTGAGGTGCAGCGTGAACAACTACCTGCGTCACGTTGTTTTATTAAGAGGATGTTCAAGTCAAAGTCTGGTGATATTTTATATTGTTCTAGTGTTGAACAATAAAATAAACCCAAACAATTAAAATTTTATTTTAACTTCAAGTATTTTTTTTCAAATATTTATTTCTCTATTTATTTATAATATTTATTTATCTATTTATTTTTTGGAGGGGTATTTTTTAAATAATTTATTAATTTTTTTGTATATTGTTTATAAATTTGTATTGTATGTTCAAATACTGAAATTTATATTTATCTATTATTATTATTATTATATTTTTTTAAATATAAACATTTTTTTTTAAATGGGGAGAAAAATAATGTTTTATAAATGTCTGAAGATCCCTTCGTATCAACATTTAGTGAAGTAGAAATCCTCCTTTAGTAAAACAGATTTTACTTTCTCTTCTAGTAAAATAGGAAAAAAGGCTCTGTGCTCTTTTTATGTTCAACAATAAACTGAGTTTGTGAGGTGAAAACAGAGATATTCATTACAGGAGAAGCACCGTAACAATCTGAGGACTCTGTTTTAAACTCTTCTGTTTTAAACTCTTCTTCTCACCTCGTTGAATTCAGGGTTGAGAGTCTTCTTCATCACGGCTGTTTTGTGCTTGGATTTCTTCAGTATGTCGGGCTTCAGGTATCTGACAGCAGGAGGAGAGAAGAAGAAAAAGATCATTAGTTTCCTCTAATTTAAAATAGAAACTAGAAGAGTAGAGACAATAGAAACCTAACAGCAGGCTGAGAAGCAGCGTTTTGTTTTTCTCTCTGGTTCAAAGGTTTCAAGCCTGTTTGAGTTTTTTCTATTTTATTGTACCGTATTTTTCTATTTTATTATACTTTATATATTTTGTTCAATTTCATTATATTTGACATATTTTCTCTATTTTTCTCTATTTATTTTCTATTTTATTGTGCCACATAGTTTATCTATTTTTAGATAGTTTTAATTTTTCAATTTTATCATATCTTATATATATATTTTTTTTATATCTATTTGATTATATTTCATTTTTTTTTTCTATTTTGATTGTTTTCAATTTTATTGTAACATATATTATTTTATACATTTTATGTATATTTTTTTTAAATATTAGATTATATATATTTTCTCTATTATATTATATTTTTTTATATTTTATTGTACCATATACTTTTTCTTAATTTTTCTCTTATATTATACATTATATTTCATACTTTATTTTTTCTCTATTTTATTATACTTTATATTTTTATATCTATTTCACTATAGTTAATATTCTTCTCTATTTTGATTTTTCTTTTCTATTTTATGGTAACTTATATTTTTTTCTCTTTTATTACATATTTCTCTAATATATTATCTTTATATTTTCTCTATTTATACATTTTTTAATTTAATTGTACCATATACTTTTTCTTAATTTTTTGTCTATTTTTCTCTTATATTATGTATTATATTTACTACTTTTCTCTATTTTTCCATATTTCTCTATTATATTATACTTTATATTTTTAATAAATCTTTTAATATTTTATCATACTTCATATTTTCTTCTTTCTTCTCTCTCTCTCTCTATATATATATATATATATACATATATGTATATATATGTATGGGTTATGATAATGAACCTCATCATCATATCAGAGCAGTGACTTGCAGATATTTTACTTTAATAAGAAGCTTAATATTTGCGTCACTGTGAGCCTAATTATAAAAGCATTAATAAGATGAACCACAACAATGAGTGGAGATGATGCAGTGTGATTAATTAATGCGCTGTTTGAGTTCTCAGGGCAAACAGTCGCTCTCTGCAGGATTAGTTTCATTCTGCAGTCGGTGATGAAATCGTGTAAATCATCATTAATGAGGCAGTAATTAATAATAAATCACACTGAGGCCATTTTACAGTGCAGCACACACACACACACACACACACACACACACAAACACACACACACACACACTGAGTGATTCACCGTCTGCAGAGAGCAGCACGGGGAAGCTCCACGCTTCATCTTCATCAGCGGCGGCTGCTGTCTCCAAACAGAGCTGCGCTGTGATTGGTTCAGTTGTTTTAACGGATGACATGAAGAAATAATAAAGGCTGCCTCCTCTTCATCACAGTCACTGCTCTGCTGCTCACTAACAAGAGGGGGAAGACGGCTGGAGCCCGTTACCCTCAACTGTCTGCAGCGGTGCAATGTAACTAAGTACATTTACTCAAGTACTCTAGGAAGCCCAACAAGCAACAACAGCTGTCAGTGTGTCAGTGTGCTGACTTGACTATGACTTGCCCCAAACTGCATGTGATTATCATAAAGTGGGCATGTCTGTAAAGGGGAGACTCGTGGGTACCCATAGAACCCATTTACATTCACATATCTGGAGGTCAGAGGTCAAGGGACCCCTTTGAAAATCACCATGACAGTTTTTCCTCAACAAAATTTAGCGTAACTGTGGAGTGTTATTTAACCTCCTTCATGACCAGCTAGTCTGACCTGGTTGGTACCGATGGATTCATCAGGTTTTGTAGGTTCATATGATACCAGTATCGGACTTTTCTTCTGCCTTACTTTCGGACATTTTGTAGACATTTTTTTTACTTTTTTTTTTACCTTTTCAGACCTTTTTTGGGGACATTTTTCTGATTTTCTTATGGACAGTATTTAGACAATTTTCAGACTTTTTTTAAAGACATGTTTGAGACATTTTTTGGGGGACATTTTTCAGATTTTTTTTGGACATTAATTAGACAATGTTCGGACTTTTTTTTTTTTTTTTTACATTTTTCAGACCTTTTTCAGACATTTTTGTGTCTTTTTTCAGACATTTTTTTGAAAATTTTCGGACTTTTTTGACATTTTTTTGTCCTTTTTTCTTTCATTTTTTTTTTTTTTTTACAGTTTTCAGACCTTTTTTTCAGGCATTTTTCAGATTTTTTGGGGACATTTTTCTGACTTTTTTTTGGACATTTTTTATACAATTTTCGGACTTTTTTCGGACATTTTTACTGACAATTTTCAGACTATTTTTCAGACATTTTTTCTTTAGAATTTTTTTTTGTTGACAAGTTTCTGACTTTTTCTTTTTCATTTTTCAGACATTTTTTTGACATTTTTCAGACCTTTTTTGGGGGAATTTTTCAGATATTTTTTTGGACATTATTTAGGCAATTTTTTTTAAAGACATTTTTCACACATTTTTTTTATTATTTTTTACATTTTTCAGACATTTTTTCGGACATTTTTGTGACTTTTTTTCAGACATTTTTTTTTTTTTTACAGTTTTCAGACATTTTTTCTGGCATTTCTCAGATTTTTTCTGGGACATTTTTCGGAAATTTTTTCTAGTTTCTAGGTTCATATGATGCCAGTATCTTCCCTCTAAAAATAGGAAGTTGCGTTAATGTGTTAAAGAAATTAGTGGTATTAAAACGAAACTGTGTTAACACGTTATTATCACGTTAACTTTGACAACCCTAATAAAAATTACTCTATATTTTTCTGTATATTTAAAAAAAATTGTTTTATTTATTTTTTTATCGAATGTCATTTATTCATTGATCACAGTGAAAATAAGGACCGACAGACTGAAAAATACGATAAAATGAATGTGCTTAAAGGTGTGCAATGTGAGATTGGGAGCATTTCTACTATTCTGATAACCTGCCCTGATTGCCCTGATAACAAATCATATTTTATAAACTTCATATGTTTTGTGTGTAAGAATCTGAATCTGTAAAGTAACTAAAGCAGTGAGTTTAAAGATAATAATGAAGTCAGTGTGATCAGAGAGGAGCAGGTGGGATATACTGTCGACCCGATGGAAAGCGAGCCGTGACACAGCGTGCGGCTGATACTCTGGACGCTGCAGTGATTTCTAAAACTGGTAAATCAGTGTGATCTCAGTCGACCTCTCAGCTGTCAGTCGCCTTCTTCTTCTGGCTCAGTCTGTATTCAGACGGCGTGCGACAGAAAAAAGTCTCCCCCTCTTCAAAGCGAGCGTCCCTCGAGGGAACAAAAGCAAAGAGAAGCCTTAAATCCTCCGGACTGTGTTTCCTGCTGGAGACACTCGCTGCTTCTTCAACAACGGTTACATCATCGATTAGGAAACTTAATTAGATGAAAAAACTCCACTATTTATTTGTCTCATTAGTGCTGGAATGTAAAGTGCATTTACTCAAGTACTGCACTTAAGGACAAATTTGAGGTACTTTACTTGAGTCTTTTCTTTATACACATTTATCTGACAGCTTTAGTTAATTTAAAAGATTTGCACACAAAACATGTGATGAGTTTATAAAATATGATGTTTTGTTATAAAAATTAAAAAGCTGTATGGAGGACTGAAGCTGCCAAAATCAAAAATAAATAGATAGATAAATTAATGTAATTAAATGTACCAAAAATAATATTAATATAATATATGTGGGTGTTAATTAATTTAAAAAATGTGACATAACTTTGAATTTTTTATTTATTTATTTATTGTAATTTTTGTTTTAATTAATTCATTTTTTATTCATTTTAAATGTATTTATTTATTATTTTTTCTCTGCATGTTTCCCCCTTATTTATTTCCCCAAACTTATTTATTTCTGTATTATTTTCTTTACACATTTCTTAATGCATTTCTTTCTTTTGAGTCTATTAGTCCATTAATAAATTATGGACAATTAGTTAATGTGTTAGTAATAATGTTATTAAAGTTAATTTATTAGTAATAGTGTTAATAATATTGAGTTTTGGACTAAACAAATATAGTGAAGGTGCCACTTTGGGTCATTGTGACAAACATTTCTCACTTTTTTCACTATATTTAGTGTTGTCAGTTTACATCTTCATCAGACAGCATTTCGATCAAGTGTCAGGTCAGATATCATCAACCACGTCTTCTACCATCACTTTAAAGGGGTCATATGTTAGCATGCTAACGTGCTAACTTTGTATCAAAATGTGATTAAATTTGATAGTTCTTTGGCCTGAGAGTGATTCAGACCCCATCGTTAACCCTCCAGTAAGATAACAGAGTTCTTACATTTTGACGTAAGGGTCGGAGAACCCGTTGACGTCCATGGCCGCCAGGTGGGCGCAGCGCTTCACGCCCACACAGAGACCGCCGCCGCGACGTCCTTCACCTCCTCCGTCTACATCTTTATCCTCCCAACTGAGCGGAGGCAGAAACTGCAGCGAGAGGAGAAGTCGACCTCTCTCCTCCAGGCTGTGCAGCTGCTCGTTCTCCCACTGTGGACACAGAGTCAGAGTAATCAGATTACTTTGGTGTGATTAGATTAGTCAGATTAGTTTGGCTGGATTTGCCTGGGTCCACTCCAGACCTTTGAATCCACCGAGTTGACCTATTCGTCTGGCATCATTACATGAGACAGTCCCAACTCTTCAAATATCAACGCTTGGTCGGCGACCCTCGGAGTCTGATACCGACGCACTGAGGCACCCTTTAGCACCCTTTAGCACCCTTTAGCACCCTTTAGCATCCTTTAGCATCCTTTAGCACCCTTTAGCATCCTTTAGCATCCTTTAGCATCCTTTAGCACCCTGTAGCACCCTTTAGCACCCTTTAGCATCCTTTAGCATCCTTTAGCACCCTTTAGCACCCTTTAGCATCCTTTAGCATCCTTTAGCACCCTGTAGCACCCTTTAGCACCCTTTAGCATCCTTTAGCATCCTTTAGCACCCTTTAGCACCCTTTAGCATCCTTTAGCATCCTTTAGCACCCTTTAGCACCCTTTAGCATCCTTTAGCACCCTTTAGCATC
This sequence comes from Sebastolobus alascanus, assembly GCA_916701645.2. Classification (NCBI taxonomy): domain Eukaryota; kingdom Metazoa; phylum Chordata; class Actinopteri; order Perciformes; family Sebastidae; genus Sebastolobus; species Sebastolobus alascanus. Next base: position 805,602 of record CAKAOJ020000210.1, on the reverse strand, counting down.
CTTTAGCATCTGTATGAGACACACCGGGCTTTCAACTAACTCCAATGTAAACTCATCCAGATTTTCTGAGGGAATGATGGAAGAAACTCTCTAAAGGTAACAGACTCCTGCAGAAACCAGATACCTTGTTATGATACGAAAGGTAAAAAGACTTTTATTTTGGTGACTAAAGTAAAACACAGAGAAAGACCACAGCAACGAGCTTCAAAGACTCAAAACACTAAATCATAAAATGTCTTATTCTTTAATGTTTGAGGTTTAGTGTTCACTTGGCTTCTGTTTAGATGCATTTTGGCTGTTCATTAAAGATTCAGAGATGAAAGCAGGACCTGGTTTCCTTTGGTGTTTCCAGCTGCTTTTTGCCTCAGGCGCTTCAAATTGAAAATATTCCAACATTTCACATTCAGCCATCAGAGTGAGTCCAGGTGAGGACATCACCGACACCACGACCTGCAGTTCTGAGGACTCGCTGCCAGCACATCTCTGATTCTGACGGCCTGACGATTTTACCCGTCACTGCCAACAATTTACTCGCATTTGGCGGATGGCGGGTGCTAATTTCAGACCCTGCATGCATACACTTCAAAATGTGCATAAAATGTGTTGATGAAAACAGAAGATGAATCATTCAGTACTGCAAAGTGGAAAAAGTAGAAGCAGAGCCGAGGACAGACTGAGAGAGCTGCAGTTACCTGTAAGAGTTTACAGGTAGACTCAACGTGAGTCAGCCATGACTGGATGATGAAGGTTTTACATCTGAGAATAGAGCTGCAGCTTGTGGGAGTCGAGCCTTTTGAGTCCAGCTATAATCCCATTTTCTACTTTAATTTCATCCCAAAACGTTCCCACAAAGAGGAACTGATGAGACACACACAGAACCTCCACCTGATGGTGTTCATTAAGACTCTGATTGGACCTCTGTGGTGGTGACACAGCAGAGGGTGAGAATATGGATAGTTTAATCCTCTCCTCCTCATTACAGTTTACCACCTGATCATCTCCTCCTCCTTCACACTCTGACCTTTTCACTGCGCTTCAGAACCCAAAAGCTTCAGTTTGAACGACTGAAACAAGGTGAGAATGTTATTAAGTCTCTTCCTCTAAATTCAGCTAGTGTTCAGCTCCAGAGAGCTCCGGCTTCCCACCGTCCTTCACAGTAAACCTGCTGCCAAGAAGAGGAAGAAAAAGGTCAGAAAATAAGCAGATCGATGGCTTTTAGCCGGAGTCAGCGCGTCTTGGCAGGATTCCTCCCCCGCCCACCTCCGACGGGTGGGAGAGGAACTGTAGATGAACTCTGCTTTCGCTGGATGAGATTCAGCTCAGCTACATTTTAGAAAGTCAACCCCGCTGGCTGAGATGAAATAAGCCATCAGTCCTCCAGCACCACATACTGTATCTGCTCTGTCAGGCTGCATGTTCATGTTCATGTTCATGTTCATGTTCATGTTCATGTTCCAGGTGAGCCGGTCAGACTGAGAGCTCCGTCCTCGTGTTAGAGGTGAGCTTCAGAGTTCAACTGACTCATTATGGAGGACGGAAAATAAATTAATAAATTAATAAATAAATAAATGACTCGATAAATGAATAAATATGTCATTAAATGTAGCAAAAATAATATATAAAATAAATGTAGCTATTAATTAATGAAATGTGACATAAATTGATATTTGTTTTAATTTACTTCTTTATTTATTTATCTTTGTATTAATTCCCTTATTTATTTACTCTTCTCTTTAATTTTCCCCTATATTTATGTATTTATTTATTTTAAAATTTAAATTCATTTAGTTATATTTGTATTTATTTTTTTTTCTTTATTTATTTTGCATTTCTTTTTTAAATTAATTTTGTATTTACTTTTAAATTTATGAATTTATTTATGTATTTATGCATTTAGTTAGTTATTTATTTATCTCTGCTCGATTTTCCCTTCACCCCATATTTATTTTTCCAAATTTATTTATTTATGTATTTTTTTTTTTATATACATTTCTTGCTCATTAATAGAAAAGAAAAAATAAATTAATGCATAAATACAAAAATAAATGTAGCTATTAATTAATTTATGAAATAAAACATACATTTATATTTCTTTGCATTTTTTTTTTTTTACTATTTATTTATTTTTTCATTTATTTTTATTTATCTTATATTTATTTTTGAATGTATGTATTTATGCATTTTTTTTCTTATTAATGAGGCAGAAATGTATAAAGAAAAGAATACAAAAATAAATAAATTTGGGTTAATAAATAAGGGTTGCAAAGGGACAATCCAACGGAAATAAATAAAAATAAAAAATGCAAAAACAAATAAATGAAAAAAATAAATCCAAATGTGACTTAATAAATTTAAATATTAATAAAAAAATAAATACATAAATAAAAGGGAAAATTAAACACAAGAGTAAATAAATAAGGGAATTAATACAAAGATAAATAAATAAAGAAGCAAATTAAAACATTAATATCAACTATGTCACATTTTATCAATTAATTAATGGCTACATTTATTTTTAATATTCTTTTTGCTACATTAGATGACATTTATTAATTTATCAAGTCATTTATTTTTTTATTTTTTATTTAAATCATGACCAACAAGTCCCAAGTCAAAACGATGATACGATGATAGCGATATGTTTTCTAGCTTTAAAGGATAGTTCTGGTTTATTCTGGTTTTAGTAGTAAAGTAAAGTAGTAACAACATTGTACTCACTAAGTAGGAGATCTGTGAACACGACGTCAATCAGACTAGAAGTGAGACCCCGGCTGTAATTAACCACAATGATCCAATCAGTCTGACTGAGGACTTCTGAAACCAGTTAAACTGTACTGGGATCAGTGATGTCCCTCCATTATCTGAGTATATGAGACTAAATGACTCACTGAGACTTTCTAACCTGCAGAGACTCCCAGAGGTCTTTAAGAGGTCCAACAGTCCTCCAGAAAAATGAGAAGTAGTTTCATCTCAGGCGGTTTAATTTAGTGGAAATGATCCACGTTAGAGGTTCTGTATAATAAGGACTAATTCAGATAATAACTTCTACTGCACTCTGCTGCTGCTATCTGCACACATGGAGAGGAGGAGGAGGAGGAGGAGGAGGAGGAGGAGGAGGAGGAGGAGGAGGAGGAGGAGGAGGAGGAGGAGGAGGAGGAGGAGGAGGAGGAGGAGGAGGAGGAGGAGGAGGAGGAGGAGGAGGAGGAGGAGGAGGAGGAGGAGGAGGAAGAAGAGGAGGAGGAGGAGGAGGAGGAGGAGGAGGAGGAGGAGGAGGAGGAGGAGGAGAGAGGAGGAGGAGGAGGAGGAGGAGGAGGAGGAGGAGGAAGAGGAGGAGGAGGAGGAGGAGGAGGAGGAGGAGGAGGAGGAGGAGGAGGAGGAGGAGGAGGAGGAGGGGGAGGAGGAGGAGGAGGAGGAGGAGGAGGAGGAGGAGGAGGAGGAGGAGGGGGAGAGGGAGGAGGAGGAGGAGGAGGAGGGGGAGGAGGAGGAGGAGGAGGAGGAGGAGGAGGAGGAGGAGGAGGAGGAGGAGGAGGAGGAGGAGGAGAGGAGGAGGAGGAGGAGGAGGAGGAGGAGGGGGAGGGGGAGGAGGAGGAAGAGGAGGAGGAGGAGGAGGAGGAGGAGGAGGAGGCGGAAGAGGAGGAGGAGGAGGGGGCGGAAGAGGAGGAGGAGGAGGAGGAGGAGGGGGAGGGGGAGGAGGAGGAAGAGGAGGAGGAGGAGGAGGAAGAGGAGGAGGAGGAGGAGGCGGAAGAGGAGGAGGAGGAGGAGGCGGAAGAGGAGGAGGAGGAGGAGGCGGAAGAGGAGGAGGAGAGGAGGAGGAGGAGGAGGAGGAGGTCTGGACTGGTGACAACAGGAGGGACTAAATATTCTAGTCTTTATACAGAGTCCAGTTTGATCCAGTTCAACTCAATGTGGATCATATTTCTCTCTGAGATAACAAGATCACTAAGTCCCAAGTCAAGACCTAAATAAAGGTCAACAAGTCCCAAGTCAGGACTTGAATCAGTGTATTTTCTGACTTTGGATGGAGCCAGGCTAGCTGTTTCCATCTGCTTCCAGTCTTTATGCTAAGCTAAGATAAACACATCCAGCTCTGTTTAACACTCAGACCTGAGACCGAAGTCCATCTGAACATCTCCCTCTCAGAAAGAACTAAAACTAGTCCTTAAACTGAAGTTACAGATTTCTGAACTTTTCCCTCTGTTGAGAGCTGAAGCTGGTTATGAACCGATAAAAACACCGGACAGAAAAACTATTCAGGACCTCGAGGAAAGATTTTATATTCAGATTTAATACGATTAAACTTCTTTGATCCACACACACGTACACAGAACAGCCTCCAGCCTTCAATTATAGAGTCTAGTTTAACATGAAACACACCAACCAGCATCGAGCCTGATGAATATTTTATAACTCAATTTACCTGCAACACTGACACATTTTCAACATCCACTACTGGAGGTATTTTATCACACTAGAGCTTCATTTTAAAAACTGATGATCGGAGAAACTGAAGCATCTCTGATTATTTTTGTAAATGGTAGAACTTCTTTTCTGTTATTTGAACCTTGAGGTCAGTGAGTTCCCACCGAATCCCTCCTAAACCATCCTCTCAGCTCTAGAAATTGAAAAATAAGTCCAGCTGTGGGACACTTCAAGGACCTTCAGTCCTCCAGGCCGGTTTAAGGGTGCTGGACTGAGCTGTGATGTGATTCGGCACCTTCAAGTCTTCCAGGGCAATTTCACTGTATTTTTCACAGTTTTCCTCACAAATATAGACGAGGATTACGTCTACATGCGTAACCTGTGATGTAGACAGAAGAGCAGCGGGTCCAAAAATAAATCATTTTGGACATTTTTTAATAAACAAAAAGTTATATTCTTTTAGAGTCAAATGTTTCCCCGTGTAGGCTTGAAGGATGGCTGTAAAAAAATCCTCCTTCAGAGAGAACGGGTCATAAAAAGTATGAAAACATCCAGATAAACTTGTCAAACTCATGGACGGATAAAGAGACGATGCTCCACATCGCTCGTGGTCGTTTTGTCTACCCTAAAAGACCTAAATCAAGATCGACAAGTCCCAAATCAAGACCTAAATCAAGACCAACAAGTCCCAAATCGAGACCGAGTCCCAAGGGAAATACATAAATCAAGACCAATAAGTCCCAAGTCAAGACCTAAATTAAGATCAACAAGTCCCAAGTCGAGACCTAAATCAAGACCATCAAGTCCCAAGTCAAAACATAAATCAAGACCAGCAAGTCTCAAGTCAAAACATGAATCAAGACCAACAAGTCCCAAATCAAGACCTAAATCAAGACCAACAAGTCTCAAGTCAAGACCTAAATGAAGGCCAACAAGTCCAAAGGCAAAACATAAATCAAGACCAACAAGTCCCAAATCAAGACCTAAATCAAGACCAACTGGTCCCAAGTCAAGACCTAAATGAAGACCAACAAGTCCCAAGTCAAAACATGAATCAAGACCAACAAGTCCCAAGTCAAAACATAAATCAAGAATAGCAAGTCTCAAGTCAAAACATGAATCAAGACCAACAAGTCTCAAGTCAAGACCTAAATCAAGACCAACAAGTCCCGGCTGCATCATTATCTGGTATGTGAACTGCTACAGAGGATAGTGAAGAGTCCATCACTGGGACCTCTCCTCCCTCCGTCCATGACATTTACACTGAACGCTGCACAAACAGGGATCATAAAGAACCCCCCCCCCCCCCCACCCCACCCCACCCCCCACAGACCCTGGATAAAGGTACCGGAGCATCAGGGTTACTTCCTCCAGGCTCTCTTCCCCCGAGCTGTCAGACCCTCAACACCCCGCTGCTGCTGAGCTCAACACAACAAGAACAAACTGTTATTTTTCTACTATTTCACCACGTTTGTACCTTGTTTGTTTATGGAGGACAGAACCTGCCAAAAATATATGAATAAATAATTCCCGCTCTAACAAGCTAAACCTCGGGGAGGAGACAGGCGGTGGGTTTATGAAATAGCTCAGCTTCAGACGGTTGATCTGCACATCTGTACCGGTACGAGGCAGCGGCAGGCCGACGACCCGCTGTACGGAACCGGGGATGAAGACCGGAGAGAAGCTAGCTGGCTAGCATATAGTAAATCTATGCACGTTGAGTGACAGCCCGTCATTTGCATAATGAAGCAGAAATGTATAAAGAAATGTGTAAAGAAAAGAATACAGAAATAAATAAGGGTTAAAATGCAAAGGGAAAATCATGCAGAAATAAATAAAGAAATAAATAAATAAGCAAATACATATATTTAAAAATAAATATCAAATAAATACAAAATAATACAATAAATAAATAATAATAATACAAATAAATGTAAAAATAAATAAATAAAACATAAATAAATGCAAAAATAAATAAGGGGTGAAATCCAAAGGGAAAATCATGTATAAATAAATAAATAAATGAATATATTTAAAAATAAATATAAAATAAATAAAAATTATGCAAAAAAATAAATAAAAGATAAATGCAAAAATAAATAAATAAAACATAAATAAATGCAAAAATAAATAAAGGGTGAAATGCAAAGGGAAAATCATGTATAAATAAATGAATATATTTAAAAAATAAGTATAAAATAAATAAAAATTGTGCAAAGAAATAAATAAAAGATAAATGCAAAAATAAATAAATAAGACATAAATAAATGCAAAAATAAACAAGGGGTGAAATGCAAAGGGGAAAATCATGCATAAATAAATAAATATAATTAAAAATAAATATAAAATAAATTAAAAATAAATTAAAAAATAAATTATTATTTTTTATATTATTTTTGCTAAATTTAATGACATATTTTTATGTATCGAGTCATTTATTTTGGCAGCTTCCGTCCACCACAGTTGTTTGCACGCTGTGCAGTCTGAGTGTTGCTTCGCTCCCACTGCATGTTGCATCATTCATTGTTCTTGTTTAGAATCAGTGAACAGGACAAACACATTATTCCTCTCTGTGCTGCTGGATGACAATCAAGTCTCTCTTTTCTTATCTCACTGACCTTTTGCTCACAACATGTTTTGTTTCCTAACAGTGGCCCTAATAAACCATCAGAATATCTTTGTTATAATTCACTCAAGTGTCATCATGCTTTACTGAAACATTCAAATCCAAAATAACTTGTTTTTGTGGTTTCATTTGCATCATTTTACAGCCAGCTCTCAGTACGTCAGCCTGACAGCTCTAAGTTCCCCACAAGCCTTTAAAACAAAGTTGTAAAAGTTTGAACGAAGCTCGGCTACGTGACGTGACTTCATATTCACTGTGAGAAGACTGTTTACTTTTCTACGAGCTATTCAGGACAGAAGAAAAGTGTCATTTTCTGTTCCCTGCAGATCATCTGGACTCCTTTGTGGGTTTAAACTCCTCATCGTGTGTCATTTCATCTCCATTCACAGCCTCTCTGACGCTCTTTCTCCTGCAGCCGTCACTCTCTGCTCCTCTGATGAGGTATCTCTCATTTATCCAGACTGCTGATCTCTGACCAGCTCTGTTATCTCACATCTTTTCTCAGAGTCACCGTCAGCAACTCTGCTGGAATCATCTCTTCTTCTATTGTTTCCTATTCAATCCCTTCTAGCTCGTATTATATCTCATATTATTTCAGTGTAAGGGAATCCAAATATCTGCAGAGTCAGGCTGCTATCGATGCTGAGTTGTGATTATATAAGTATAATCACATATATATCAATATTAATAATACAATAATAAATAATGAGAATTAATAATCAATATTATTAATATCAATAATATCAATTTATATTAAATAAATAAAATAAGATAAATATTCTCTAAATTACTAAGCAGAAGTTGAATGTTGTTTTTGCTTTTATTTTAAAAGATATTCTATATTCTTATTAGATTATTTTAGGCTGCAGAATCAGTCTTTTAAATCACTTATTTAAAAAAAAAAAGAAAAGGTTTTTATGAATGCTAGTGCACCATTTTCCAACATGTCTGCTTTCATTTCAAAATAAAAGCCCTCAAGCGTTTTTTTTTGGTGGACAGAATTCCTTCATTTGTCAACTCGAGGCTTTTATTCTGAAATATGTGCAGGACAATGTTGTAGAACATGCAGTGACTTCCATGAATGAATATAGTACAAGGTTTTAATGGTGGATTATTACAAATTACCACACGTTTCTTAATCTTTCTCTGTCTAAAATAAATATAAATGACATTTATAATGAAATGAAATGGACATTATGAAAGGTAAACTCTATGTAAAAAGAAAGAGCTGACAGCAGCAGAAACGCAGCTGGTGTGAACACCTGATGCGTGAATCACACAGCCGCCACACGATGACACAGAAGAAGAAGAAGAGATATCAGGCTGTGATACACACATAATACTAGTTAGTATAAACTCACTGACGGTGAAAAATATGAGCAGATTTATTCATTAATCACATGTGGACCACATTAAGTCTGGACCACACTGTGTCCCCGGATCATCACGGTCCTGATAACTGAGTTATTCCACTGTCACGGGGGTGTGAGCGGGCTGAATCACATTACCTTAGGTGAATGTAATGAATGACCTTCGCTGCAGCTGAAGAGGCCGGACGCTGCCTCACAGCAGGAGGTCTTAGCTTCCAACCTGACTCCGGGTAACAGGGATCTGCTCACACTGAGAGAGACGAGTCTAATGAAATACGGGTTCAATTTGTGTTAGACGCCACATTCAGCTGTGAGGCGTTTTAGAGGATGAGGAGTGTCTGCTGGATCGCAGCGGGGACAGAATCCTCAGCAGAGAAACAAACCTCAGAGACACAAACCTCAGCAGAGACACAAACCTCAGAGACACAAACCTCAGCAGAGACACAAACCTCAGAGACACAAACCTCAGCAGAGACACAAACCTCAGCAGAGACACAAACCTCAGAGACAAAAACCTCAGAGACACAAACCTCAGAGACACAAACCTCAGAGACACAAACCTCAGCAGAGACACAAACCTCAGAGACACAAACCTCAGAGACACAAACCAAAGCAAAGACACAAAGCTCAGCAGAGACACAAACCTCAGAGACACAAACCTCAGAGACACAAACCTCAGCAGGGACACAAACCTCAGCAGAGACACAAACCTCAGAGACACAAACCTCAGAGACACAAACCTTGGAGCACAAACCTCAGAGACACAAACCTTGGAGCACAAACCTCAGAGACACAAACCTCAGCAGAGACACAAACCTCAGCAGAGACACAAACCTCAGAGACACAAACCTCAGAGACACAAACCTCAGAGACACAAACCTCAGAAACACAAACCTCAGAGACACAAACCTCAGCAGAGACACAAACCTCAGAGACACAAACCTCAGAGACACAAACCTCAGAGACACAAACCTCAGAAACACAAACCTCAGAGACACAAACCTCAGCAGAGACACAAACCTCAGAGACAAAAACCTCAGCAGAGACACAAACCTCAGCAGAGACACAAACCTCAGAGACACAAACCTCAGAGACACAAACCACAGCAGAGATTTCCTCTAAAGGCTGTGATTCATTCTCCTCTTCACCTCACAAACACTCTCTACATTCAGCCAGTGAGTCAGTTTTCAGTAAAAACAAACTCATCAGTTGTGATAAATTCAGAAGTCGATCCAGCAGCTTCAATGTGTAAAGAAGCTCTATTACTGAAGGGCGAGTCATGTGACCACGTGTCACTCTCATGAGACAGAAACCCGTTGATGTCGGTGACCTCGTGACCTTTTGTCTGCACATCAGACGGTGAACTCAGAGTGAGACTCTTACCTCTCGGAGGTAGCAGGATATTCCTCGCAGGGCTTCGCCCATGGCGGTGGGAGACGGCATCTGGAAGCAGAGAGCAGATACAGTGAGGAAGGAGGAGGTCATGTGACTCTCTGGAGACGCTGTTTACAGTCTGGGAGGCAGACAAAGACCAGACTGTGTGTGTTTGAAAGCTTCTGAACTGAAACACATTAGCATTTAAAAGCATCTTTTATCTTCCTAAACACATCCTTCCTGTTCGTTGGACCAGTAACAGCTGCTTCACTCCTCCAGACTCAGAACAACATCAAGTATTTACACTCACTTTGGTCTTTGACTGAACAACTTCTGCTGTTTCACACAGAATCCTGCATTTTTACACCGTTAGAGAAAGAAGACGACATTCATGTTCGAATTAGGTTTAAGGTACAACGAGTATCAGGGCCACGCTGAGAAAAAATAAATAAATCTGAGATTACGAGAAGAAAGTCATAATATTACAACTTTTTATTATGAGAATAATGTCAGAAGTTTACGAGTAAAAATGTCGTAATATTATGAGAATGAAGTCAGAAGTTTACGAGAAAAAAAGTCGTAATATTACGAGAATAAAGTCAGAAGTTTACAAGAAAAAAAGTCGTAATATTATGAGAATAAAGTCAGAAGTTTACAAAAAAGAAAGTCGTAATATTATGAGAATAAAGTCAGAAGTTTACGAGTAAAAAAAGTCGTAATATTATGAGAATAAAGTCATAAGTTTACGAGTAAAAAAAGTCGTAATATTATGAGAATAAAGTCAGAAGTTTACGAGAAAAAAAGTTGTAATATTATGAGAATAAAGACAGAAGTCTAAGAGAAAAAAGTCGTAATATTATGAGATTAAAGTCAGAAGTTTACGAGTAAAAAAAGTTGTAATATTATGATAATAAAGTCAGAAGTTTTCAAGAAAAAAAGTCTGAATATTATGATAATAAAGTCAGAAGTTTACGAGTAAAAAAAGTCGTCATATTATGACAATAAAGTCAGAAGTTTACGAGTAAAAAAGTCGTAATATTACGATAATAAAGTCAAAAGTTTAAGAGAAAAAAGTCGTAATATTATGAGAATAAAGTCAGAAGTTTACGAGTAAAAAAAGTTGTAATATTATGATAATAAAGTCAGAAGTTTTCAAGAAAAAAAGTCTGAATATTATGATAATAAAGTCAGAAGTTTACGAGTAAAAAAAGTCGTCATATTATGAGAATAAAGTCAGAAGTTTACGAGTAAAAAAAGTCGTAATATTACGAGAATAAAGTCAGAAGTTTACGAGAAAAAAAGTCGCAATATTATGAGAATAAAGACAGAAGTCTAAGAGAAAAAAGTCGTAATATTATGGGACTAAAGTCAGAAGTTTACGAGTAAAAGAAAGTCGTAATATTATGAGAATAAAGTCAGAAGTTTACGAGAAAAAAAGTCGTAATATTACGAGAATAAAGTAATAAAAAAAGTCACAAATTTATGAGAATAAAGTCATAATATTATGAAGTAGTAATTGTACGTGTTACTTTAGAGGGGAAACAGTGTGAAAATGAGGAACGTGGAGCATCTTGTGAAGTTTACTACATGTTCATTCACATATCTGGAGGTCAGAGGTCAAGGGACCCCTTTGAAAATGGACTCACCAAAGTTTAGCGTAAGTTTGCAGCGTTATTTAACCTCCTTCCAACCAACCAAAAAGTCACAAGTTGTGTTACTGCGTTAAAGAAATGAGTGGCGTTAAAACTAATGTGTGTTATTAAGGCGTTAACTTTCACAGCTCTGATATTTATATGAAGGTTTTACTTCTTATTTGACTTCTAGTGTTCCAATGAATATTGTGACTTTTGTGTAAAAACATCTGATGGCTGCTAACACGTAGAACACAAATACAAGTTACCGACATAAAACATTTTATCCAAATAGTTCAAGATGTTTTTTGAGTAACGACATCAAAACTATAAGTTGGTTACCGGCGGCGGGTGCTCCAGGCAGGTGTGGAAGTGTTTGGTCTGGTCGGGTTTGACCCGTTTCAGAGGAACCCGGGACTCTCCGATCAACTCATTATGAGTCAACTTGTCCTCGTCACACACTGTCAACCTGAGGAGAGGAGACAAGGAAACAAGGAGAGGAGAGAGGAGAGAGGAGAGGAGAGAGGAAACAGGAGAGGAGAGAGGAAACAGGAGAGGAGAGGGGAAACAAGGAAACAGGAGACAGGAGAGGAGACAAGGAAACAGGAGAGGAGAGAGGAGAGAGGAAACAGGAGAGGAGAGAGGAAACAGGAGAGGAGAGAGGAAACAGGAGAGGAGAGAGGAGACAAGGAAACAGGAGAGGAGAGAGGAAACAGGAGAGGAGAGAGGAGACAAGGAAACAGGAGACAGGAGAGGAGACAAGGAAACAGGAGAGGAGAGAGGAAACAGGAGAGGAGAGAGGAGACAAGGAAACAGGAGACAGGAGAGGAGACAAGGAAACAGGAGAGGAGAGAGGAAACAGGAGAGGAGAGACGAAACAGGAGAGGAGAGAGGAGACAAGGAAACAGGAGAGGAGAGAGGAAACAGGAGAGGAGAGAGGAGACAAGGAAACAGGAGACAGGAGAGGAGACAAGGAAACAGGAGAGGAGAGAGGAAACAGGAGAGGAGAGACGAAACAGGAGAGGAGAGAGGAGACAAGGAAACAGGAGAGGAGAGAGGAAACAGGAGAGGAGAGAGGAGACAAGGAAACAGGAGAGGAGAGAGGAAACAGGAGAGGAGAGACGAAACAGGAGAGGAGAGAGGAGACAAGGAAACAGGAGAGGAGAGAGGAAACAGGAGAGGAGAGAGGAAACAGGAGAGGAGAGAGGAGACAAGGAAACAGGAGACAGGAGAGGAGACAAGGAAACAGGAGAGGAGAGAGGAAACAGGAGAGGAGAGACGAAACAGGAGAGGAGAGAGGAGACAAGGAAACAGGAGAGGAGAGAGGAAACAGGAGAGGAGAGACGAAACAGGAGAGGAGAGAGGAGACAAGGAAACAGGAGACAGGAGAGGAGACAAGGAAACAGGAGACAGGAGAGGAGACAAGGAGAGGAGAGAGGAAACAGGAGAGGAGAGAGGAAACAGGAGAGTTGTCAGTGTTGAACAGGCTGAACAGCAGGAAGACTAAACAGCAGAGAGGAGTGAACGGCGTTGTGTGTTTTCCAGCGAAGCAGCTGAGATGAAAGAGGAAGAGCTGACGTGTTCCAACATTAAACACAAACAGCATATTAAATGTGGAGGTAAACAACGAGGGGAACTCTCTGTGACTGACTGAGCTCTGGGATCATCTTTCTATTATTTATCAACTGAATCACAATGAGATTTGCAGCCGTTTGAGGTAAATGTGTCCGAAGGTCAGCAGTCTGCGGAGCGCTCTACCTCCACATCATATTTACTGTTATTTATTATCCGTTTCACTGGGAGGAAAAGTCCTGTCCTTTATGTTTTAATATTTTATTTTAATTTATATTGACCGAGTGGAGGGCGTTCGTCCACCTTGGTTTTTGGCCTTCGCCATCTTGGTTTCTGGCCATAACCTTCTTGGTTTTTGGCCAAAACGCCATCTTGGTTTCTGGCCATAACCTTCTTGGTTTTTGGCCAAAACGCCATCTTGGTTTCTGGCCGTAACCTTCTTGGTTTTTGGCCGTCTCGATCTTGGTTTTTGGCCGTCGCCATCTTGGTTTTTGGCCATAACCTTCTTGGTTTTTGGCCAAAACGCCATCTTGGTTTCTGGCCGTAACCTTCTTGGTTTTTGACCGTCTCGATCTTGGTTTTTGGCCGTCGCCATCTTGGTTTCTGGCCGTCGCCATCTTGGTTTCTGGCCGTAACCTTCTTGGTTTTTGGCCAAACGCCATCTTGGTTTTTGGCCTTCGCCATCTTGGTTTTTGGCCATAACCTTCTTGGTTTTTGGCCGTCTCCCTCTTTGCTTTTGCCCATCGCCAACTTCGTTTTTGGCCGTAATCTTCTTGGTTTTTGGCCGTCGCCATCGTGGTTTTTGGCTGTCGCCATCTTGGTTTTTTGGCCATCGCCATCTTTGTTTCTGGCCGTAACCTTCTTGGTTTTTGGCCGTCGCCATCTTGGTTTTTGGCCGTCGCCATCTTGGTTTTTTGGCCATCGCCATCTTGGTTTTTGACTGAACTGAAGTTAATTCATTAATTTTTGCTAATGTCTCTGTTTACATATGTTCTGTGTTTTGACTTGCATAATTATTTTATCAAAATTGTAATTACCAAAAAGAAGACATGTTTCTGCAGCGATAGCGCCCGCTACATTTGAACTCTCAAGGGTTTCACTGGTAGACAATGTCGGTACAGTAAACTGTGATTTACAGATATTTCACATGTAGGTAACAACTTCTACAAAGTGTTTGCACATCAGAAAGTCTTTCAAGAGGTTCATCAGATCAAAACATCTGAAACAAGAAATGCTGCAAACTGCTTGTCATATGTACTCACTTTATTTACAACGTTTAAATTAATCACCATGAATTATACCTGATCTAAGCGCTGAAACGTCAAAAATAGGTTGAGTACAAGTCATCGGTGGCGTTCAGACATCTCACATGACGCATTTTCCAAAATTAATTTAACATTTTTTCCACAGTTTTATCCCTGAATGTGTATTTGTTTTGAATATTCTCAAGGTCTAAAACTGGTCCTCACAGAGATAGAAGTAGAAGTATTCTCTCACACACTCTCGGGGCTCTTGGAGGATAAACCATTAAATGTCTTTTTTCTTGTTTTAAAGCTTTAAAGAGGAGAGAAAAGTGAAATCTCAGGGGAAGCTGGATGCTGTCAGGAAGGTCTGTGGAGCAGTGAAGCATCTCAGGGCGACTCTGTCTCTTATATTTACTGAATATTCGACTAATTAGCTCCGACAAACCACTTTTAGAGGAAATATTACTGCTGCAAGGAAGTGTGATGTTCTTCTACTGCACTGAGGTTGTGTCTTTACTCGAACACCATAAGACACAGATATAAGGATGCCAGCTCGTTCTCATTCCCAGGGCGTCAAATTCAACGCTTTGTCACGACCTCTCTGCGTCTAAAACCGTTGCATGAGGCTCCCGTTAGTGTCTGTATGAGATGCAAATGTAAAGAAGTCCAACGTAAACCCATCTGTGTCATTATTAGACGCTCAGAGAAACTACGCTGGGAGTGAGGTGGATGGTAGGGGTGGGGAAAAAAAAACGATACACATATCTATCGCAATTTTTTTTTTACTATTTGTAAATAGATATTTTAATACCAGAATCTATCTATTTGCTTAATGTGGGTCTATGTGGAGGTAGAAGGAAGTTACAGCTTTTATTGTTGTAGTCTGAGTAACGTGACGTCATATCCGTTCCGTATCCGTCAACCAAAACAAACCTCAGAAAGTATAAAACGTTGGAGGGTCGTCGTGGATATGACCTGCACCCTCACATGTTAAATCCAAAGTGGTAAACACTACACATCCAGTAAAGGATGGAAACACTTTGGGTTTCACACATTGCAGGAAAAGCAGAGCTAGACATCACGGCTAAAGCTGAATGCTAACTTCTAAAAAAGGCCAAAATAAGTCCGAAAAAGTTCAGAAAAAAAAACGAAATAAGACCGAAAAAAATAAATAAAAAAAAGTCAGAAATATGTCCAAAGTATGTCCGAAATATGGCCCAAAAAATGTCCAAAAAGAGGCAGAAATATGTTCAAACAAAAGTCCAAAATATGTCAGAAAAAAGGCCGATATATGTCTGAAAAATGTCTGCAAAATATCTGAAAAAAGTGCGAAAAAGTTAGCAGGAAACGTCATCGTATGACGGTA
>CAKAOJ020000210.1:750000-785000 GCA_916701645.2 Sebastolobus alascanus | reverse complement strand
ATTAACTGTGTCCGTCTTTGTGCATCACTGGGGACATTTCTGGCTTTTTAATGTTTCATTTTTAGATCATGTTGTCTGTGTTAATGCAGACGGCAGACATTTTGACAAGCATGTGAGTTTTTTTTTCTAATTTTGGAAGTTCAACCTGAGCTCCTATAATGCTGTTAGTCTATAATAAACTGTGTAGCAAAAATACAGACACTCAGACCCGTAAGGACAAAAATATCCACATTAAAACCACAATGTTTGATCCCACTACCGTAAAATCATGTAATCTATTACATCAGGCTTTAATCTGGAGCCTCGGCTTCAACACTGGACTTTTTACTAGTGCAGCGACTTCAGGAAACAAACTAAAAGCCTCTGAGAGGCTGAGGTCCGGTTTACTAGTCCGAAGCGCTACCAAAGTAAGTCACTGAGAATCCAAAAATACATTGAACAAAATCTTATTTGATGAACGATCGACTTATTATAACGTGCACGAAATCAGGATAATCAACAGTGTTCAAAAGAAAATAGAGATTTTGTGACGGAGGGCGTCTCAACGCTTTCTGTATTTGCATAAAGTCGAAAACACTCGACTTTATGCAAATGAGCCCGTCCAGCGTGAAGCGTCCGGCTCACTAAACCTGGACCGAGCTGTGAAACCGGGCCATCTAGATAGATAGATAGAAAGATAGATAGATAGATAGATAGATAGATAGATAGATAGATAGATAGATAGATAGATAGATAGATAGATAGATAGATAGATAGTAACGTTATTGATCCCGAGGGAAATTCAAGTTTCCAGCATCACAGTTCAATAGTGCAAACATATTAGTAAAAACGTCACAGGTAGTAACAAGACACATGTAAGTAATACAGAGTATAAAACAAAATATGCAATGTGCAGAAGAACTGTTAAAAATGAATATAGTGCAGGTTAACAACTGAGATACAGGACTATTTAAAGAAAAAGTGAATGTAGTGCAGAAAGTGAGATAGTGCTGGATAATAAAATATAGGAGAAACAGATATTAAGAAATGTCAGATATGGAATATAATGCAGGATGAGAACTGAGGTAGAGAAGTTTTTGTAGTGTGCAGAATTAAAGTTAAGTTGAAACCAGATCCAGCAGTCACATCATCGCCTGTTTCTCTCTTAAAAGTAGATTTTTTGGTGGATTGTTTAGACGGAATAACAGAAAGTTTACGAGCAGGCCGCCGTGTTGTTTCCTGTTTGAAAACCAACGACCAATCAGGTGCGTGCAACGAGAGGATACACCACCGCTCGGTTTGGACCGAGTCTTGGTTTAAAGTGAGACAAACCTGAGTTAACTCAGTCTAACCAAACCCTGTCTGTGTTGATCTCACCTTACAGGCTCCGGGCAGCAGGTGCAGTTTGACGTACGGGTCGGACAAACCGTTGAAGTCCATCGACTTCAGACCCTGCACACACACACACACACACACACACACACACACACACACACACACACACACACACACACACACACACACACACACACACACCACTTATAATTAAAGATTTACAATGACGGTTGATTGTGAGTCATTCAGGTGAGCCAGTTCAGGGGTCCTGGTCCTGGTCCTGGTCCTGGTCCTGGTCCTGGTCCTGGTCCTGGTCCTGGTCCTGGTCCTGGTCCTGGTCCTGGTCCTGGTCCTGGTCCTGGTCCTGGTCCTGGTCCTGGTCCTGGTCCTGGTCCTGGTCCTGGTCCTGGTTCACTCTGGCTCACTGTCATCTCTTAATGAGACACTTACAGGTACACAGCGTTGTTAATCCACACAGGTGTTTTTAATGATCTGGGTGATTAGAGCTCCTCGTCTCCAGCCTGCGTTTGATTGGCTGCTCGCCCCCTCAGCCAAAGAACGTAAACTCGATCCGCTCGAGGAGGCAAAATTAATTAAACTTTGGGTCCAAAATAGAGGAAACTATCGTAGCTTATTAGCTTGAAAAAATATGTGTTTTTTCAGACTCGTCTAATATCAATCAATGTTGTTATTTTCATTCTTTAAAAGCCACCAGAAAGCAAATTTTTTTCCACTTTGGTTTTGAAATCCTATTTTTAAGATCTCAAGGTTGGCAAGTATGGGTGGAAGAAGTACTCAGATATTTTACTGAAGTAAATGTAGTAATACTACATTGTAGGAATACTACAAGTAATGTTACAAGCAAAAAAAGTCCTGCATTTTCTCTTTTACTATTATAATTATTGATGCATTAATGTGTTCATCACTTTAATGTAGCAGCTGGTAAATGTGAAGCTACTTTTAATGACTTTATATACTGCTGCTAGTTTAATCTATAATAATACATCATCATTTATTAGTTGATTCGATTTTATATTAATAATCTGAAACTGTTAAGTAACTAAAGCTGTCAGATAAATGTAAAAGTAAAGTACAATATTTATTTATTGAAGCTTACATGGACATCATGATGATGTTTCATGATGAATCTAACTACTAATCACTAGATGACTATTAATCACATTACTATGAATCAGTTGTAATATATATATATATATAATATAAATGTTGAATGATTTCAGGTGTACAGACTGAAGCAGACGGATCATTTGAACACATAAACGAAGGATTTGAACCTTGTGACCTCACTTCATCGTGAGAAATTACTCCCAAATTTATTTCAACAGCTTTGACATTTGCAGCGACGGCAGAGAGACCGATTTATTTTTTTTAATGAGGCTCGACTGTGACCTTACAGACGTGTCTGCTACGAAATTCAATCTCACATAATGTACGTTTAAATCCAGCTGTGGAAGAAGTACTCAGATCTTAAGTAAAAGTATCAATACTGCTCTGTACAAATACTCTGTTACAAGTAAAATTACAAAAGTATTAACCCTCTGAGACCCACAATAGACCCGTTTTAGTCTTCTTTAAGGGGGGACAGGGGGTCTTTAGAGGGGTACAGGGGGTCTTTAAGGGGGTACAGGGGGTCTTTAGGGGGGTACAGGGGGTCTTTAAGGGGGTCGCGGGGGTCTTTAGGGGGGTCCAGGGGGTCTTTAAGGGGGTACAGGGGGTCTTTAAGGGGGTCCAGGGGGTCTTTAAGGGGGTACAGGGGGTCTTTAAGGGGGTCCAGGGGGTCTTTAGGGGGGTCCAGGGGGTCTTTAGGGGGGTACAGGGGGTCTTTAGGGGGGTACAGGGGGTCTTTAGGGGGGTACAGGGGGTCTTTAAGGGGGTACAGGGGGTCTTTAGGGGGGTACAGGGAGTCTTTAAGGGGGTCCAGGGGGTCTTTAGTGGCGTCCAGGGGGTCTTTAGGGGGGTCC
The DNA here is from genome assembly GCA_916701645.2 of Sebastolobus alascanus. NCBI lineage: Eukaryota > Metazoa > Chordata > Actinopteri > Perciformes > Sebastidae > Sebastolobus > Sebastolobus alascanus. The sequence goes on along the minus strand of CAKAOJ020000210.1, from coordinate 781,704 downwards.
AGGGGGTCTTTAGGGGGGTACAGGGGGTCTTTAGGGGGGTCCAGGAGGTCTTTAGGGGGGTCCAGGAGGTCTTTAGGGGGGTCCAGGGGGTCTTTAGGGGGCACAGGGGGTCTTTATGGGGGGACAGAGGGTCTTTAGGGGGAGATAGTAGGTCAACAGCAGATGTCAGATAGAAGTTGTGAACATCATCTGGTTTTCTGGTGTCTCTTATACGAGATGCTTGCCTGATGCCAGACTTAAAGACTTAAAGGCCGAGTTGCAGCAGAACATAAAATGCCATCCGCAGCAGGAATGTTGATGAAGCTTTGGCATTACGTTATGAGCAGCAACCCGAACACACTGAGAGTCATGCCTAATAACACGACTCCAACCAGAGACCTTTTGGATCGTACGACTGAAAGCAACGAAACAACCCGGCCTCAAAGATGACTTTTTTCTCCTTTTCTGTGAAATATCACTGCAGGAATTATATAAAAACATGTATTTTAATGGTGGAACTATTGAAGGTTAAGGTGATTTTGTAGTAAATATGTGTTTGTAGTCATGAAGAGAAAAAATTTGGACCGGTGGTAAGTTGCATAAACTTAGTTAAAGACTAGTCTTGGCCTTAAACTGGTCTTAGATTGTCAGGTTCGACTAGTTTAATTAATATAAATAAATATTATGACTTTATTGAGGTAGGAAGGTTCGTCCCCCTGGCTAAGCCTGAGGCGAGAGCTTTGTCGCTATGGCAACAATCTGTTAGAAGATCAGTTAGCTAACTATTCCAAATGTTTATCCATTACTTTTTTGGATTCTATATTCTTGAATTGTTTCCGAACATCTTTAATGTTGCTCACCATACTTTGTGTGGTGTCGCTGTCGCTGTTGCATCCGCCATTTTTTTCTCTTCTGTGAATTGTCTTCACCCACAATGCATTGCATTCTCCCTCCTCTCTGTTGATGATGCATCACTTCCTTGTTTTGGACCAATAGGCTTGCACATTGATAGAGAACCACACTGCCTCTCTACTAATTAGTGTAAGTTAATTAGTTAAAAGTAGTTAGTTAATTTCGTTGTACTTGTACAATGACAATAAAGATATATTCTATTCTATTCTAACACAGTATATGTGTGCAAGCTACTGCTGACACACTGGTCATTTTAAATAGTTAATGCAATGTAAAATAAAGGCATTTTAATTTTTTCACAATCCGTACAGTGTGCCTTGGATTATTTTTGAAGGTGACTTGCATTTTATATTTTGTGTCAGCATGTTAGGATCCAATAGTTGTTATTTAACATGATAAATGGAGGCATCTAATCATCCCAATCAATGTGCGATATGAACAGGTGAAATCAAAACCTGCACCACAGGTATTTACGTATTTATGTTTACTGACCCTTCCACCACCTCGGGACAAACTTTACTGTTTTACTGCATCAGAGGAAAGAAGAGAAAAGTCCTCCAACGGTTTAGTTAATGAACATTACAGCCTCACAGAGGTGCTTGTGTCGCTACATGACACAAATCCCTCAGCGCAACAACATAAAGCTGCTCTTTCTGTCCGATGTTTAACCTGTAAATCTGCTGTAAAACGACCACAAACCGGTCGGCTACAGCAGCAGCTACCAGACTCGACTGAGTTCCTGCTCAGGTTCTTTCTGTCGATAACAGGAGGGAGATCATTAACGGGTAAGTGGCTCCTCAAATATAGAAATCACTGGAGGAGACAAAGCTCGGTGACAGCAGGAGCTCCGATGATCTCCCATCCTCTGAGATAATGAAGCAGCTTTGTGATGCCGATACTCGATATGTCATCTCAGTCTGATTTAGTGCTGCCTTTAAATGAAACTCGTGAGCTTGTTTTTACAAGATGGGAAGCCGTGTACACGATATGCTCGGTGTTCAAGTCGTGAGAACACCGCTGCTACAGAGGATAACAATTTAGCAAGCTAGCAACATAATAACATAACATAATGCAGGAAATACAAAGACATAATGACAGAGGAGAAAGATGAGGCCATTGGGAATATCAACGTTTTCCTTAGACATATTATACAATTACGAAGAATTACAAAATACGACTAAAATTACAATATATTCACTTATTATGTACCGAAAAATTTACTTCAATGGCCTTTTACCCATTACTTTTAGCTAACCTTTAGCTAACTATTTCCACTGTTTACCCATTACTTTTAGCTCACTATTTCAACCACTTATTTATTTTAACCACTTATTATGTACTAAAAACTTTCTTCATTCTCATGTGCAATATCACTGTACATCATGTGCAATATTACTTCTTTTCTGTTTTTTAGCTTACCGTACCTTCTTTTTATTTCACTTATCTTATCTTATTTACTCATTTTACTAAATGTTACTAACTTACTTAATTGTAATTCTATTAGGCACTGGTGCTAGAAATAGTACGTTTTATTTTTTTATTTTATACACTTGTACTTTATACACTTGAAACTCGTTGTAATTCGTTGTATTTTTTGAGCAATCTCTGGCAGAAGAATTTCCTTCGGGATTAATAAAGTTCTATCTTATCTTATCTTATCTTATTTTATGTGAAGGAACCATAAATCACACTTGATCACGAGAGATTTTGTGAGTTTTCTGTTTTTTTTAGTCGGGACTCTTGTTATTGATGAATGAATCTCGCTGCTCTCCACACTATAGGAACAAAACTGTTAAATTGAACAGAACATGTTGTTGTGTGTGAGCTCTCTCACATTTTACACATCTGGTAAGATCTGAAACATCTGTCTGTAATAGTAATGAGTATTTATCTCGTACTCAAAGGGGATAAATCTGTCGCTCACCATTACAGAGCCTGATAATCAGTCTTTGTGTCTCTGGTATAAACAGTCTAATGTATGTAAAGCAGAGAAAGACAGTGTTTTATATAATTAAAGCATCACTCTAAGGGGACAGTTATCACTTCTGAGACTGAATCAGATCTGCTCTGAATCTGTCTTTCCTTTATTCCCCCTCCACCAGGTGGAGAGTTATGGTGTCAAATATTCATTAAATCTCTGATAGTATTTCAGTGCACACCCAGTGTGACATTTCAGTGTTTCTGACTCTGAAGTCTTGTATCCTGTGTGAATTTTGCCGAGGACGGAGCATAATAATCAGTCTGCTGTCATCAGAACGGGGACGGTCTGCTCCACCGAGTCCCTCGGCAGGTGTTAAATGTCGGCAGGTGAGATTTAAGAAGCAGCGGAGCTTCAGAGCAGGTGTCGGGTTTAGGGTGACGGATACCTCGGTGACAGGTAGACCGGCAGCTGATTGGTCCCTCAGCTCCGACGGTCCTGTGCTTTTACAACCTGTTGTCTCTTTAAAGTCCTCCTCAGCTACTGTTCCTGACACTCAAATCAGCCTCTGGTGAGAAAGTTTGCTCTGAATCGTGACACTTTCTCTCCCGGAGCTGTTAGCTTGTCTTTTTGAAGGCAGCAGGTTCAGATGAAGCAGGACCGGTCTCAGGTGAGAGGCTGGTTAAAGAGCTCTCCAGGTGAGAGGCTGGTTAAAGAGCTCTCCGGGTGAGAGGCTGGTTAAAGAGCTCTCCAGGTGAGAGGCTGGTTAAAGAGCTCTCCAGGTGAGAGGCCGGTTAAAGAGCTCTCCAGGTGAGAGGGTGGTTAAAGGACTCTCCAGGTGAGAGGCTGGTTAAAGAGCTCTCCAGGTGAGAGGCTGGTTAAAGAGCTCTCCAGGTGAGAGGCTGGTTAAAGAGCTCTCCAGGTGAGAGGCTGGTTAAAGAGCTCTCCAGGTGAGAGGCTGGTTAAAGAGCTCTCCAGGTGAGAGGCTGGTTAAAGAGCTCTCCAGGTGAGAGGCTGGTTAAAGAGCTCTCTAGGTGAGAGGCTGGTTAAAGAGGTGAGAGGCTGGTTAAAGAGCTCTCCAGGTGAGAGGCTGGTTAAAGAGCTCTCCAGGTGAGAGGCTGGTTAAAGAGCTCTCCAGGTGAGAGGCTGGTTAAAGAGCTCTCCAGGTGAGAGGCTGGTTAAAGAGCTCTCCAGGTGAGAGGCTGGTTAAAGAGTCTCTCCAAGTGAGAGGCTGGTTAAAGAGCTCTCCAGGTGAGAGGCTGGTTAAAGAGCTCTCCAGGTGAGAGGCTGTGGTTAAAGAGCTCTCCAGGTGAGAGGGCTGTTTAAAGAGCTCTCCAGGTGAGAAAGCTGGTTAAAGAGCCCTCCAGGTGAGAGGCTGGTTAAAGAGCTCTCCAGGTGAGAGGCTGGTTAAAGAGCTCTCTAGGTGAGAGGCTGGTTAAATAGCTCTCCAGGTGAGAGGCTGGTTAAAGAGCTCTCCAGGTGAGAGCTGGTTTAAAGAGCCCTCCAGGTGAGAGGCTGGTTAAAGAGCTCTCCAGGTGAGAGGCTGGTTAAAGAGCTCTCCAGGTGAGAGGCTGGTTAAAGAGCTCTCCAGGTGAGAGGCTGGTTAAAGAGCTCTCCAGGTGAGAGGCTGGTTAAAGAGCTCTCCAGGTGAGAGGCTGGTTAAAGAGCTCTCCAGGTGAGAGGCTGGTTAAAGAGCTCTCCAGGTGAGAGGCTGGTTAAAGAGCTCTCCAGGTGAGAGGCTGGTTAAAGAGCTCTCCAGGTGAGAGGCTGGTTAAAGAGCCCTCCAGGTGAGAGGCTGGTTAAAGAGCTCTCCAGGTGAGAGGCTGGTTAAAGAGCTCTCCAGGTGAGAGGCTGGTTAAAGAGCTCTCCAGGTGAGAGGCTGGTTAAAGAGCTCTCCAGGTGAGAGGCTGGTTAAAGAGCTCTCCAGGTGAGAGGCTGGTTAAAGAGCTCTCCAGGTGAGAGGCTGGTTAAAGAGCTCTCCAGGTGAGAGGGTGGTTAAAGGACTCTCCAGGTGAGAGGCTGGTTAAAGAGCTCTCCAGGTGAGAGGCTGGTTAAAGAGCTCTCCAGGTGAGAGGCTGGTTAAAGAGCTCTCCAGGTGAGAGGCTGGTCAAAGAGCTCTCCAGGTGAGAGGCTGGTTAAAGAGCTCTCCAGGTGAGAGGCTGGTTAAAGATCTCTCCAGGTGAGAGGCTGGTTAAAGAGCTCTCCAGGTGAGAGGCTGGTTAAAGAGCTCTCCAGGTGAGAGGCTGGTTAAAGAGCTCTCCAGGTGAGAGGCTGGTTAAAGAGCTCTCCAGGTGAGAGGCTGGTTAAAGAGCTCTCCAGGTGTAAGGTATCTCCAGGTATAAATGAAGGCGTATAAATACCACAACATTACACGTGTTATGAGGACGCATTTAAGCCTTTTCGCGTGTTCTCGCGTGGCAATAAAACCCATTAGTTAATGTAAGGGAAAACGTATTGGTTGGACTTAAAATAAGTAAGTAAACTAAGTAAAACATGTACGGAAACGACCCGCTCTCACTCCCAACTCGTCAAATACAGACGATCGGGTCAAACAAGGTACGCATTTTAGCCTTTTTCGCGTTTCATTTGTACGTCACGCAAACCACATCGTGGTTGGGTTTAAAATAAGTACGTAAACTGAAAAGTGAAACACGTACGGAAACAATGTAACACAACTACAGAAAACACGTCATAAACATCACTAACATAACAGTACGTGTCCACAGGGGCGTTTTTTATGGCGAGGGTTTGACTCGCTTCCCAGCGTTGGACGCTTGATGCTCTGCTACTAGACACCTGATTGGACGAACTCTTTCCCTTTGTGGGCTGCTGATCCCAGCTTTCAAACCGGAACCAACATGGCGGCTCGTTGGGAAACTTTCTCCTCTTATATCACGAAAACAGTTCAACGAGATGTGTTTCTGAAAAAATTTAATGAGAGAAATAATCCATGAAGATGATTCTGTCTTTATTTTAGATCAACGGTTAGTTTAAATGTTTCTCGGGAGTTTCCAGAAGCGGCGAGTCGTCCCTGATTTGCATAAAGTAGTCTAGACCTCAACTTTATGCAAATGAGGAGCGGGCGACGTGACGCACCTTCTCTCAAATCGCGCCGCCGCGCTACCAGAATGTATTGCACGGCTGCTTACATAGACAATGAATGGGAAGCGTGGAAAGGACGGAGGCTGTGGATACGAACCATAACTTACAAAACAACAACGCTCTCTAACAACGGCCTCCTGGTTAAAGTCCGCTGTTTGTTGGACCCGTCCACCATCAGCGGTCTTTCTCTCTTTTTATTCTACGTCACTAACTATTACCTTAGCATTTATACGCTGATGTTTTTACATCCCAGTCATTACAGGATACATGGCGTACACATCACACGTGGAAATCAAGAAGATATTAATCCTTGATGGTGGTGGAAAGTAGGCGACATTTACTCAAGTACTGTACTTAAGTACACATTTGAGGTACTTGTACTTTACTTGACTATTTCCATTTCTGCTACTTTCTACTTGAATATTGTACTTTTTACTGCACTACATTTATCTGACAGCTTTAGTTACTTTACAGATTCAGATTATTAAAACAAAATACAATAAAACTGATGTATTATTATAGATTAACATTAAAAGCAGCTCCAACTTTACCAGCTGACACATTAAAGTGATGAATGCATCAATCATTATAATACTATAATATAATATAATTTATTCTGCACAATGAGTACTTTTACTTTTTTAAGTATATTTTAATGCTGATACTTTTGTACTTTTACTTGAGAAAGATTTTTTGAATGCAGGACTTTTACTTGTAACAGAGTATTTCTACACTGTGGTATTAGTACTTTTACTTAAAGGTCCAGTGTGTAGGATTTGGCGGCATCATAAAACCTACTAGTGGGCGTAGTAGGCCCCTACTGACCCACATCTATGGGCCTTACAGTGACTGATAACACCTATTTAATTGCCTGACAACAGTCTCTGGCAGGTCCAGAGAGCTGGTGGAAACCTGGAACCAGACGGGTGTTTTGGCGAGCGTCCTTACCTTCGCCCGCAGCACCGTGCAGTGCAGCTCGCTGGAGATCTGCTCGTATCTCAGCTCAAACTCCAGCGTTCCCAGTGCAGCTGAGGAAATATAACACAGGAGACACATAACATGATTTACAAACGTAACATCAGACGCACCAGATGAAAAAAAGAAAATGACATTGTTGAACATTCAATCAGGATAAATTGAAAGCTTGCGAGAGAACAGAGAAATATCTCGGCATGCGTTCAGAAGATGGAAATCCAATTTAGTGGAGCAGCAGCTGTCACATGAAGCTGAACACAACACACGTCAAAAGGACACAACCTCTCAGAAGGAGAGGAAACACATTTGTCACGGCGTCTTATACTAACATGCGTAGAAAGGTACATGTTCATACAACACACACACACCAAACACAAGCTGCTGTTCTTCCACAGCAGTTATATAAGACGACACATACAGAATATGATTCACGGGGATTAGAACAAACATTTATTTTAGGCATCAGCGCTTATAAATACCAACAAACCGCTGCTTACACAACACATTGTATTCTGATGCTAAACGGTAGCTTCTGTAAACTGTGTGTGTTTATCAGCCTGTGTTGGCGACATCCTGGAGGAACAGGAACAGGAACAGGTGACTGTTACCACTTCTGGATGGAAAGTCAATCTAGGGACTACAAAGGAAAAAAAAACAACTACAAAGAGATGACTACAAAGAGACGACTACGAAGGGACGCAAAACCACCACAGAGATGTTAAACAACCACAGAGCGCAAAGACACGCAAAAAAGCTACAAAGAGACGCAAAACAACCACAAAAGAGACGCAAAACAACTACAAAAGAGACGATTACTAAGGGATGCAAAACCACCACAGAGATGTTAAACAACCACGACTGCAAAGAGACGCAAAACAACTACAAAGAGACGCAAAACAACTACAAAAGAGACGATTACTAAGGGATGCAAAACCACCACAGAGATGTTAAACAACCACAGAGCGCAAAGAGACGCAAAAAAGCTACAAAGAGACGCAAAACAACCACAAAAGAGACGACTACTAAGGGATGCAAAACCACCACAGAGATGTTAAACAACCACCGACTGCAAAGAGACGCAAAACAACTACAAAGAGACGCAAAACAACCACAAAAGAGACGACTACTAAGGGATGCAAAACCACCACAGAGATGTTAAACAACCACCGACTGCAAAGAGACGCAAAACAACTACAAAGAGACGCAAAACAACCACAAAAGAGACGACTACTAAGGGATGCAAAACCACCACAGAGATGTTAAACAACCACCGACTGCAAAGAGACGCAAAACAACTACAAAGAGACGCAAAACAACCACAAAAGAGACGACTACTAAGGGATGCAAAACCACCACAGAGATGTTAAACAACCACAGAGCGCAAAGAGACGCAAAACAACTACAAAGAGACGCAAAACAACTACAAAAAGAAACAAAAAAATTACAAAGAGGCAAAAAACAACCACAAAAAAGACGACTACAGACAGACGACCACTGAGGGACACAAACCAACCACAGAGATGTTAAACAACCATTGACCGCAAAGAGAGGCTAATGAGATGCACAACCAGATGCAAAATGACCAGAAAGAGACACAAAATGACCACAAAGAGACAAATAAAAAACACAAAGAGACACAAAACAACCCCAAAGAGACAAAATGAGACAAAACAGAGATGACTTCGAACCATTTGTAGTTGTTTAGTATATTTCAGTCTGGGGGTCTGGCTGATATGGTGGGGGGGGGTGGAGGGGGGGGGGGGTTGGGGGGGGTCTTCTACATGTCTGTCGGGGGTCTTTGGCTCATCGTCTGAATAATGTCTCTGTTCTCAGTAGATTCTCGCAGACAGGATTTCTAGTTGCTGTTATTTCTCCTCCATAAGTCAATCAAATTAAACGGATCTCGGTGTCACAGCTGCTGTCTGAGAGACACTTCACATCATTTGCATCTTATTTCTGAAACTCAGGTTGTGCATCAAAAGCAGCACATCATCATCATCAGCAGCAGCAGCAGCAGCTTCAGTCCTGCATCAGTGAATCTCATATCAGCGAGGAAAAGACGTGAAACCTGAAGAGATGATCGGGGTTACAGTTAGAAAGTAACTAAGTACATTTCATTTACTCAGGTACCTTCCTTAATTACACTTAATTAGTGCTTGTGTTGTGTGTTTTATTACATGTTTTATACAGTGGTCGACGAGGAAAACGAGCTACAACGGCCCAAAACATTACCATCAGGAGAAACGTGCTGCAGCTTCAGAAACGCTTTCAGGTCAAACACACATACGAAAATACAAACGGAAACGTGCTGCAAATGAAAAAAAGTGCTGCAGAAAACCAAAACAAATAGATTAACAGGAAACAAGCTGCAGATACAGAAACACACAAACACAGGAAACAAATGCAACAGACAAACGCTGCGTATTCAACATGCAGATGCAAAATGACCATGAAGTGAAACAAAATGACTAAGAAAGAAAAAATTACCACAAAGGGACACAAAATGACTACTAAGAGATGCAAAACAACCACCGAGAGATGCAAACTGGCCACAAAGAGACACAAATTACAACAAAGAGAATCAAAACTTCCACAAAGAGACGCAAAACTACCACAAAGAGACGCAAAACTACCACAAAGAGACGCAAAACTTCCACAAAGAGACGCAAAACTACCACAAAGAGACGCAAAACTACCACAAAGAGACACAAAACTACCACAAAGAGATGCAAAACTACCACAAAGAGACGCAAAACTACCACAAAGAGACACAAAATGACTACAAAGAGACACAAAACTACCACAAAGAGATGCAAAACTACCACAAAGAGATGCAAAACTACCACAAAGAGACACAAAATGACCACAAAGAGATGCAAAACTACCACAAAGAGACACAAAATGACTACAAAGAGACACAAAACTACCACAAAGAGATGCAAAACTACCACAAAGAGACGCAAAACTACCACAAAGAGACGCAAAACTACCACAAAGAGACGCAAAACTATCACAAAGAGACGCAAAACTACCACAAAGAGAAACAAAATGACCACAAAGAGACGCAAAACTACCACAAAGAGACACAAAATGACTACAAAGAGACACAAAACTACCACAAAGAGACACAAAATGACCACAAAGAAACGCAAAACTACCACAAAGAGACACAAAATGACTACAAAGAGACACAAAACTACCACAAAGAGATGCAAAACTACCACAAAGAGATGCAAAACTACCACAAAGAGACACAAAATGACCACAAAGAGATGCAAAACTACCACAAAGAGACACAAAATGACTACAAAGAGACACAAAACTACCACAAAGAGATGCAAAACTACCACAAAGAGACGCAAAACTACCACAAAGAGACGCAAAACTACCACAAAGAGACGCAAAACTATCACAAAGAGACGCAAAACTACCACAAAGAGAAACAAAATGACCACAAAGAGACGCAAAACTACCACAAAGAGACACAAAATGACTACAAAGAGACACAAAACTACCACAAAGAGACACAAAATGACCACAAAGAGACGCAAAACTACCACAAAGAGAAACAAAATGACCACAAAGAGACACAAAACTACCACAAAGAGACACAAAATGACCACAAAGAGACTAAAAACCTGAACTGTTTCCTCTTAACGTATTTATTTGTTTTGGCTTTCTGCAGCACGTTTTCTCATTTGCATTTCTGTTGCTGTATTTGTTTTGGGTTTTCCTGGAGGACAAGGACTGCAAAATTAGCTCTGGCTGGATGTTTTACATAAACTCTATCAGCTGTTTTTATTTAAATGAAACAATGCCAACATTTGACTGTCAAGTAAATGAATAAAAAGAAAATAAGCAGGTCCCACTTCCTGTTTAAAAAGAATACGGAGGTGACTCTGGAGGGGATTTAAATCACTGACAGGTGATGTTCATTATAATCAGCTTCACTATCGACATAATCCAGTCTGACTCATGGCTTCAGGGTGATAATACTAAAGTTTGTACTCGGCCATCACCGACAGCGTAGAATTGGACAATGAGCATAAAAAAATGATGATCTAACATGCAGAGAGAACATCTCAGAGCTACAGTATTCTCTCTCTGCAGTCCTCAGCACTAAATGTTAGTAAAACGCTGTCGGTCCATTTCCATGTGTTCTCTTTGTAATGTGAGTCTTTATGGTTGTGATTCCACCCACCTCCTCCGACTCCCAGCAGCCTCGGGCAGAGACGACCGGCTGCTGTAAAAACATACTGCACAAACAGACGCAGTGCTTCAGCATCCTGCAGACGTCAGTGCACAGTGTTAACGCTCTGCAGCGATGAGGACATCTCTACAGGGATCTGCACCGAGGACTCAACATCTAATAAAGACATGTTCTGTCTTATTGAAAGTGTCTGTTATGATTCGATCAGAGAGTTTTAGTTACATGACTGTCAAGGTCTAATGAATCTAATTATTAAAAAATAAAACTAATCATCAACCAGTGACAAAAAAACAAATGCAAAACGATTGCAGAGAGAGATAAATGGACAACAAAGGGACACAAAACGACCACAAGACACACAAATGATGCAAAACGACAAGGGGCCGGCCACATAGAGACACAAAACGACCACAAAGAGACACAAAACGACCACAAAGAGACACAAAACGACCACAAAGAGACCCAAATGATGCAAAATGACAAGGGGCCGACCACAAAGAGACTCAAAAAAACCACAAAGAGACACAAAACGACCACAAAGAGACACAAATGATGCAAAACGACAAGGGGCCGACCACAAAGAGACATAAAACAGCTACAAAGAGACACAAAACAACCACAAAGAGACACAAAACGACCACAAAGAGACACAAAACAACCATAAAGAGACACAAAACGGCTACAAGGAGACACAAAACGGCCACAGAGGGACACCAAGAGACTACAAAGACACACAAAACAACTATATAGAGATGAAAAACGGACACAAAGAGAAACAATATGACCACAAAGAGACAAAAAACGACCACAAAGACACACAACAACTACAAAGAGACACTAAACAACCACAAAGAGACACAATATGACCACAAAGAGACACTAAAAGATCACAAAGAGACACAAAACAACCACAAAGAGACACTAAACAACCACAAAGAGACACAAAATGACCACAAATAGACACATAACAACCACAAAGAGACACTAAACGACCACAAAGAGACACATAACAACCACAAAGAGACACAAAACAACCACAAAGAGACACAAAACAACCACATGCAACAGGTGTTAGTCGTTGTTTTGTGTCTCTTTCCGTCTGGGGACCCGCTCTTATTTTGGCGGGGTGTTGTCTGTGCTCGGGGCGCCGGTTGTCTTTTATGTTTCATCAAAGAGTTTCAGTTACACGAGGCAGACTGTCAAACTGTGACGCTCTAATGAACCTAATCTTATTAAAAAAACAAATAAAATCATCAACCAGTGACTGCAAAACAAATGTGATAATAAATGCATGTTAACGGGGAAATAAAACCCCCCAATTAGTCTCTGCTGTAGAGTGGATGTGAATCACAGAGCAGCCTGGAAACATGTCAGCAGCTCTGAGACCGGCATTCATCACTATTTATTCTGATTCCCTGCTCTCCTTCAACTCTCACACAGCTCATCATTCATTCATTCATTCATTCATTCATTCATTCAGCAGGATGAAGCTCCAACACCTCCGAGGTGTCTCTGAAGCATATACATCATGTTTTAGCTGCAGTCTGCTCATCAAACTCTTAAACATCTGTGCTCCAGATGTGGAAGTATCTTCACTTAAACACACACATGTGCTTCAGGAGCTTTGCGTGTGTTGCATTATTAAAGTTATTTTGCCTCATGAATTATTAATCAGTTGTATGTCTGAGCTGAACTCTGGGGTAAACCGGTGGGCGCTCACATAAATTGGACTCTTGTGTTTTTGTTTATTGATCACACTGCAGCATCTTTACATTCCTTCACTCCGACAGCAGGTCCCTGAACACAACACCAACCAAACCAAAGTTTTATTTATGAATTTACTGCTCAAATATATTTTATGTATGGCTGTCAATCGGTTAAAGTAGTTAATCGCATTTTTTATCTGATCAAAATGTACCTAAAAGGGAGATTTGTCAAGTATTTAATGAGTTATGCTTCATATGATACCAGTATCTTCACTCAAGCTTTAAAACTGAGCCGCTAAATCTAAAAATCACAACATGTGTTAATGCGTTAAAGAAATTAGTGGCGTTAAAATGAATTCACGGATTCACCAAGCGAACAGACACATAATATGATCTCTTTATTTTGTAATGATTTAAATAATTTACTATAACAGCGTTAGAGCCACAATATATTTTGTGTTATTGTGGTTAAATAAATGTAATTTATGGTGTTTATAGATTCTAGACCGTCCTGTTAATACAGGTGTGTGCCTCGCAGTGAAAATGTTGTTTTTGAAAGGCTAAACGCCAACAAATATGGACTGGGAGATTTGTCAAGTATTTAATACTCTTATCAACATGGGAGCGGGCAAATATGCTGCTTTATGCAAATGTATGTACCTATAGAACCCATTTTCATCAACATATCTTGATGTCAGAGGTCAAGGGACCCCTTTGAAAATGGCCATGACAGTTTTTCTCGCCAAAATTTAGCGTAAGTTTGGAGCGTTATTTAACCTCCTTCACTACAAGCTAGTCTGACCTGGTTGGTACCGATGGATTCATCAGGTTTTATAGTTTACTATGATACCAGTATCTTCACTCTAGCTTTAAAACTGAGCTACAACCTAAAAACCGCAAGTTGCGTTAATGCGTTAAAGAAATTAGTGGCGTTAAAGCGAATTTGCGTTAACGTGTAAAAACATGAACGTCCCTCTATAGAGTCAGTGTTTGATTTGTCCATTCTGGGCTACTGTAGAAACATGGCGTCCTGTGAAGAGGACCCGCTCCCTGACTGGAGTATTTCCCCCCCCCCCCCTACTGTTTATCTCCATGGTTACGGGTGGAAACGCGCGTAAATTGACATTTTCTTTTGCAGATTTTCAGGAAATTTGGTTAAAACGTGCGTTACATTTGGATGTAAACCTGGCGATGGTGAAAACAGCTTCCTGTAGGAACCTGAAGACTGGAGAGAAACGTCATGCTGAGTCGTGCTGAGTCGTGCTGAGTCATGCTGAGTCGTGCTTAGTCATGCAGAGTAATGCTGAGTCATGCTGAGTCGTGCTTAGTCATGCAGAGTCATGCTGAGTCATGCTTAGCCGTGCAGAGTCGTGCTTAGTCATGCAGAGTCATGCTGAGTCACGCTGAGTCACGCAGAGTCGTGCTGAGTCATGCTGAGCCGTGCTGAGTGATGCAGAGTCGTGCTGAGTCATGCAAACAGCCGCTACAGGTGTGTAGAGACGCACAGTGACACACACACAGAAACATGCCAACAGCGAGGCTCACTGCAGTCGTCGCTGTCGGAGCTGTCGATCTCCACCGACGTGTCCACGCTGCTGGTCAGAGACAACGACCCGCCGACGCCAACGCCACCGCCGCCGCCGCCGGGCCGGCCGTGGGCCAGCAGAGGAGACAGGAGGTGAGCTCCGCCCATCCCGGAGGCCACGGAGCCCGGGCTGAGGGCCAGCGGGCAGGAGGCGGGGTTCGGGGAGGTGGGGGACAGGCGGGGGAAGTAGGCGGAGATGGTTCTGATGGGTCTGATCGGGCCGGGGCAGACGTCTATGGCCATGTGTTCCTGGATGGAGATGCTGAGCTTCTTTCCTCTCCGCACCGTCATAGAGTCTGAAGGGACAACATGAGTCACAACATGAGAAGATGAATATAAAATATCACTTTAAGACGACCTGACAATTTTACATTCCCCCCCCGCCGTCCTCCCCACTCAGCTGGGAGTCATTATGGGAAACTGTGCTGGACGGACTCCACCGCTCGATTCCTGACGTTAATGGAAACACACACCGCTGCTTGTTTTCATTGTTTCCGACACAGTTTATCCCCGACAGCGGCGGCGGCGGCGGCGGCGGCGGCGTCGGCCCGGCTGCCGGTGACTGACAGCAGGTGTTTAATGAGGAGTGTGTGTGACACGTGAAAAGAGGAAATAAAGTGTGTGAGGAGAAGACAGAGGCTGGATGTGTGATTGGAGTTTGAGGAGGAGAAAAGGTGTGTTGCATCACGACGCTGAAGGAAAATAAACCCAGCAGGCTGTAAGGGATGTGTAGATATAACAGAGAGGATATAGGATATATATATATATATATGTTAGAGACATTTGTACAATATAGAAATAACTGTGGTTAACTTACATTTTGTTTTATTTGCCTGAGATAAGGGCTCTGTGGTTTCTGCAGTGTGCTAAATTAATACCAATTGTGACTTAAGCCAGCCCTGGCATCTGATTGGTTGAAAGTTAAATTATGCTGCATGTGCTCGTAAAAACGACTCAGTTGAAGCTATGGAGCCTGGAGAGCACACTAGTCTTTGACCGTGCTTATTAGACCTGTTCTTGCCTTTTTTACTGCTTATGTTTTTGATATTTTGTTACAATTTTTGTATCTGAAGACTTAAAGATTTTCAGTAAACGGTTGAAACGAAGAACATGGACTACGGAGTTTTATTGAAACACGCGTCAACTACATGCTTGGACTCTGTAGCTTAAGTGGGCATTTCAAGAAATAGACGGAGCCACACTTACAATATATATATATACAGTAGGAGCTACACAGAACCAGTATCACCCCAGGGTGCAGAGACGGCTCCCTAACCAGGTTCCTGCTCCTTTCATCAACAGTCAAACAGCTTCAGCCACAACATTATCCCACATTTCACCAGCACCTCTATACGTGTCCACAGGGGCGTTTTTCTATTGCGATGGATCGTCTCGCTTCCCAGCATTGGACGTTTGATGGGCTGCCACTAGACACTACTAGATTGGACGAACTCTTTCCCTCCGTGGGCTGCTGCTCCCAGCTGTCAAACCGGAACCAACATGGTGGCTCGTTTGGAAACTTTCTCCTCTTATATCACGAAAATAGTTCACTGAGATGTGTTTCTGAAACCATTTAATGAGAGAAATAATCCATGAAGATGATTCTGTCTAAAAGTTTAGTTAAGTCAGTCGGTGTAGTCAGTATTTAAAGTGGAGATATTCACCTGAATGAAACCAGCAGCTTCAGAGAAACGATTAGCTGAAGTTCTTCTAGTGTTTCCAGCGATGCACCAGTGGCTCTAATCTAACGTGTCTCCTGAGAGACGAGCTCCTGATTGTGTTTTCCAGTTAAAGTGAAGTGGTCGGTCTGCAGCAGGCTGAGAGTGAAAATCCTCTGACTCTACATTGCATCCTCACCAAGCTGCAACGTGTGAGTCTCTACTCACCGGACTGGAGCTTCGAACAACAACGTTTTACTGTTATCAGAAAATATACCTATGTACAACTTTGACGTATTTGTACATTTTCTGCTACTCTATACTTCTACTCCACATCTCAGATGATATCTTATGAAAGTAATTCCTCATTTCTCGTCATGGATGTATAAAGACGAACTGGATGCAGCGTTCAAGGCTCCCGTTCGTTCCTATCAGAGTGTCTCAGTGGTGCATGAAGCCAAAAATCTTTTGACTCCAGGTGTGTGAAATTACTCGGATCATCCGGTGATCTTCCTCATCTGTTGGGCCCATAGAGCTGGTGCGTTTGTTCCCCGACCTCCTCCCTACGCTGCGTTTGTTCCCCGTCGCTCTTTATACTTCCTGATTCACGATTACGTGGATTAAATTGTTTTTTGGGGGGATATATACGAATTACTTTCCATAGGTATAGCTATGAACGGAGGATGAGAACAGCCTACACCTTAAATTACTTTATAGATTCAGATTATTAATACAAAATATAAATAAACTCAATATAGATATTTGTAAGAGAGTATTTCCACTCTGTGGTATTACTACTGTTCCTTCAGTAAAAGAGGTTAATATTTCTTCCACCACTGCTTAAATGATGGTGTTGAAAGAAGTGAGTGACTCCTCATTAGCTACAAATGTTAAACAGCTTCTTCCAATTATGAAACGAGTCGGCTGATTTCCCGCCTAAACACCTGCAGCCTGCTTCATGTCAGCTGTGATCCTGAAGGGAGAGGACAAATCAAATATTCAGCTGTAGACATTAAACCAGCGGGAGACACAGCGTGATGGCGTGTGACGATTTAAAAAGCTCCGCAGGGAGGCTGAAGTAACGGCCTTTTTATCTGAAATAAAAAGAGTGAACAGAACGAGTGGGTTGGTCAAATTGGGAACAGAAAATGACTCAACTGGACTCCATTTACAGAGTTATCATTAAATGTCCATCATCAGTTGTTATCACCACCACTGTAATGCTTCAGATGGGGAAAACTAATCTAATGCCGGGTCCACACTACACCAGAATCCAGCTGATTTCGGGCCCGATTCCTCCTGATGATTGTTTGATGAGCGACCATAGTGAAAATGTTGTTTTTGAAAGGCTAAACGCCAACAAATATGAATTGAAGCTGAATATTTCCTTAGATTTTGTTACTAAGTAACAAAAAATATATATATTTTTAAATAGACCAGAACGTCCTATAGACAAAAACTCCAGCCCGTTCTCATTCCCAGGGCGTCAAACACTGAGGTTTCGTTAACGGCTGTTGGCGTTCAATGCCGCCGCACAGGGCGCCCTTTAGCGCCGGTATGAGATGCATTACGCTTCCCATCGGACATTTTTTTTTACATTTTTTACAGACATTTATCGGACATTTTTCAGACATTTGTGTGCCTCCCGTTGTGTGCGTCAAGCAAGAGAGTAAACAGGTTTTTTGACCGCAGTGAAAATGTTGTTTTTGAAAGGCTAAAGGCCGACAAATATGAATTGAAGCGGAATATTTCCTTTCCAGTTTCATTTGATACCAGTATCTTCACTCTAGCTTTAAAACTGAGCCCGCCACAACTTAATGTGCGCTACTACCTTACCTTGCGTTAATGTGTTAAAGAAATTAGTGGCGTTAAAACAAATTTGCACTAACGCGTTATCGCGTTAACTTTGACAGCCCTACTTTTTTTTTATTAAATCAACTTTCTTTAATGAATAGAACTCGTCAGTTTCGTCAACATAAGTAAAGACGTCTTGATCGATCCACCAAGCGAATGTTGATACATAATATGATCTCTGACTGCAGTGAAAATGTTTTTGAAAGGCTAAACACCAATAAATATGGATTGAAGCCATTAAATTTCGCTTCTAAGTAAAAAAATATATATATATTTTTAAATAGTTTTATATACAGACTTTTGTATAAATTATCCAGTAAGTGTGTTATTATGATTTTAGTTGTACATAAGCAAATCTAATTTTGACAACCTCAGAGCAGACACCTCCTGAGATCTTTGATCTATAAGGCTGATAACGCCGTCAGTCGGCTCATTTCATTCTCCTACGCAGCCATTTTTAACGCTGATGACAAACAGCCTGTTTTTATGCAGTTTGGAGGACTTGTTGGTGCATGAAGTTGGTAAAAACTTCCTGTTTATGTTCCTATATCAGTGATCCACCTTATTAAGGAGGAATGTGCTGAGTTCAGCTGGATTCTCCCCTCAGAGGCTTTTGATTTGCTGTTGTGAGCAGAAGAAGAAGAGCTGATTCGTGCAGTCCCGTGGTACTCCAAGATGAAAATTAACTGCATTAATTCTCACTATACTGTTGCTGCGAGGGGGTTTTATTCGGCCGTGCCGGTCTGAATGTGTTGCAGGCGACAGGTGCTGCTGAGGAAATGAAATGACACAAAGGAAAATGTAGTCTGGGGAACAGACTAGTGAGTTTGGAGACGCCAAAACAGTTTATGACACAGAGATTTCCTTCTGGTCCACAACGTTACAGATTAATCCAACAGGAATCTACGTTTGCAGATATTTCATGTGAATCACCTTTCAAGAAATGAGCTGATCTCACACGTGAAGCACATTTCATTTGCTTATCACATTTTGATCTTACGATATTTCACATGTAAAAATTACCACAAACTTCTTGCACACCAGAATGTCCCATAGACAAAAACTCTTCTCAATCCCAGGGCATCGAACACTGAGGCTTAGTCACGGCCGTTGGCGTTCAATGCCGCCGCACAAAGCACCCTTTAGCGCTCATTTGAGATGGAACAGACTTTCCATCGGACATTTGTTTTTACTTTTTTTGTACATTTGTCTGACATTTTTCAGACATTTGTGTGTCTCCCGTTGTGTGCGTCAAGCGAGAGAGCAAACAAGTTTTTGACCACAGTGAAAATGTTGTTTTTGAAAGGCTAAACGTCAACAAATATGGACTGAAGCTGCACAAGGCATCCTTTAGACAAGATACAAAGATTGTAGTAATAATTATTAATTATAAAGTTTGCTGTAATTGTGACATATTAAATGATAGTTTATCTTACTGAATCATAGTTAGTCATCATCTTGAATTATCAAGTGTAATTATTATATGCTTATTATGAATTAGAAGTCATAATTAATTATTCTATAGTCATAATTATCTGATTCATAACTGCACTATGTTTTCACAGTACTGAACAAGTTGCCCTACTTGCACTATGTCCACCTCACAGCATTACACATGTAGCCTATATACTATGTACAGTAAAAATCCAATCATTTAGTATAGTATATTTGTTAGTATAGTTTTTGCACATTTGCTAAACTGCAGTAATGGTAAATATTCCCAGTAGGATTAATAAAGTACTCTACCTGTCTATAGTTATGAGATACTGTCCCATGAGTTTGACTGTTTGACAGGTTTTGTTCATTATTGGTGACAACATAATGTGCATATTTATTTATGGTGGGTGTCGCAGCCGTGTAGTCATGTTTAATTCAGGGGAATGCAGCGTTTATCGGCGGAAACATTCTCCCTCTTGAAAGTGAAACCTGGTGCTGGTCCAGTGATTGATATCCAGTCCTGGTGGGATTACTGGTGAGACGCAGCGGTGGAGAGTTAAGCTCAGTGGAGGATATGCTAATGAGCTGCTTCTCTCTCCTCTTTACCGTCATATCTCACCTGCCAGTCACTCTTTATTCTCGTCCTGCTGTGTTTCTCTCTGCGCTGCTTGTTTTACTGTTTTTCTGTCTGCAGTAACACCGTGACGGCGTCTCAGCGGTCACTGGGAATACTGACTGACGGCTGCGAGAGGTGGTTTAACGCTGACGATGATCACAGCCTCACACATCCCGCCCGGTTATTACTTAACTGACCCGTAAGGATTCAGCTGCTGTCGACACAACAAAAGAAAACTACACGCTGCTGTAGTATCAGCTGAGTTTGCAGGATCGTGCTGCAACTAACAATTATCTTAAGGCAAAAGACTCACTTCCAACCTGGGGGGCGCAATCCACCGTTTTCCGGCAGAGAACCACGGCCTCGGACTTGGAGACATGCATAGTGTCCTTTCAAAATAGAACTTCCAGGAAGTTAGGTTTGGGCAACACAACCACTTGTAGGGTTAGGAAACGGTCGTGGTTGACGTTAACTTCACTGACTAGCGATTCACGGGACTGACGATACCGACGAGTCACGTGACTAAAGACTGACGTGACTAAATAAGTCAACGTTACTTTTAGTTTCACGGGACACGAACAGCGGTCGTCAAAGTCTTGTTTTTGTTTGACCCGTCCACCTCCCCTCGAATAACACCATGGGTGGGTTTACGTTGGAGTTAGTTGAAAGCCCAGTTCGTCACATACTGTTGCTAAAGGCTGCATCCGTGCGTCGGTTTCCGATGCCGAAGGGCGATGCGGTATTTGACGAGTTGGTAACAGGTTGTTTCCGTACATATTTTACTTAGTTTACTTACTTATTTGAAGCCCAACCACGATGTCTTCCCTTACCCTAACTTAGTGGTTTTCTTGCCTAAATATAACTGCGGACGTTTGCGTGGCGTCTAAAAAAGTCTAAAATGTGTACTCATGGCACGCGGACTGTCGGTATAATGTTGTGATATTAAATACGCCTTCCCGTGAGACCGTGTTGGCTCAGTACAGCCTGGTGCATCAGTATGAGGCGAAGACGTCGCACTCTTAAACTTAGTTGAATAAGTGACACGAAGATGAGAGTTACAGGCTGTTCTCATACACTGTTCGTAGCTACGAAAAGTAATCCATGTAATGGTGAAGCAGGAAGGGTGACGTAGTATAAAGAGCGATAAACGTTGTGTAGGGAGGAGGTCGGGTGGATGGGTGGGTCTAAAAACACTTTTACCAGGAGGCCGTTGTTGGTGCCCCGTGTGAGGCCAGAAGTCAACGTTGATTTATTTGACACGTAACTTCCGTACTTAAGTTACGCCACTTCTGTACTTATTTGAACCCAAACCGCGATATTTTCCTAAAGCTAACTAAGTAAGTTTTATTGTCTTCTTTTGTTTTTTGTTGTCTGACTTTTGGTAAATAAATAATTATAAAAATAAATAAATCTTTCATGCATCCATCCATAAAAGCCACGTCCATTTCTGCCTGCTCAGCTTTCATGCGATCTTCATCTAATTTTTCTAAATAACATTTTAGGATAATCCTGAAAAACAAATATTACTTTTTGATATTCCGTCTGTCGGCAACCAGATTTAAATGAGACGGGCACCATTGAAGTCTGACTCATGATCGCTGAAAGCCCAAATCTTCCTCATTAAGGATCGAGGTATTCTCCAAAATCTGAGTGATTTTATCTGAATAAGTACTTCATAAATAAAGATTATTATGACTCATTCATTCTCTCTCTCTCTGGACAGATTGTTGGTGATTATTATTCATTATTTCCTCTCTATTTCTATAAAGCTGTATTTATCCACAGAGTGATGACCAGCAGGCTGCTTCACAGCTCACCGTCCGGTTTAATGGATAATCAGCCACATGTGCTGCAGACAGCAGACAGAAAAACATCATTTCATCCAAACTTTCCAGTGTTTCTCTCTCCACATTATTATTCAGACCCACCAGCAGCTGCATGTAGATCGATACTGACTTAGAGCTGAAGCTGCTGCTGCTGTTTTCAAGAGGACGAGTGTTTCTGAGGAAGGACGGAGGAAAAGAAATGATGTTCAAGAATCAATAAACAACCTCAAACTCCAACCGAACTGAACCTCTAAATTAGTGCAAACTGAACTGTTATCAGTCCATTAAATAGGCGTTATCAGTCACCATAAGCACCATAGATGTGGGTCATTAGGGGCCTACTACGCCTACTACACCTACTACGTTGTGAAAGTGAAACTTAAAAGCAACCATTTAGGCAACAAAACTACAACTTCTTTAGGTTTAGACAACAAAACTACAACTTCTTAGGTTTAGACAACAAAACTACAACTTCTTTTGCTTTAAGCAATAAAACTACAACTTCTTTAGGTTTAGGCAACAAAACTACAACTTCTTTAGGTTTAGGCAACAAAACTACAACTTCTTTAGGTTTAAGCAATAAAACTATAACTTCTTTATGTTAAGGTAACAAAACTACAACTTCTTTAGGTTTAGGTAACAAAACTACAACTTCTTTAGGTTTAGGCAACAAAACTACAACTTCTTTAGGTTTAGGCAACAAAACTACAACTTCTTTAGCTTTAAGCAATAAAACTATAACTTCTTTATGTTAAGGTAACAAAACTACAACTTCTTTAGGTTTAGGTAAAAAAACTACAAGTTCTTTAGGTTTAGGCAACAAAACTACAACTTCTTTAGGTTTAGGCAACAAAACTACAACTGATTTAGGTTTAGGCAATAAAACTAAAACTTTAGGTTTAGGCTACACAACTACAACTTCTTTAGGTTTAAGCAACAAAACTACAACTTTAGGTTTAGGCTACACAACTACAACTTCTTTAGGTTTTGGCAACAAAACTACAACTTCTTTAGGTTTAGGCAACAAAACTACAACTTCTTAAACTCAACTTTTGTCACGTATACTGTCGCTAAAGGGTGCCTCTGTATATCGGTTTCCGATGCCGAGGGGCGCCGACCAACGGCGGTATTTGACGAGTTGGGAGTGAGAACTGGTTGATGGATCCCACAAAATGTTACACGCTGGTGAAAAAAACAAATACATTTAACAAAATGATGTCAAAATTGTGTTGAAATAATAAATCATGAACAATCCCTCCACCTTTCTTTCCAAATAAAGAAAAAACACTTTGTTTTTATGAAGTCATACATTTTCAAGAAACAAACATGGATATTCTCTGAGATTAATGTGATAAATTTACTAGAAAAAAATTCAAATTTACAAGAAAGAAACTTGGATATTCTCTGAGATTAAAGTGATAAATTTACGCGAAAAAACTCACAACTTTACGAGAAACAAAACTTGGATATTCTCTGAGATTATAAAGTCATAAATGTGTCAGAAAAAAACTCAAAAATGTGCGAGATTATAAGGACATAATTCACCATAATCTGTGGTTCAACACAAGCAGTTATGCTGTGTCTTTTTTGTCGAGAGAATATCTAAGTTTTTCTGAGTTTACCTGAGTATTTTCTTGGAATATTCCCATGATCATGATGACGTGATGTTTCTACGTTTCTTCTTAATGAGATTTCAGACAAATACACACTGATCTCTCCTCATCTCCCACCACATTCACTGTGAACCGTAGAGAGCAACACTGATTACCGTCAGCTGAGGACGTCGTCTTGTTCATCAAATATCTGTCCAACCTGCAGACGACCATCAGTGTCTCCGGTCGGTCTCTCTCTCCTCCTGATTGCTGCTAAACTGATTCACCTGTTCCAAGCTGCACACCTGCATCTATCTACTCATCAGCGCTGCTCTATATATCACCTCCAGCTCTTCACTCACTCTCACTCCAGGTCATTGAGCATCATGCATGAACCGCTTATACAAACAGACTCATTCATTTTCTTTTAGGCCCTTTATCCTCTACGCTGTAATATTTACATGTCAGGACAAGGGAGATCACAAGTTAAGGGTCAATGAATCTAGTTCCCACCCTTCTCCCTCCCTTTCCTTCAGCTTCATTACATTCAGTGTGTATTTTCATCAACTGTCTCTTTACGTGATAAATGAGGACAGGGAGGTCATTCAGGTTTATGTCCGCTCCAAACCTCGCTGTCAGTCACCATTAAGCCACCACATGTTTACTGTGTTCCTGGTTTGACCTCCTGTGACTGGACCATGTTTTTCAAAAGTAAAGTAGTAATACTAATGTGGTATTTTGAAGGGATTATTGATCATTTTTATCAATTCTACAGTGGTAAAACATTGTTAAATTTAGCACCAAATCTGTGTAACAAATGGTATCAACCCAAAAATTGCTGCAACAACTTATGAGACATAATAGAGCATGGGGGGGGGGGGCATCATATACTTCTATCATCATGTTCTAAACCCTTATACACTCTCATTTATATTTCTGATTTATGACTAGAACAACTTGTCACCCAGTGCTGAGCAGCATCTCAAATTCATCTTCACCCAGCTTTCAGATGATGTACACCACTTCTATGTGACATCTACTGTTGACCTGCTATCTCCCCCTAAAGACCTCCTGGACCTCCCTAAAGACCTCATGGACCCCCCTAAAAAAGACTAAAACGGCTCCATTGTGGGTCTCAGAGAGTTAGGTAAATTTTGAACTAATAAAAAAAAAATGTGTGATTAATCGCGGTTAATATTTTAAACAATTGACCGCCCTATTTCCAATAAATTATTACGAGAAAAAAAAAACCCCCACAAAAAACATGCAATTAAAAGAATTAAAATAAATTTATAGACAAAATATTTCAAGTTAAAAGGAAATAAAATGACTATAGAATTATAGTCACTGTAAACCCCAAGGGAAGGCTGAGAGGAACGGGTGAGTTTTAAGATTATAAAGCTGAATAAAAACCAAGTAGAAGAAGTAGAAAACGTGTGCAGTATTTGAGTAAAAGCTTCCACTACAGCAGTCAACTAGACCAGAGCAGAGATTTTAAAAATGCAAAAGCCTCTGGGAAGTGAATAATAAAGATGCAGACCAGTAAAAGCAGACCAGTAACGGACCAATAACAGACCAATAACAGACCAGTAACAGACCAGTAACAGACCAGTAACGGACCAATAACAGACCAATAACAGACCAGTAACAGACCAGTAACAGACCAGTAACGGACCAATAACAGACCAATAACAGACCAATAACAGACCAGTAACAGACCAGTAACAGACCAGTAACAGACCAGTAACAGACCAGTAACAGACCAGTTAAAGACCAGAGCGGACGGTGTTTCTTACCTTTGATAGTGAGAGTGGAGGAGATTCCTACACAAACAGGTGGATGTGAAGGGTCCGTACTAACAGGTGGAGAGAGTGAGAGAGGCAGCGAGCAGGAGGGGGGGAGGAAGAGGAAGAGGAAGAGGAAGAGGGAGGGAGGGAGATCTCCCTCTGATAGATTTGGACTTTTAACCCTTCCTCTTCCTCCTCTTCTGCCTGGTTTTTGCAGGATTCCTGTGTTTAATATCCTCTCCGCTGAGCCTCACATTCATCTGAGGTGTCAACAGCGGTGAAGCTCTTCCTTTAATCTCACTACACATGTATTAGATTAACTCCTCTTCCTCTCTCTCTCTGTCTCTCTTTCTCTTCCCGGCTGCAGATTGCAAGGGGGGGGGGGGGGGGGGGGGACAAAATAATGTGCCAACAGCAGCATCTGTCTTTCTCTTTCTCTCTGTATAATTTGTGCTTAATGACGCCTAATGATACGTGTGTGCATCCAACACACACACATGGTTGCAGGAAAGGGTGGAGATGATCAGGACCTCCATCCCTCCCTTCTCCCCTTTATTCCTCTCCTCTTCATCCCTCCTCCTCCTCCACCTTGTGTTCCTCCTCCTCTTCTCCGTCAGACAGATAGGTGTCCCTGGAGTGAAGGAACCCCTCGTTAAAGAAACCCTCCATCCTTCCTCCTCCTCCTCCTCCTCCTCCTCCTCTCTGCATCCACCCACTCACTCTCTCCTCTCTCCATCCATGCGTGCCAAATGGACAAGGGAACCCTGATATGATTTTTATATATTTTCATTTTTCCTCCGTCTCTGGTGTGGAGCGTAACGTGATATAAAACCCTGCAGGTCAGTTCAGAGGGAAATAAAAGATCAGCCTCTGCTGCTGGTTTCTGTCTGAAAACACCCAGATGGAGCTCTTCAGTCCAACCAAACCAAACCAAACCAAACCAAACCAAACCAAACCAGGACAGGATCCCGATGTGGGTGACGGACTGCTTTACATGCAGTTACAGACAGTGACACAGTCAAATTGCTAAGAAAAGTCACAGCTCATCATTCAAACCACACATTTTCATGTATTTTTTGTGTATGTGTTGACAAACTTCTATACAGAAGAAGAAGAAGAAGAAGAAGAAGAAGAAGAAGAAGAAGAAGACATCAGAAACACTAAATAATGAATCATAATGTGGTCGTTGTGCCGCCCTCTGATGGACAGATGTTGAATTAAAATGCTGTTAATCTGTCTCACAAGCGAACGCTCAGCGTCCTGTTAATTATTGAGGATGATGAGTGAGATAATTGAAAATGTTAAACTCCTCCATGCTTCGCCTCAGAGATGTGCGCTGCCAGTGAATCTCTCATGTATTATGCAGATTGAGTGTTATTAACCTTAACGGCCCGTAATAAATGAGACAATAAGTATTCAGGTCTAATTTCATTTGACTCTGATCCTCCGTCCACCCTTCACTTCTTCTTCATCCTCCGCTGATGGAGTTAACCCTTTATCACACACGGCCTGTATTCACTCATCTGCATAATTAAAGTCATGCAAATAACACGACATGTTAAGAAAAGGTTTCCTCTCTACTGCTGCTGTCAGTGAACATTTCTCTACACGAGAGGACGACACCGTTCACTGAGTTTCACTCTGGATAATAACAACACTTCTGTCTTTTTTTATTGTCAAACTGTACAAATATAAAAAAAAAAAACAATCTCATGTATGTGCAAGTTAAAGCGTACAGGTGTCGTTCAGAACAACCCAGTCACACAGCAGTTTGTGAAATAGTCACAAATTCATGTATATAGACACAAATTCCACATTTTTTTCGTGATCCACGTACCGCGAAGTATAGAGAGCGACAAACGCCGTGTAGGAAGGAGGTCGGGGGGGATGGGTGGGTCCAAAAACACCAGACTTTCACCAGGAGACCGCTGTTCATGTCCCGTGTGAAACCAGAAGTCAACGTTGATTTATTTGTCACGTAACTTCTGTACTTAAGTTACAGCACTTCCAGAGTTATTTTAACCAAAACCACGATTTTTTTCCTAAACCTAACTAAGCAGTTTGTTGCCTAAACCTAACCAAGTCGATCTTTTCCTAAACTTAACTAAGTAGTTTTATTGCCTAAACCTAGCCAAGTCCATCTTTTCCAAAACCTAATTAAGAAGTTTTATTGCCTAAACCTAACCAAGTCGATCTTTTCCTAAACTTAACTAAGTAGTTTTATTGCCTAAACCTAACCAAGTCGATCTTTTCCGAAACCTAATTAAGTAGTTTTATTGCCTAAACCTAACCAAGTCCATCTTTTCCTAAACTTAACCAAGTAGTTTTATTGCCTAAACCTAACAAGTCGATCTTTTCCGAAACCTAATTAAGTAGTTTTATTGCCTAAACCTAACCAAGTCCAACTTTTCCGAAACCTAATTAAGTAGTTTTATTGCCTAAACCTAACTAAGTTGATCTTTTCCTAAACCTAACTAAGTAGTTTGTTGCCTAAACATAACCAGTCAATCTTTTCCTAAACTTAACTAAGTAGCTTTATTGCCTAAACCTAACCAAGTCAATCTTTTCCTAAACTTAACTAAGTAGTTTGTGGCCTTAACCTAACCAAGTCGATCTTTTCCTAAACCTAACTAAGTAGTTTATTGCCCAAAACCTAACCAAGTCGATCTTTTCCTTAACCTAACTAAGTAGTTTTATTTTGAAAAGACTGGAGCGGAAATGCGTGCGTCACGTTACTGCATTCATAGGAAAACGCGCGAAAATTACGTTGTTGAAAGACGTGCTGAGCGTCACAAAAAAAAGGGAAATTCGTGTCTGTGCACGAATCAAATAGATTAAATTTCGTGACTATTTGGTGTTGGTTTTGGTATTTCTCATGAAAATAGTATATTTTAGCCTTTATTTTAATATGTTCTGCCGTCATTAAATGTGGTGTGCTCTTGCTAGTCTGCTAACATCATCTAATGTATACCAATAACCAAACATGAAAGCAGCATAACTCGTTTATTTGACAGCTGATTGGTAAATAATGATTTTGCGTCAGAAGGGGGCGGGATATCTGTGAATTTGATCGGATAGAAATCTAAACAGGTTTAAAAAGTGACTTTGTGTCATCAAATTTATGTTCATATTCTTGAGCCTTTAGCGAGCCGCTCAGAAACGGGTAGTGAGATAGATAGATAGATAGATAGATAGATAGATAGATAGATAGATAGATAGATAGATAGATAGTAACTTTATTGATCCCGAGGGAAATTCAAGTATCTAGCATCACAGTTCCATAGTGCAAACATATTAGTAAAAACGTCACAGGTAAGTAGTACACATGTTAGTAAAAACGTCACAAGGTGAGTAGTACACATATTAGTAAAACGACACAAGTAGTAACAAGACACATGTAAGTAATACAGAGTATAAAACAAAATATGCAATGTGCAGAAGAACTGTTAAAAATGAATATAGTGCAGGGTAACAACTGAGATACAGGACTATTTAAAGAAGAAGTGAATGTAGTGCAGAAAGTGATATTGTGCTGGATAATAAAATAAAATATAGGAGAAACAGATATTAAGAAATGTCAGATATGGAATACAATGCAGGATAAGAACTGAGATAGAGATGTTTTTGTAGTGTGCAGAATTAAAGTTAAAGCTGCTTGTTGGAGACAGTTGGAGACAGTTCTGCTCTAAATAGTCTTTATTTATTAAATTTCTGCACCAAAGAAAAGTGTCACAGCTGAGGTTGTGGTCCTCTGCATTAGACCTGTGTATTTCAAGGTGTTCCTGTATATAAAATAACAGCTGATTCATCATCACAGACAGCTGTAAAACCTGCAGAACCGTCAGTGGACTCCTGCTTGAATACAGGATGTGTTTCCACTGCAGCTCCACTGTGATGTGACTGATGCAGCCAGTAACAACTACTTATGTAACTCCTGTAAGTAGGCCGCAATATTTCATTTTATTAATTTATTTCTTATTTTTAGTCTAAAAAGAAATCTCCCACATTGTTTCCAATAACTCATCACTGACCTTCTTGTTGATCTGATATTTAGCTGATATTTACTTGTATACTAATACTGCACGCTTGCAGTTCCAGAAGTGTTTTCTCTCAAAGCTTTTACTTTGTGCTGCATTACTGAACACGTGTCGGACAGATAGAACCAGGTCACGGGAAGGCGTATAAATGCCACGACATTACATAGACATTTTGCGTGTCACGCACCTTAGCGTTTTCGCGTATGATTTGTCATTTGCGTGTCAATTAGACAAGAAAACCATTTAGTTAGGTTAAGGGGAAAACGTCATGGTTGGACTTAAAATAAGTAAGTTAACTAAGTAAAACACGTACGGAAACAACTTAACATAAGTACAGAAAACACGTCACAAACGTCAACGAATAGTAACGCGACAAACGTTTACGAATAGTAACATCAAAAAATGTATACGCCTTTTTGTGCAAACGAGGACAGTCAAGATGTTATTTTGTAGGCAAATCAATGTCATGAAAAGTTGTGAAGACATCAAAGAGATTATTGTTTATTTTTACCAAACTTTTTGGAGGTCAGTTTACTCCTCCGGAGGTCTTTAAGGGCTGTAATCTAAATATCTTTAACTCCATGAGATACGTACGTGCCGTCGTTGTCGTCTGTTTTCTTCTTCTGTGGTGTCACGGTTGTGATCAGTGAATCGACTGCATCACCTGAATCTGTTTCTGATTCAGCTCACGTCTGCTCGACTCTCTCATCTCGTGTCTTTGAATGCTTCGGTCTCGAGGGTCCAGACTTCCTCTCGTCTCAGCAAGAATCGGACTGAAACTTTGCAGCCGTTGCCCCAAAAACCTCAACTCTGAGTGACATCGTTAGTTATTCATGCTGTCCTCAGTTCACTCTTGATTAATTCTCATCTCCCACGCTTTAGTTTCTATCACACTGTACGCCCTGAAGACACTTCTGGAGTTTAAACAAACTTAGTGAACCAAACAGAGCATCTCTTTAAAGCCTGGTTTCTACCCGGAGGTTTGGTTACGTCATCAGCGTCCTTCACTTCAACACTGAAGAAGACTGTTAACAGAGTCGTGTAAAAAATCAGTCAAAAGAAGAAAACACTGGCCATGTCCGACTCGTTAAACTCACAGAAAGTCTCCTAAAGGTGCAACTCGTTCTGACTCTCAGCTTGTCAAATACCGCCGTTTGGTCAGCGCCGTTTGGTCAGCGCCACTCGGCATCGCAAGCCGACGCATGGAGGCGCCCTTTAGCAACAGTATGTGACGAACTCCAATTCGACTAACTCCAGTGTAAACCCAACCACGACGTTATTCGACGGTCGGAGCAATAGGTGAAGTGACGTGACCCATTGGTTTGTGGACTACAGTTTTGGAGTTTTATTGCCTAAACCTAACCAAGTCGATCTTTTCCTAAACTTAACTAAGTAGTTTTATTGCCTAAACCTAACCAAGTCCATCTTTTCCTAAACTTAACTAAGTAGTTTTATTGCCTAAACCTAACCAAGTCGATCTTTTCTGAAACCTAATTAAGTAGTTTTATTGCCTAAACCTAACCAAGTCCAACTTTTCCGAAACCTAATTAAGTAGTTTTATTGCCTAAACCTAACTAAGTTCATCTTTTCCTAAACCTAACTAAGTAGTTTGTTGCCTAAACATAACCAGTCATTCTTTTCCTAAACTTAACTAAGTAGCTTTATTGCCTAAACCTAACCAAGTCAATCTTTTCCTAAACTTAACTAAGTAGTTTGTTGCCTTAACATAACCAGTCAATCTTTTCCGAAACCTAATTAAGTAGTTTTATTGCCTAAACCTAACCAAGTCGATCTTTTCCTAAACCTAACCAAGTATTTTATTGCCTAAACCTAACCAAGTCGATCTTTTCCTAAACCTAACTAAGTAGTTTTATTTTGAAAAGACTGGAGCGGAAATGCGTGCGCCACATGTTACTGGACATTCATAGTCAAACGCGCAAAAATTACGTTGTTGAAAGACGTGCTGAGCCATTGGTTTGTGGACTACAGTTTTGGAGTCTTGGTTTCGTCATTTTGACTGTCGCCATCTCGGTTTTTGGCCGTTGTCACCAAGCTTTCTAGCCGTCGCCATCGTGGTTTCTGACCGTCGCCGTCTTGTTTTTTTGCAACCAGAAGTGACACGAGAGGGTGGAGTTAAGTACAACCGAACGCTGAATAAGACATTTCAACAAAAAATGTTACAATTAACTTTGATGAAATGAAAACACGCTATGAAAGGGTTAAAGTTGTAAGACGAAAACACGGACAACGCCGTGGTAGCGACCTGTCAATCACAAGGTAGCCCCGCCCTAAAGCATCCCCTGCTTTATGGTCTATCTGACTCTAAATTGGACCATAATTTACTAAATGAACATCATGCTGTATTGAAGAAGACTTGTCCAAATAACAACAAACGCTCTCCCGGTTCTTTCTCCAGTGTTGGTAGTTATTGCGTTCTCACTTGAAGCTGTAATGAATTCTTGAACACGACTTTTTTTAAAATCAGCGCTGCTTCAGAGAAATCTCTGAGG
>CAKAOJ020000210.1:735000-745000 GCA_916701645.2 Sebastolobus alascanus | reverse complement strand
TTTTGGAGGCGCTGGATTAAATGGAAACCTTGGAAAAAGGCCCAGCGAGAATCAGAGCAGGATTTGGATAAGACTGTCGAGTCAGAACTCGTTGATGACTTACTCGACAAAGACTCAAAATCCATCACTCCGTGTCCTGAGACGCCTGCCACTCCCTCAATCGGCTCCAGCGAGGACAGCAAGGCTGCTAATGAAGCAGACTTGACCTCCGTCCCTCTGGAATCGATAAATGTGCCATCTCAAGATGTCCAACTAGAGAGTGACAGTGGCAGACATCAAACCAAGATCAACAGCAAAAAGAAGAAGTCTTTTTGGAGGCGCTGTCTTAAATGGAAACCTTGGAAAAAGGCCCAGCGAGAATCAGAGCAGGATTTGGATAAGACTGTTGAGTCAGAACTCTTTGACGTCGTACCCGACAGTGACTCAAAATCCGTCCCTCCGAGTCCTGAGACAACTGCCTTTCCCACAATCAGCTCCAGCGAGGAGAGCAACGCTTCTAATGAAGCAGACTTGACCTCTGTGTTCAATGTGGATTCAGATAAGACTGTTGAGTCAGTAGTCATTGATGACTTACTCGACAATGACTCAAAATCCATCCCTCCATGTCCTGAGACAACTGCCACTCCCTCAATCAGCTCCAGCGAGGAGAGCAACGCTTCTAATGAAGCAGACTTGACCTGTGTGATAAATGCAGATTCGGATAAGACTGTCGAGTCAGAACTCATTGAAGTTGTACTCGACAGTGATTCAAAATCCATCCCTCCGAGTCCTGAGACAACTGCCATTCCCTCAATCGGCTCCAGTGAGGACAGCAACGCTTCTAATGAAGCAGACTTGACCTCTGTGTTCAATGTGGATTCAGATAAGACTGTTGAGTCAGAACTCTTTGACGTCGTACTCGACAGTGACTCAAAATCCGTCACTCCGAGTCCTGAGACAACTACTATTCCCTCAATCGGCTCCAGTGAGGACAGCAACGCTTCTAATGAAGCAGACTTGACCTCTGTGTTCAATGTGGATTCGGATAAGACTGTCGAGTCAGTACTCGTTGATGACTTACTCGACAATGACTCAAAATCCGTCACTCCATGTCCTGAGACAACTGCTATTCCCTCAATCGGCTCCAGTGAGGAAAGCAACGGTTCTAATGAAGCAGACTTGACCTCTGTGTTCAATGTGGATTCGGATAAGACTGTCGAGTCAGTACTCGTTGATGACTTATCCGACAGTGACTCAAAATCCGTCCCTCCATGTCCCGAGACGACTACCATACCCTCAATCGGCTCCAGTGAGGACAGCAACGCTTCTAATGGAGCAGACTTGACCTCTGTGATAAATGCAGATTCGGATAAGACTGTCGAGTCAGAACTCATCGACGTCATACTCGACAGTGACTCAAAATCTGTCCCTCCGAGTCCTGAGACAACTGCCACTCCCTCAATCGGCTCCAGTGAGGACAGCAACGCTTCTAATGAAGCAGACATGACCTCTGTGTTCAATGTGGATTCAGATAAGACTGTTGAGTCAGTACTCGTTGATGACTTACTCGACAGTGACTCAAAATCTGTCCCTCCATGTCCTGAGACAACTGCCACTCCCTCAATCAGCTCCAGCGAGGACAGCAACGCTTCTAATGAAGCAGACTTGACCTCTGTGATAAATGCAGATTCGGATAAGACTGTCGAGTCAGAACTCATTGACGTGGTACTCGACAGTGACTCAAAATCCGTCCCTCCATGTCCCGAGACGACTACCATTCCCTCAATCGGCTCCAGTGAGGACAGCAACGCTGCTAATGAAGCCGACATGACCTCTGTGATAAAGACGGATTCATATAGTGTTTTCGATTCGGTATTGGTTGACGACTTCCTCGACAGTGAGGACAGCAAGGCTGCTAATGAAGCAGACTTGACCTTTGTCCCTCTGGAAACGATAAATGTGCCAGATAAGGATGTCCAACTAGAGAGTGACAGTGGCAGACATCAAACCAAGATCAACAGCAAGAAGACGAAGTTTTGGAAGCGCTGGCTTAAACGTTATCCATGGAAAAAGGCCCAGCGAGAATCAGAGCAGGATTCGGATAAGACTGTCGAGTCAGAGAGTTACTCAAAATCTCAACTCAAAAAGTCCTGTGATTCTCACAGGACAGACAAGACATCTGCAGGCAAGACTTGTACGAAGGAGCGGAAGGGTCTATGGAAGTACTTGCGTAAATGGAAAGCCCAGAAAAACGCCCAGCGCGCAACACAACAGGATGTGGATAAAACCGTTGAGTCGCACAAGGACGTCACACCAGAGGTCATGCAAGCCTCACAGAGTGAAGGATCTTCAAATTTCCATTGTTGCCGCAATAAACCAACCAAGAAACCTCCCAAACCTACCAAAAGGGCGCCTTGGTGGCGCTTCTTTTCCAAACGCCGGAACAATAAGGTCCATCCGGAATCAAACACACAAATGGACCAGGCTGTCATGTTGTCATCAAGTGAACAGTCATCTGGACCCAAATGCTCCTCATCTCCTCCTCGAGCAACATCCTGCATCAGCCCCAGAGAGTGTAACAGCACCCCTCTGGTGTTACTGGATTATGATGAAGAAGAGGATGAGGATAAGACATCGGAGGACACCAGAAACACCCCACCTGTGAGCTCACTTCCGTCCGAGGCTGCTTCTTGCATGGTCTCCACATCCCCCGTCAACTCCAGAGAGTCGAACAACAGCCCTCTGGTGTTACATGATTATGATGGAGATGACGAGGATATGACATCGTCGGACATCAGAAGCACCAAACCTTGGTACACCATTATAGAGGGTGATGACAACATCCCATGTGACTATGTGAGCTCACTTCCGTCCACATCGGGGGAGGGTGTCATGGCTGCTTCTGACTCGGACGCCAAGAAGACCCAGGATGACGTAACAGTCCACAGTCTCTTCCTGACCTGCAAGGTATGTATGCATTTACCTGGAAAATGAAATCGATTAGACCAGATTTAAAGACAAAAAATCGTCTCTTTATATTATATATCCTGTCGTCTTTATATTGAACTTTTAACTAACTTTGTTTTTTTCATTTCAAAAATCCTAGAAGACCAAGACTCCGCAGACTTCAGCAGAGGTTCGGACTGAAAAACCATCCCTCCTGAGGAGGGTCCTCCACTACCTCCACCTGGATTTTTTGATATCATCCCTCCTTCCCCCTGGGGGGGATCATGTGAAATGATCCCTCCTTCTCTCTCTCTCTCTCTCTCTCTCTCTCTCTCCCTTTCCCTGGGGGAGATCATGTGAAATGATCCCTCCTTCTCTTTCTTTCTCTTTCTTTCTCTGATTTTAAATAAAGTTTTCATCATTAATTATTCTTTCATGTTTGGTAAAATAAACAATCTCATTACTAAATCACATTAGTTGTTTGTAATATTCAGCTGAAATATGCAATGCAACTATCATGTTAAGTAGAAATAACTAAATATGTTAGAAGTTAGATAGAGCATGGTGGAGAGTGAGGGGAAAAGTCCTCTCCTCATGGATGTATAAAGAGAACAGGATACAGCGTTGGAGGCGGGCCCCGTTCATTCCTATGAAATTTGCCCAACGTCACGCCTTCGCCACGGTTTGGCGCTCCAGCCTCGGTCTGGGTCTCATTCACATGAATGGAGGAAGAGAAATAACTCTGGATTCGTCTATTAGTGCATTTTAATGATTTAAATAAGGACTATTAAGAGTGTTCATACTGGGGAGTTGATTCACCTTAAAATGAATTCTCCTCTGAGTTACAGACGTCTCTTTCCCAATGGGAAAGCAACGTTACAAAAACTAAACATGGAATGGGGGGCAAATGTAGCTCAGTGGGTAGAGCGGGTCGTCCTATAAAAACAAGGTTGACGGTTCGATCCCCAGCTCCTACAGACTGCATGTCGAAGTGTCTTTGAGCAAGACACTAAACCCCAAGTTGTATCCTAATATTTAGGATGGGTTAAATGCAGAGGTCAAATTTCATGTATGTATATGACAAATTAAGGTTTCTTCTTCTTCAACTATCTGTATATATCTTTCTGGGAAAATGATAATCCAACAGACCGGTCGGGTTAGCTAAACGCTAACTTAACGTTAGCTTAGGTTCACAGTTTATAACCGGCTTCTGGCTAATGCTACAGTAGCTAGCATGTTTTCAATATGGCAACGTACAGATTAAAAATGGTGTTTGTTAAAGTCGCACATGAGTGATTTGTTGCATAAGAGCAGGACATTCGTTGGTTATTAGCATAACCCTAACTAAGTGGTTGTGTTGCCTAAACCTAACTTCCTGTGAAAACGGAAGTTTATTTTGAAAGGACACTCTGCATGTAACGAGCGTTCATTGAGACGCCGTCTCTGGTCCATCCAAAAGTTTTGAGAGTCAATGACAAGAAAACACGTCCAGTTTTATTCTTATATGAAACAGTGTCATCAGCTGAGTAACACTATAACAGAGTTCTAGTATATGAGTGAATGAGGAGAGTATTAGACTGGTGGAACAGATTTACCCGCCGCAGAGAAAGCATCATATCTCCCTGCTGTTCATCTCAGAGCTTATTCTCTCTCTTCCTTATTGGCTTTATTGATTTCCAGATGCAGATTGATGGTTTTAATCGGCGGTCCAGATGGGGCAACAAATCCCAGTTAAACACCGGTGTACAACACCAGTTACATTGGGCTCATAAATCCTTTCCCTGCGTGTCTCCGTGGTGTGTTCAGGGGCAGATTTATGATGTTTGTATGTAAACGACTCTCACCCACATGTGATTCAGCGATGAACTGAGCTGCATATCTTCATCTCTTTTTAATATTTCCCTCTTGTTTGTCTTTAATCTCACAGATAATGTCTGTACATTTTAAATTTTAGCCAGAGAAAATGAAAGCGTGTGTGTGAAGTTTAGTTTAAGAGTCGGTGTGCTGCTTGTGTTTTAATATAAAACGTTGAGGATGAATGATCGTCTCCTACAGTACAACTGGAGCTTCCTTTATTGTTATAATCATCATTATCATTACCATTATACGCACATCTCTGCTTTATGTCTCTCCTACAGTCCTCCTGAGCAGATAAACTTACTGGCAAACAACAGTTTGCAGATACTTTGAACTTTTTTGCACATTTTCTAACTGATCACAATCTGTTGTGATTACCAGGCGAAGACCTTCAGGCTCAAAAAGTGTTTATGTAACGGGAATCTGAAGGCTGAATATGTTCAGAAACGCTCATTAATGTCACCTCTATCTTTAATAATATGTTGTTCCCCAGCTGTGACCACACAGAAGAGAAGATAAAAAAGTTTTGCAAACAAATAAAATAACCCTGAAAGTTCATAATACAGAGAGTAATAATTGTTTGTCTCTTTTATGATGGCAGTCTGTGTCCCTCTGCTTCCTGTCTTTGTGCTCAGCTAATTAAGCTTCAAGGAAAAAAAAGCTTATTGCTTGTAATACCAGATGGTTGAAAGCTCCAGGAAAAGCTAGTAAGTGAACCTTGATTTAAGGATTCGTCCAACTCGTTCTCACTCCCAACTCGTCAAATAGAGGAGGCTGGTGAAATCTCCTCACAGTATATAAATACACCGAACACTCGGTGTTTGTTGACCAGAGGGCGACTCTGAGCATGATGAACTATATCTGTACGTCCATCACACACTCACACACACACACACACACACACACACACACACACACACACACACACACACACACACACACACACACACACACACACACACACACACACACACACACACACACACACACACACACACACACAGCTTCATGTTCACTTTAATAAAACAACATATCAGATGTGTGGTCACTGTGGCAGCAGCAGGTTGTTTGTTCTGGTCACTTTATCTTTTCTCTTATTTCTCTTATTAAACGCTAACGCACCTCTCTCTGATCCTTCATATACAACTTGTGTTAATCTCTAGTCTGTTTGAAATCGCATACTAACATACTGCATATTACACTCCACTCTACATACTGCACACTAGATACTCAATCAGTATGGACTGCATACTGCCTACTAAATGTCATAAAATATGACCTTCCAACCCGCTCCTTCTGGAGGAACAGATCACAACAGGAGTGTTATAGTAACGGATTCATTTCTTCTTTCTATGATTTATTAATTTCCTTAGAGGGAAAATCAGAAGCATGGAGGAAGAGGAAATAACGTTGGAGGAAGGGAACATGGTTTATCAATATCTATATCTATAAATACCCATCTAAAACTAGTGCAATATTATTGATGCATATATACTGTATATATATTAGGGCTGTCAGTCGATTAAAATAATTAATCGCAAATGAATCACACATTTTTTATCTGTTCACAATGTACCTTAAAGGGAGATTTGTCAAGTATTTAATCCTTTTATCAACATGGGAGTGGACAAATATGCTGCTTTATGCAAATGTATGTATATATGTATTATTGTAAATCAATGAACAACACAAAACAATGACAGGTATTGTCCAGAAACCCTCACAGGTACTTATGTATAA
Organism: Sebastolobus alascanus; assembly: GCA_916701645.2. Taxonomy (NCBI): domain Eukaryota; kingdom Metazoa; phylum Chordata; class Actinopteri; order Perciformes; family Sebastidae; genus Sebastolobus; species Sebastolobus alascanus. The sequence goes on along the minus strand of CAKAOJ020000210.1, from coordinate 738,478 downwards.
TGTGTATGTATATGTAGTATATGTACTTACTTATGTATAATATAATATATAAATAAATAATATAAAAAATAAATAAATATAAAAAATAAAAAAATTGAAAGGAAAAATGAATAAATAAATAAATAAATATGAAAAATGGAAAAAAATACAAAATAAATAATTAAAATACATTGAAAAAATAAGAATGTAAAATAAAAACTAGAAAAAATAAATGTAAAAAAAAATGAAAATGGAATAGATAAAAAATAAATAAATAGATAAATAAATAAATATAAAAATCAATTAACCACACAAAACAATGACAGATATTGTCCAGAAACCCTCACATGTTCTGCATTTAGCATAAAACAATATGCTCAGATCATAACATGGCAAACTGCAGCCCAACAGGCAACAACAGCTGTCAGTGTGTCAGTGTGCTGACTTTACTATGACTTGCCCCAAACTGCATGTGATTATCATAAAGTGGGCATGTCTGTAAAGGGGAGACTCGTGGGTACCCATAGAACCCATTTACATTCACTGATCTGGAGGTCAGAGGTCAAGGGACCCCTTTGGAAATGGCCGTGACAGTTTTTACTCGCCAAAATTTAGCGCAAGTTTGGAGCGTTATTTAACCTCCTTCATGACAAGCTAGTATAACATCATCATTGGGTTCCTTAGGTTTTCTAGTTTCATATGATACCAGTATCTTCACTCTGTGATCAGATGGGCTACATCATTAGCATCTCTTAAATCCCTTCTTAAAACTCTCTTTTATATGACAGCGTTTATGAATATTTAATATGTTGCAGGGTTTCACCATCCCTCTCTCGCCATTTTATATATTTCTTAACTTTTAATTCATCCCCGGGTGTTTTTATGATTTCTCTGCTGTTTGTTTTTATCTGCTGTTTTTCTGGAAAGCACTCTGTAAAGTTCTATACAAACAATTATTGTTATTATTACATATTTACTCTGCAGACATGAGTATCAATCTGAACAGCTTAGGACGGATATAATCATGTTAATACACAGATACTTCAATAAAAACATCACACACACACACTTACAGCGTATCATATTACACACTCATAACATCAGACAAATGATCTGTATGTGGTTTCTTTTGGCAATCCTGAGGACCAGTTGCTAGGCAACCAGGGGAGTTTCTAAAAGCATTGGTATCTCCTCTGCAGAGGGGGGGGGATGCTGTGTGTCTATTGAACACTGAACTGGATGTTGTGTTGAGTCCGTATGGTGAAGCTGATTATGTAACAACAGTCGTCTCTATAAATATTTCCTGATCCCTGCTTCAAACATCGGAGCCAAATCCTGCTGGCTGGTGCGTTCAGGCTGCAGGTGCACGGGGGATTCAAACCCTCCTGCTTCCTGTTTACTCAACGGCATCAGTACACACATCGAGAGTCGAACACCGAGAGTCGAACACCGAGAGTCAAACCGAGAGTCAAACCGAGAGTCGAACACCGAGAGTCAAACCGAGAGCCAAGCCGAGTCAAACACTGAGAAAGTCGAACACCGAACTGCCTCGTAAAAATAGAATTAGGAATATCTTGAATTGCAAAATGACGTTGCAGATATCTCTAATGAATATCCTGTCTAGCTGTTAAATGTTAAAACAGCTTGTGGAGCTCCAGCAGTAGATTTAGATTATATTTAGTCGTATTCAACCCCTTAATCAGTGTTTAAGCTTGCATGTTGAAGTTCAGCCTGAGCTCTGCAGAGTTTGTCTTTGTTATATAACTCCGTACTGTTGCATAACCTCATTTTTTTTAAAACTGCAGTTCTGACACAGCAATATTCAGAGTTACTGTATGAGAACTGTATGGAGGGTCGGAGGAGACGCTTCAACATGAAGCAGCTCTCTGGAAGTGTGAACTCACTGAGCACTAATCTGTTAATGCAGCTGTGTTTGTGTTTAAGTTCCCCGCACTGCAGACAGTTCACTCTCTCAGGTTTAGTGTCTGTAAGTCTGAGCGTCGCTGCCACCTGCTGCTGGATCCAAACATCACACTCTGCAGGTGTGAAGAGGACAAACATGCAGACATTTCTCTCTTTAATTCACGTTTAGCACCCAGATTTGTATCATCAGTAAAAACAATATTTACACCATCAGTCTGAAGTCAGAGCTGCACCCACATGAACAGAAAGTGTTATGATTTAATCAGGTAGAACGTTGAGCTTCAGGACTCGGATTAGTTTGCATTTATTTGTCAATGAAATGTCACACATAGAACATATATACAAATATTATTATGTTTTCCTTTTTTCTTCATCGCTTTCTTTTTATATTGTTGTGTGGCTGCCAATAAGAATATGTTTTTAAAAAGAATAAAATTAAATACTGTATGCATTTACTTATATACAAATCCTTATATATCCATATTTACTTAGAGAGACTTTGGTTTATATACATTTTATTTGGTTTCCTGGCAGCTGTAGTTTTAGTTTAATGCTATATTCAAAAATTGTGACATTTTTGGTCGCCTATAAATGTCTTATTCAGCGTTCAGATGTACTTAGCTCCTGCCTCTCATGTCACATCTGGTTGCAAAAAAACAAGATGACGACGGGCAAAAAACAAAAACCAAGATAGCGAGATCTATTCAGTCTGTAATGAGGATTTGCAGTAAGATAAAGTTTAATTTTTAAGGCTCATAAGCCAGAAATGTCGCTGCTCTCTTTAGTAAGAGGATTCTTTATATCAGATATTAAAGTATATTTTACTCAGACTGAATAATGTGAACTTTGTCTAAAAGTGACAACATATTGATTTAGATCAGGAATTAAATTATTATAAAATGAATCAGCCAGATTATGAATCTGTCATGGACACATTTTGATACTGACGGTTTAATATCTACTGCAGGATTTTCTTTAATCGAGTGTTTTTCCATCACAGTTTTGAACCTCTTGAGAGAAGAAAAACAACTACAAAGTCATGTAAGAATCGTTTTAATAGTAAAAAATACTTTAAAAAATCCATTGAAACACACCGAAATCACCCAACTGCCACCACCACAATCACATGTGCACCGTCACGGTCTGAACACGGATCCAGGTGCACGCCACCACAGGTGAGTGCTTTACAACAACCTTACAGGCGGAGGAGCCGCGGTCTGCTGCCACGATGGAGATCTCCTCACTGGAACATCTGGATCTGCAGCTCCTCTTCACGCCCAGGTTAAACCTTCGCCCATCGGAGCTTCGGGACGCTCCTGCCGTCTGTACGTCTCTCGTTCTGTCGCCAAGGAGGCCATGGTCGGTTTCCGGGATGAGCTGTCCGAGTCGCCCTGGATTAGAAAAATAAGATGGTTGTGGTTCAGTGAAAGAGGCTCTATACTGTGCTGGAGTCAGTGCTGCAGTCAGGTGCTTGGTGTTGTTTTTTTAGCAACCTGGGGGGAACTAAAAACCTTATATTTTTGGATTCAATATATATTTTAAATTTGACTAGTTGTAGGCAAATGAAATTTAAAAA
>CAKAOJ020000210.1:695000-730000 GCA_916701645.2 Sebastolobus alascanus | reverse complement strand
CAACCAGACATCATTCACATTTCTGCTGTTTTAACAGCTCTGGCTGTGTTCATCTGCAGTTTAACTCGTTTTTCTCTCCTCCTCCTCCTCCTCCTCTCTTCCTCTCTTCCTCCTCTCTCTTCCTCCTCTCTCTTCCTCCCTCCTCCTCCTCCTCCTCCTCTCGGGACTATTTGAAGAACATTCCACTGAGTCAAAATAGTTTTCAGTCTCAGAGAAAACCAACCAGACTCCATTCACATTTCTGCTGTTTTATGACAACACAGCAGCAGCTCTTGTTATTCCGGATGTTTCCTCTGAGCTCTGGCTCTGTTCATCTCTCCTCCTCCTCCTCCTCCTCCTCCTCCTCCTCCTCCTCCTCCTCCTCCTCCTCCTCCTCGTCCCGCCACAGTGACACTCAGTACTGTAAATATTATCAGAAACATGTGCTGATCTGCCCTCAGTTCTGAACTTGTAACACACCCAGCAGTGTACACACCGATAAGATATCAGCTTTATGGTCTGACCCAACCAGACTACATGCATTTTGACCTTGTTTTAAATAGGTTATTCATGCTTAATGAATTATAATATTACTCTTTAATCCTGATAATCAACCTGGTGTTGTGCTGTGCTTTAGCCCAGAGACAAATACAGCGCTGTCATGGCTCAGACTGGTATTTATTATTGAGGTGGCACAAAAATTGGTGTCTTGCAACTATTAACTTGACTATTTCTTGGTGAGTCTGGAGCACAAATCCTAGAAAACAAAACAGATATATAACGTGTTAATTAATTGCAGAGCGTTAGAGCTGCTGTTGGGAGGATTTTGTTCCCTTTGGACAGAGCCAGGCTAGCAGTTTCCCCCTGTTTCCAGTCTTTATGCTAAGCTACGCTAACCGACTGCTGGTTGTAGCTTCATACAAAGAACGTATATCGCCAAGAAGTCAATAGTTTGTTCCTTTGCAACGTCAGCGCCCAGCAGCAGAGCTACGCTTCCACCATTTTGGACTGAAAGCGACTACCAGACGCCAGTACAAAAGTAAAACTAAATTATTACTGTTTTATTGTCATATTCTACTGAAATTACCTGTGTTGAACGATGAAAATATTATAAATATAACAAGCGTTTTCAGTCCAAAATGGCGGCAGCGGCTGTTGTCAAAAAAACACCGGAGGTTCATCTCTTTGCTTCATATCGACCGTACAGACATGAGCGTGGTGTCAACGTGAACATCGACGCTCAGCAAGAAAGCTCCAACTTTTAAAAAATAAAATAAAAATAAAAAGATTAAATTCAATTCAATGCAGCTTTATTCTCTTTACATTTGTGTCTCGTCATTCCAAGATATTCTAAAACTTGAAAAAAATACAATTTTAAAAAAAAAAAGAAAAAAGAATGCAGCTGTAGCCTAATAAAAAGAAGGTTTTAAAGCCAGGATAATTTATCTATAAACATATACAGTCATGCAGAAACATGCACGGATGTCCTCAGATGCAGAATAGTTTAAATATTGTATATTATAAAACAAATACTTAGAAAATACTAAAACACTGAGGGGCCTTTAACATGTGTACAACGGTTTTATTATTATACATTATTATTTATTTATTATTATATCTATTTCATGTATCCATGTCCAGACATTTGGCTCTGTGGAAAGCAGCTGGAAGTTCATTAAGTTTATCTTTTATCAGATATTAATCATTAATTCACAGGATGTTTATCTGCTGACACAGTTTGTACCTGACATCTGGCGCCGGCCAAAGTACCTCCAACATGTGCAAAACATGCACGTAAAAATAGGCTTGACTTTGGTCTACAAGCTAATCTGGCTGCAGGCTACTGCACTCACATCTACTTTATAGTACGTTATCAGTGGAAGTATTCACATCCTTTACTTAAGTAAAAGTATTCTACAACAGTAAAAACAATAATACAAGTAAAATACCTGCATTCAAAATATTACTTAAGCAAAAGTATTCTACAAAAGTAAAAAAAAATACAAGTAAAACACCATTTAAAATATTAAAATATATTATAAAATATAATATTTTTTATAATTATAAATATATATTTATAAAAACAAAAGCCTGCTTGTATTTTTTTCACTAAATCAGTCAAACGTATAATATCTGCATATTTCATTTTAAATTTAAAATATAATACATTAATGTTTTTAAAGCTTACAAGAGCTTCAATGTTAAAGGGTAAAATACAACATGAGAGACGACCTGTTATACAGCGGTGGAAGAAGTACTCCCATCTTTTACTTAAGAAAAAGTAGCAATACCTCATCCTAGAAATACTCCGTTACAGGTAAAAGTTCCACAACATTTTACTTAAGTAAATGTACAAAGTACCAAAAGTAAAAGTACTCATTATGCAGAATAATCTATATGATTATTATTATTGTTATTATTGTTATTGTTGTTGTGGTATATATATATATATATATATATATATATATATATATATAAATATATAAATATATAAATATATTATATATAAAAAATATAAAAAAGAAAATATTATATATATTATATATATATATATATATATATGTAATATATAATATTTTCTTATAATATATATATATATTTAGAAATTTTTTTTTTTTTTTTTTAAATATTTATAAAATATAAATATATTATATATAAAAAATATAAAAAAGAAAATATTATATATTACATATATATATATATACAAATATATTATATATAAAAAATATAAAAAAAAATATTATATATTACATATAAATATATATATAAATATATATATATTTATATATATATATATATATATATATATATTTATATATATATATATATATATATATATATATATATATATATATATATATATATATATATATATATATATATATACATATATATATATATATATATATATATATATATATATATAAAATATAAATATATTATATATAGTAAAATATAAAAAAGAAAATGTTATATATTACATATGTATATATATATATACATATGTAATGTATAATATTTTCTTTTTTATATTTTTTATATATAATATATTTATGTTTTCTGGGTCACTCATGCAGTTCCGGCCTCCGTCCAGCTGGTGGCGGAGTCCGGAAGCTGGTTCACCAACTCCACACTAACTAAACACCAACGAAGAAGAAGAAGAAACAGAAGCTAGTCTGTGTTGTTAGCTAGTCGACAATAAACAAACAGGAACACTAACACGGTGAGTACGTGTTGTGTACAGAAAAGGTTAAAGCAAAGCGCTTATATTAAGATATAAAAGTGGGAATATGATCAGCTAATGTTTCTGCTGCGTGAGCACAAATCTTATAGATTAGCAACCTGAGCTAACGTTAGCTAACCCTGATGCTAACAGGGAGCTAACAGGGAGCTAACAGTTAGCCATAACGTTACACCATTTATTCCCGTTATTAAAGGGTATCTTTAGCAATTTCGGTCGCTTTACTGAAACAAAGTTGTATAATCTTCCCGTCGTGTTAAACCCAAAACATTAGTTGACGTTTTTAGCCTCTTTACGAGCCATTTAGTCTCGATCAGAGTTTACACCAAACTCCATTCAGAAATAAGTCAATTCAGAGATTCTTTGTCATTCAGTAGATATAGAACCGATATAGGACTTTATTCAAAACTGTAATAACCCACTTATTAATTCGGCATTCATCGGCAATGTACAATTTTAATACATTGCTAAAATTTATAACAGAAATGTGTCTGGACCTGCTAACGTTTCTATCAGAAGCAGTGCCTTTAAAATGAGAGATTTCTTAACGGGGTTTTGTATGTATCACCTCTGTTATAACAAGTCTTATCTGAATGAAAACTAAAAACCCATCTATTTAGTCTGGCTTTTATGTAGTGTTTTATAATTTTAACATTTTTATGGTTTTATTGTTTATACTTATTTTATTTATAATCATCTATATGGTGTTTGTTTTACTCCTTTGTTTTACTATTTTGGAATTTGATTGTTTAATACCATCTGCTTACTTTGTGTAGTTTCACGGTTTTTTATTTAGTTATTTATTTTTATTGTTATTTCCTTGTTTTTTTATTTATCTTTTGTTATTTTGGATGCCCATCTTTGGTTGCTTTCATATTTGAGGAACTTTTGTGTCGTCTATTTTTGGTGTGCATTGGTCTCTAGGTCCATTTTTAACATTCTGCATTTTTGTCAATCGTCTGTACAGCACTTTGAATTGCATTTAGCTTGTTTATAAGGTGCTATATAAATAAAGTTTGATTGATTGATTGAAACCTTGAAGGTAACGTTACGGACTTGGCAGCCGATACCAAGATTGTCGAGATGCTCACAGAGCTCCATCACTTAAAACCAAACTCCACTCAGAAATCTGTCAGTTCAGAGATATTGTTACCTTGTTATTCAGGAGATATAAAAACATAGTAGCACATAAATCAAAACCGGTAGGATCCACTTAATTATTCAGCTTTCATCCAATGTACCATTAACACAGTGTTGAAATTTATAACAGCTTGATTTGGTCCTACTAACTGCTTTTAGTCATTTTTCTATCAGAAGCCGTGCCTTTAAAATGACAGATTTCTTAATGGGGTTTTGTATGTATCAACGCTGTTCTAACAAGACTCTTATCTGAATGCCAAAACCTCGAAGGTACGGACATGTCAGCCGATACCAAGATTGCTGAGCTGCTCACAGAGCTCCATCAGCTCATCAAACAGACCCAGGTAAGTTAGTAGCATTGGTTAATAGTGATTAAACACTGATTACGTCATTTTTGGATCTGAATAATCATGTCTGCGTTTTCAGGAGGAAAGGTCACGCAGCGAACACAATCTGCTCAACATTCAGAAAACACACGAGAGGATGCAGACGGAAAACAAAAGTCAGTCACCACATTGTGAACTCTTTTTCTATTTCCAAAACACCAACACACACACACAGTTTTTAGATGTATGTTTTTTGCTTTTCTAGCTGGTTATCAGTTGCTCTTCTACATTTTGTCTTGTTCCTGTGTCTCCTTCAGCTTCCCCATACTACCGGACCAAGCTGAGAGGACTGTACACCACGGCCAAAGCCGACGCTGAGGCAGAGTGCAGGTCAGTACACACTTTTAGGGTTTTTCCATACACGTGTGCTGGATTAGCTCGACTCGGTTTGACTCGGCCCGTCGGCCCAGCCTGGCATCTCCATGACAACAGAGCTACCTGCTTGAAGGTGTGTGTAAACACAGCTGTAGTGGTCAAAGGAGCGGCTGTAAAACGGTGGTTGAACACATTTCATTTCCTATAATCTTCACAATAAAATCAATCGCTGGATATTCACATAAGTGATTTGTTGATTTTTCCTCCACCGCCACCATCGAGGCGTAACGTCCACATAAACAACAAGAAACATTGAAATCAAATCGTCAGTTTGTTTTGAGATGTCCAGATTTCATTCATGCTCCCACCGAGCGTTTCTGTCCAGGTGTTATGGTGCGTTCACACCAGGAGCGAAGCAAAGTTTTTGCGCAACACGATTACATACGAAGTCAGTGTAAAGAGGCGAAGAGACGTGAATCCGCGCCGGGCGATGCAAATTGCCGTATAGATGACGTCATGTTGAGTGTTGATGGAGCAGCTGTTACAGCTTGGCACTGATCCATCCAGACTCCATTCAGAAAACAAGCATTTTAAAAGTTGTCTGCTTGTCGTCATGGTAACTGACCTGACGAAGCATGAATTCAGACTTTTCACTAATCAGCATCATTATGTAGTTATTTCAGCTTCGTTTTGATCTGTTTATTGATATTAAATCACAGCTCAATGTGTTTATTTAGGGTTCATACCTCAGTAGAGACGTGTGGCTGCTAGATACAGTCAGTGGAATAACACTGGATGTGAATACAGCTCACCGCCGGGTGATGTTATGAACCCAGACACCACGGAGTTTGGTTTTCTGACATATCTGAGACTTCACCAACATGTACGAAGAAGCAACAGAGGTTATTTCTTCCATGGTTGATGGAGGAAATGTGGTTGGTATCCATGGAGACGAGCTCCTCCTCCTCTCCGGTGCGTCTAGAGCGAATGAACACAAATGATCCCGACGGTCCGACTCAGATTTGCTCCACTCTCAACGCTCTTTGTTCTCTTCTTTCTTTTATTTCTCACAGCATCCTGCGTCACGCTCTCGATAAGATCGCAGAGATCAAGTCTCTGCTGGAGGAGAGGAGAATAGGTACGTGTGTGTGTGTGATGAAGAGACATATTGAAGGTCTACAGCAGGATTTCTGCAGAGATTCAGATCTGAATTGTTTTTTTGCAGCTGCTAAGATGGCGGGAGTTTACAGCGACAGCGACCCCCCCAGGAAGACGATGAGGCGCGGCGTCCTGATGACGCTCCTCCAGCAGTCGGCCATGACGCTCCCTCTGTGGATCGGCAAGCCGGGGGAGAGGTACGGTAGCTGTAGACACACACAGATACCAGATTATTAAACCCACCAGGCTTCATTCTGACAGCTCATCACACTAGGAGGATTTATTGCTGTTTTTTACTGGATTGTAGCTTCATACACTGTGAGTGCGTTTACAAACCTTTATTTCATAAACTGGAGAAGACCTTGATTCAAGATTCAAGATTCAAGATGTTTATTGTCACGCCGGTTATACAGGTACAATCGTGTGAAATACTTTTTGCTGGGAAGCTCCATTAAGAAATGGAGTATATTCAGGTATCTCAAGGTACTACCTGGAGTAGATACTGTGGTGTGTAAACACCTGATCCATGAGTCTGATGTTTGTCCGAAGCTGCTCCGACAGACTAAAGTCGTACTCGCTGAAATAACGCAGTGTTTCTCCCCGTCGTCCTCTCTCATCAGCCCGCCTCCTCTCTGCGGGGCGACGCCGGCCAGCAGCGACTACGTGGCCAAACAGGGAGACAAGGTGGCGGCGAGGGTGAAGGCCGTGGACGGAGACGAGCAGTGGATCCTGGCTGAGGTGGTCAGCTACAACCATTCCACCAACAAGTGAGAACATCACACATCACCACACGGGAAGAAGCATTCACAAATACTACTGCATTCAAGTATTCTCAACAAAGTGTACTTAAAGTATCAGTGTTTTACTATCATATTATTTAATATTAGAACTTCACATAGTAATCTGTAGCAATGGATCATAATTAAAAACTGATGTTTTATTTGTAAAATCTTCATTTGTAAAGTAACTATAGCTCTTAAATAAATGTAGTGGAGTAGAAGTATAAAGTAGCATAAAATGGAAATACTCAAGTAAAGTACCTCAAATTTGTACTTAAGTAATAATAATAATAATAATAATTTTATTTGTAGAGCACTTTTCAAGCACAAAGCACAAAGTGCTTTCCAAAGAAGTTCACATCAAAGACAGCAGAATACAATGAACCATAAATAATGAAATAAAAACCAGTAAAATAAAAATAAAAACAGTAAAAAATAGGTAAATAAAGAAATAAGCATATACATATTCATACAATTACATGTGCACATTCATACACATCAGCACACAAGCATACAAAGGACTCAAAAATTCAGTACAGGACTTGAGTAAAAGTACTTTCTACCACTGAATAAACTGCACTAAGCGAGCTTCTCATTGTGGCCGTGAGTCGCTCCTTCGTAGGTGATTACTATGTTTCCCACAGTACCTGAACGCAACACCAGACTGTGGATAATCCGCTCATTATGTCCCGCGGGACGACTTTGTCCCTCACGCTGACCTTTCTTCACCTCTCTGTCTCTGCAGGTATGAAGTGGACGACATTGATGAAGAGGGCAAAGAGTGAGTATCATCTTCTTCTTCTCTTCGTCGGTTATTTATTTCTTTTTCTTTATTGCCTAAATCTAGATTATGAAATAAGCCATTTGTATACTCCAGTTATTGTATTCTCTAAAATAAAGGACTGGAAAGCGAGCCGGATTTTAAGTACGTTGATAAATCTTCTTCCGGCTCTAAATGTGGTTTCCAAAGTGACTCATTGTGTGCAATATTCAGGTACATCATGTGCAATATTACTTCTTTTCTATTTCACTTATCTTATCTTATTTACTCATTTTACTTAATGCTACTTACTTACTTAAATTGTCATTCTACCAGGCACTGGTGCTAGAAATAGTACGTTTTTTTTCTTTTTATTTTATACACTTGTATTTTATACACTTGAAACTCGTTGTAATTTGTTGTATTTTTTGTATTTTTTGTATTTTTTGAGCAATCTCTGGCACAAGAATTTCCTTCGGGATTAATAAAGTTCTATCTTATCTTATCTTATCTTTGTGTGATCAGGAGACACACTCTGAGCAGACGGAGGATCATCCCTCTGCCTCAGTGGAAGGCCAACCCAGAGACGGACCCAGAGGCCCTGTTCAGTAAGGACCAGCTGGTTCTGGCCCTCTACCCCCAGACCACCTGCTTCTACCGGGCCCTGATCCACGCCCCCCCACACCGGGTGAGACTCTCAGCACTAATCAGCAAAGATGAGCTATCAACACACAGTAACAAGGGCCAAACAGTCTGTGGAAGCCCGTTAGCAAGGACATAAAAAATATTCAGTTTCATCTTTTAACCCTCTGAGACCCACAGATCTAGACCGACCCCCTGTACCCCCCTATAGACTCCCTGGACCCCCCTAAAGACCCCCTGTACCCCCCTAAAGACCTCCTGGACCCCCTAAAGACTCCCTGTACCCCCCTAAAGACCCCCTGGACCCCCCTAAAGACCCCCCGGACCCCCCTAAAGACCCCCTGTACCCCCCTATAGACTCCCTGGACCCCCCTAAAGACCCCCTGTACCCCCCTAAAGACCTCCTGGACCCCCTAAAGACTCCCTGTACCCCCCTAAAGACCCCCTGGACCCCCCTAAAGACCCCCTGGACCGGTTCTATTTGTTGTACTCGGTTTGGCCTGATGGCGGTAACACTCTGCTTACTACAGATCTACAGTCTGTTCAGAGCAGACGACACGATAACGTCTGTGCACACAAGAAACTCACAATCCAACATCTAATCCTCTGAGTTCTGGTTCTGTTTGTTGTATTTCTTCATGTCTGAATCTGGTGAGGAAGATGATCCCGTCTTCCTCCCTCACTAACCTCAGCTTGTGTTTGTTTGCAGCCTCAGGACGACTACTCGGTGCTGTTCGAGGACACGTCGTACGCCGACGGTTACTCCCCGCCGCTCAACGTGGCTCAGCGCTACGTGGTCGCCTGCAAGGAGAACAAGAAGAAGTGAGCGTCGACCGGACGTCAGGACGCCGACGGACAAAGTTGAAGGCCGTCTGGGAAATATTTTGAAATTGAGCTGATTTCCATTTTTGTATGAAAACGTGTCAACTCAAAGTAGACTCTCGTGTTTGTGTTTCAAATCATGTGGAGCGGGTTCTGATCCGCTGACCGGTCATGGAAGGGTGAGATCTTCTAGCGTTGCGTTCACACCGAGCACGAAGCGAATTTTCTGCACGGCGCGATTACATACAGAGTCGATGCAAAGAGGCGGATAGACGCAAATTCACGTCGGGCGACATTGAAACGTTGAGATATTTCAACTCGAGTGATAAATTTGCGTGACGCTGTGAGGTTAAAGCCTCTCAGCGTTGAGATCGTCCTCCTGTCCTCTCTGACGTTGTTGAATCAGAGATGGAGGATAAAAAAATGTAACAACAACGTCTCTAGACGACTTTATGTTGAGTGTTGATGGAGCAGCTGTTATAGCCTGGCACTGATCCATCCAGACTCCATTCACAAAACAAGCATTTTAAAAGTTCTCTGCTTGTCGTCATGGTAACAGACCTGACAAAGCATGAATTCAGACTTTTCACTAATCAGCATCATTATGTAGTTATTTCAGCATCATTTTGATCTGTTTATTGATATTAAATCAGTTTCTTTAGGGTTCATCCCTCAGTAGAGACGTGTGGCTGCTAGATACAGTCAGTGGAATAACACTGGATGTGAATACAGCTCACCGCCGGGTGATGTTATGAACCCAGACACCACGGAGTTTGGTTTTCTGAAATATCTGAGACTTCACCAACATGTACAAAGCAGCTATAGAGGTTATTTCTTCCATGGTTGATGGAGGAAATTATGTTGGTATCCATGGAGACGAGCTCCTCCTCCTCTCCGGTGCGTCTAGAGCGAATGAACACAAATGATACCGACGGTCTGACTGGCGCGAGTAAAGCAAAGGCGAAAATTCGCTTCGCTCTTGGTGTGAATGTGACATTAGAGTCTTGGAAGCTGAGGTGGGAAACACCAGTCAGTCAAGAGAAAACATCCCATAATGCTCAACATCTTTTAAATGAGACTGTTTGTCAAAATCACCACCAAGACGAGAAGAAGTGAAAATAACTACAAACACCTGAACTGAAAGCTGTGTCCCAAATCCTACTGCAGACTGAGTCTGTGGAGTGTTCACTCAGGAAAAGTGACAAAATAAAGTTTTAAATAAACAGTATGAAGACTAAAACACCACCGAACAGATGTTTTAGGGTGTTTCTGCAGCTACGGACATTTTTAAGTCCCAGCAATGACATTTTTTATAAATATATACAGTGTTGTTAACCATCTTGACATAAAAAATAATTACTAAATAATGTGATTTAATAAAAATTTATGAAGCATTTTATGGGTCCAAACATCACTTTTCTTCATGTCCCACAACTGTGATCTCAGTGTTGAGATAAATGAGCTAATTCAGTTATAATATGACATTTTTTCTAATATACATGTTACTTTATACACTTAAAGTGCAACCGATGGAATGTTTATAGGACTTCTAGCCGTAGATAATTTGCAGACCTTGTCTCTGGTTGGGCTTTTCAGAAAAAAATAAAAATACATAATACCACATCATACATTACAATCAATTTACATATGTATGTTCCCAACTAGTAATCAGTGTGAATTATCTACATAATGCTACAATAGATAACACAATATAAGTAGAGAAATAAAAGTAAATAAGAATATAAGAAATATGTACAAATATTTACATTAAAACATGCAATATATGTAGAGAAATGTAGTAAATAATAAAAATGAGAATATAAGAAATGTACAAATATTTACATTAAGACATGCAAAATATGTAGAGAATATAAGTAAATAATAAAAATGAGAATATAAGAAGTGTGTACAAATATTTATATTAAGACACAAAATATGTAGAGAAATGTAGTAAATAATAAAAATAAGAATATAAGAAATGTACAAATATTTACATTAAGACATGCAAAATATGTAGAGGAATATAAGTAAATAATAAAAAATGAGAATATAAGAAATGTACAAATATTTACATTAAGACATGCAATATATGTAGAGAAATATAAGTAAATAATAAAAATGAGGATATAAGAAATATGTACAAATATTTATAATAAGACCAGCAATATATGTAGAAAAATATAAGTAAATAATACAAATGAGAATATAAGAAGTATGTACAAATATTTACATTAAAACATGCAATATATGTAGAGAAATGTAGTAAATAATAATAATTTACATTGAAGACATACAATATATAACATACAACCACATCGCAAATAAGTAAATACAAAATGCTGAGAAGTGGGATCTATTAAGTGTATTAAATATATGAATGCAATTATAGTATAAATATGAATTAAATAAGAATATTTCTTGAAATGTACAGTATTAATGCCAGGGTATTGCTCAGTTGAATTATTGCACAAATTATTATACAGTCAGTAAAAAATACGTCTAAAAAAAAAATAAAATGAATGTATAATAATACATCTTCTGAATCTGCAAAGTAAAGCTGTCAGATAGGGTGAATCAGCCTAATGTGGGACACTGAGACGTCTGTTAAAAGGCCTAAAAGTCACCTTAATTAATGGAGGAAACATTCAAGGGCTACACGTGCAAGGATCCCATCATGTTCAGTCATTTTACCACTTACAGTGTTGTTAGAAAACTGAGGCTTATAGGTGTGGATGTTACATGGAGAATCAAACAAGAAGACTATAAATAATAAATAAAGAAAAATGATTAAATACTATAATTAATATAATATAATTGAAGCATTTAGGCACATTAGAAATACATTAAATATCAATAGTTTTATTGAGTTTTTTTTTTTTTTTTTTGAGGAAGACCTACACCCACTGGAGCTTAGGTGTCCCACTTTACTGTTTTTCATTCTGTATATTCTGTACTTCTATTTATTGTTTATTGGTTTTTATAATTCTTGTACACCTTTACCTGTTTTTTGCTTTGCTGCTTTGACACCTGAATTTCCCCAAGGGGATTAATAAAGATTCATCTTATCTTATCTTGTCTTATCTTACTGCAACTCGCCCCAAATGTAGTGGAGTAAAAAGTACAATATTTACCTCTACTGGAGTAGAAGTATAAAATTGCAGAAAATGGCAATACTCAAGTAAAGTACAAGTATCGCAAAATTATACTAGTACAGCACTTAAATAAATGTACTTCCTTTCCACCACTGCTAAATGAACTGTACTATAGCCAAAGATGATGTATAACCATAACAAAGTAGTAAGTAAATAATAAAAATGAGATTATAAGAAATATGTACAAATATTAACATTAATACATGCATTATATGTAGAGAAATGTAGTAAATAATAAAAATAAGAATATAAGAAGTATGTACAATATTTACATTAAGACACTGAATATATGTAGAGAAATATAAGTAAATAATAAAAATGAGAATATAAGAAATGTACAAATATTTACATTAAGACATGCAATATATGTAGAGAAATATTGTTTTTTTTCAGAAAATGGAAATACTCAAGTAAAGTACAAGTATCGCAAAATTATACTAGTACAGCACTTGAATAAATGTACTTCCTTTCCACCACTGCTGAATGAACTGTACTGTAGCCAAAGATGATGTATAACCATAACATAATCATTCGTGTTCAGTATATTTCCCATAGGACGTGAAAGCAACACTAGACCGCGGAAAATCCCACAGTCCGTGAAGGCAGCAGCAGCCCGCGGAAATAGAAACAATCATGGCCGACACGGTGAGTGTTTGACAGATCTGCTGCTGCTTATCGGTGATAAAAGGAGCGTTAATCTGTGAATTATGTCAACAAAAACAAGTGAATTCTCGCTGTGATTAAAGTCGCTACTAGCAGAAAGTGAAGAGTTTCGGTGTGAAGCCACAGAAACACATTAAACTACATCTAAAGTGCCTCATTTAGCATCAGTGTAGCCGGAGGTTAGCTACGGTTAGCGTTAGCCCTTCAAAATAAAAGCCTGTAGTAGGTGACCTAGCCGCCCTTTTGGTTTCGCTTTTAGTTTGGTGACTATTAAACTACCACTTTAACTTTGGCTACAGTACAGGTCATTTAGCAGTGGTGGAAAGTAAGTACATTTATTCACGTACTGTACTTTTTTTTGAGATACTTGTACTTTACTTGAGTATTTCAATTTCCTGCTACTTTCTACCCTCTCAGAGGTAAATATTGTACTTTTACTCCACTACATTTATCTGACAGCTTTAGTTACTTTGCAGAGTCAGATGATGTATCATTATAGATTAATTCATTTTATTTTTTATTAAAGGTCCCATATTGTAAAAAGTGACATTTTCATGGCTTTTTATATTATAAAGCAGGTTTAAGTTCTATATAAATACTGTGAAAGTATCGAAACGCTTAATCCACAGAGAAATACACACAGCCCGTATTCAGAAACTGAGCTTTTGAAACAAGCCGTTAGGATTTCTGTCCATTTGTGATGTCACAAATCTACAATATTTAGACCATTTTAAAGTTTTTGCAATTTCCTGTTGCAGTGTATGTGAATGACATCAGCTGACAGGAAGTAAACATGGACCCAAGCTGTTGCCTAGCAACACAATTCCGTTGCAATTCCATTGAAATGTACAAAAACGGAGCGTTTCAGACAGGGTAAATACAGGTATATTCAAGGAGACAGCATGAGGAAAATAAAGTTGTTTTTTTAAACATTAAAGTATGTAAACATGTTCTAGTAGAAACCTAAAATACAAGTATAAACCTGAAAATGAGCACGATATGTCCCCTTTAAGACGTATTTTTTTTACTGACTTTACAATAATTTGTGCAACAATTCAACTGAGCAATACCCTGGCATTAACACTGCATTTATACTGTACATTTCAAGAAATATTCTTATGTAATTCATATTTATACTATAATTGCATTTATATTTAATACACATATTAGATCCCACTCAGCATTTTGTATTTACTTGTTTGCGCTGTGGTTTTATGTTATCTATTGTATGTCTCTAATGCACATATTTGTTCATATTTCTTATCTTCTCATTTTATTATGTACTTGTATTTCTCTACATATGTAAATATTTGTACATATTTCTTATATTCTCATTTCTTATTTTTTATTATTTACTTATATTCTCTACATATATTGCTTGTCTTAATGTAAATATTTGTACATATTTCTTATTTTCTCGTTTTTAGTATTTACTTATCTTCTCTACATATATTGCATGTCTTAATGTAAATATTTGTAGATATTTCTTATATTTTAATTTTTATTATTTACTTATATTCTCTACATATATTGGATGTCTGAACACAGTCTCCGTCTGTTCTCAGGTGTCTGACAGTGAGCAGCTGGCTGCGAAGCCTCCACCCAAACGCAGACGTATCCTCGACCCTTCAGCTATCGTCTCGGTTCCCGTTTACTCCAACAAGGTAGACCGCCAGCGGTCAGTGAAGGCTGACTGCATGGGGGGCGGAACCTGCCAAAAATAAATAAAGGACTCGATAAATAAATAAATATGTCATTAAATGCAGCAAAAATAATTTTAATAATAAATGTAGCCATTAATTAATTGATAAAATGTGACATAAATTGATATTTCTGTTATTATATATTTGCTTCTTTATTTATTTATCTTTGTAGTAATTCCCTTATTTATTTAAGCTTCTGTTTAATTTTTTAATTTTTAATTTATTTGTCATTTATTTATTTATTCATTTATGCATTTATTTTGTATTTATTTATTTTTGCATTTATTTTTTAATTATTTATTTATTTTTATTGATTTCTAAATGTATTTATTTATTAATACATTTATTTTCTATTTATTTATTTATTTAGATTAATTTTTAAATGCATTTATTTATTTTTGCATTTATTTTCTATTTAATTTAATCTATGTATTTATTTATGTATTAATGCATTTATTTATTTATTTCGGAATGATTCTTCCTTCACATTTCACCCCTTATTTATTTCCCCAAACTTATTTATTTCTGTATTCTTTTTTTATTTTACAGTTACATTTCTTACATTTCTTTATGCATTTCTGCCTCATTCTGCAAATGAGGGGGCTGTCACTCAACGTGTGTCATCATGGGGTCAGAGTGCAGATAATAGATTAGGAAATAAATAAATAAATAAATACATACATAAATAAAAAGACGGGGAAATTAAACAGAGGAGTAAATAAATAAGGGAATTAACACAAAGACAAATAAATAAAGAAGCAAATTAAAACAGAAATATCAATATATGTCACTTTAAATTAAATCAATTAATGGTTACATTTTTTTTTAAATATTTTTACTACATTTAATTATATATTTATTTATTTATTTATTGAGTCATTTATGATTTATTTTTGATTTTGGCAGGTTCCGTCCTCCATATGACTCCAGAACAGTGTGGGAGAACTGACAACAGTGATTTCACATTTTAGGATCAGAGCTTTGTGACAGTTTGCGATGATTTATTTGATGATTTAAAATGTTTGTCCAACAACGACAACGTGTGCTCTGAATCAGCTGTTTTTGTTTTCAGGTGAGCAGCAGTCTGCAGATGAAGCCGACGGCAGCTATGTTCAGTGAAAAAGAAAACTCAGGTAAAATCTGAGGTGAAAAACCCAGAAAGAGTTGAACCCAGTGTCGGGTGGCTTTAATACTGTTACTTTGATTGATTGTTTCTCTGAACAGACGACGCTGCAGGCGACACTTTGTGGTCACAGTTTTCATCTCGAGGACCGGCGGCGGCCGTCGTCACCATCAACAGCGACTCTGAGGACGACGAAGCAGAACTCGTACAGAACAAAACAGAACCGTAAGTAGTTAAAAAAGTGGGACGTAAATCAGTTAATCTGCATCTGGATTAGGATCGCATGATTATGGTCAAAATGATAATCACTATTATTTTCATCAATATTGAGATCACAAGTATTTATCACGGTTAAATATTTTTATTACACTTTCACGTTTTAAATAAACAGAGCGCTGTTTTCTCTTCCATGTTGGGCTACATTTCTGCTAATGTACAAATCTTTGCATCAAAATAAGACTGGTCCTTATTCACAGAGAAGCTCCTAGAAGCTTCTAGAAGCTCCTAGAAGCTCAGTTTTCGTCTCACAACTTTAACTTTAACTTCCACAGTGTGTTTTCACTTCACCAAAGTTAATTATAATCTTTTTGGTCGCCTAGAAATGTCTTATTCAGCGTTTGGTTGGACTTAGCTCCTCCCTCTCTGGTCACTTCTGGTTGCAAAAAAACAAGATTGCGACGTCCAAAAAACCAAGATGGCGACGGCCAAGAACCAAGATTGCGACGGCTTAAAACCAAGATGGCGACGCGTTAAAACCAAGATGGCGACAGCCAAAAACAAAGATGGTGACAACCAAAATTCAAGATGGTGATGGCCTAAAACCAAGATGGCGACGGCCAAAATGCCGAAATCAAGGCTTGAAACCGGCGGTCCATAAACCAATGGGTGACGTCACGGTGACTACGTCCACTTACAGGTCATGACCGCTCCCCAAAAGTGAAGCCAAAACCGAGCACCCATTTGAAACGTCAACATCACAGCTGATGGTGTTCATTTAATCGTGGGAAGCCGTGATCGGGATTAATATTCGATTAATATTCGATTAATTGTTCAGCCCTAATTTCATTAAGTCTCCATCACAGCAGCTAAATTCATTCCTTCTCAACACGGAACACCTTCTCCATCTTCACCACCTTCTCCATCTTCTCCTTCTTCTCCATCTTCTCCACCTTCTCCATCTTCTCCATCTTCTCCTTCTTCTCCACCTTCTCCATCTTCTCCATCTTCTCCACCTTCTCCACCTTCTCCACCTTCTCCACCTTCTCCACCTTCTCCTTCTTCTCCATCTTCTCCATCTTCTCCACCTTCTCCATCTTCTCCATCTTCTCCACCTTCTCGACCTTCTCCATCTTCTCCATCTTCTCCATCTTCTCCACCTTCTCCATCTTCTCCATCTTCTCCACCTTCTCCATCTTCTCCATCTTCTCCATCTTCTCCACCTTCTCCATCTTCTCCATCTTCTCCACCTTCTCCACCTTCTCCACCTCCTCCATCTTCTCCATCTTCTCCATCTTCTCCACCTTCTCCATGTTCTCCATCTTCTCCCTCTTCTCCATCTTCTCCACCTTCTCCACCTTCTCCACCTTCTCCACCTTCTCCATCTTCTCCACCTTTTCCATCTTCTCCATCTTCTCCATCTTCTCCATCTTCTCCATCTTCTCCACCTTCTCCATCTTCTCCCTCTTCTCCATCTTCTCCATCTTCTCCACCTTCTCCATCTTCTCCCTCTTCTACCTCTTCTCCCTCTTCTCCACCTTCTCCACCTTCTCCATCTCCTCCATCTTCTCCATCTTCTCCATCTTCTCCACCTTCTCCATGTTCTCCATCTTCTCCCTCTTCTCCATCTTCTCCACCTTCTCCACCTTCTCCACCTTCTCCACCTTCTCCATCTTCTCCACCTTTTCCATCTTCTCCATCTTCTCCATCTTCTCCATCTTCTCCATCTTCTCCACCTTCTCCATCTTCTCCCTCTTCTCCATCTTCTCCATCTTCTCCACCTTCTCCATCTTCTCCCTCTTCTCCATCTTCTCCATCTTCTCCACCTTCTCCATCTTCTCCCTCTTCTACCTCTTCTCCCTCTTCTCCACCTTCTCCACCTTCTCCACCTTCTCCATCTTCTCCACCTTCTCCATGTTCTCCCTCTTCTCCATGTTCTCCAGGTTTTCCTTCACTCACCTGTCCTCCTCCAGTCAGCAGTGTTATAATAACCTTTTAGATTTAACATGTTTCTCACCTTTTGTTTCAGAGCAGCCGTTCGCTGCCCGTCTCCTCCAGAGAGTCCGGTCCAGAAACAGTCCAGACAGGTCAAGAAGAAGATCAGGTGACTCTTTGCTCTCACTCTCTCTATATATGATACTAATGATTGTATTAATAGCACAATTCATGGAACTCACAGTGGTTTGTGTTCCTCAGTGAGATCGACAGAAAGCTCCGGGCGGTGAACTCCCTCATGTCTCCTGAACCTCAGGACAGGAAGTTCTCCAAGGAGCAAGACGAAGACGACGACGACGACGTCCTCATCCTGAACCAGAGCTCCGACCTTCAGGATTCTCCGCACAGCTCGTCGGTCCGCGAGATCCCCCTCAAGATCCGCTGCCGAACAGACATCCACAAGATCCCGGTTCTGTCGGTGCGTACTGCAGAAACGCCGCTCTGAGCAGTGCGTGATGATGTCATCCGTTTGTCTGACACGTTGGTTTGTTTGTTTTTTCAGTCGACGCCTTTAAGCGACGTGGTGACCCGGCTGTCCGTCGTCCTAAACGTTCCTCCTCCTCGCCTCCTGCTGATGAGGGAGGAAGTGGAGCTTCCCACGCACTCCACCGTCAGCGAGCTGGGCCTCGGCATCGCTGACATCATAGGTGGGTCACATGACATCACATGACATCACATGACATGCAAGCATGTGACCTTAGAAAGAAACAACTGTAGGAACATTCTTTTGTAAACAAACAGTGAAATCAGGCTCTAAATAATGTTGACAGCTTGCGATTTCTGATAGATTTCTCCAGCTTGTTGGTTATATTGAGATGTGTTTGATAGAATAATATATAAATTAGTTTTTCGTGTATGTATAGTTTCCCTGTGCATGTATTCTCTTGGACCAAGTCAACTGATGCAGTTTCTTCATTAAACCACCAGAGGGCACCAAACACCAACTCAGCTGCAA
Source organism: Sebastolobus alascanus (assembly GCA_916701645.2). NCBI lineage: Eukaryota > Metazoa > Chordata > Actinopteri > Perciformes > Sebastidae > Sebastolobus > Sebastolobus alascanus. Next base: position 710,971 of record CAKAOJ020000210.1, on the reverse strand, counting down.
CACAGCGGTGGAGGAAAATATCAGTTTATACAGAAATAAAACAGTGGCGCCAAAATTGACGATATTCTCGAGTTCCAGCTAAATTTGTGAAATGAGGTTTTCTGGGTGGAGCTTTGCAAGGAGAGTAACAAACATGGACGTAGTCAACATGACGTCACCCAGTGGTTTTCTGGGCTACGGTTTTGAAGCCTCGAGTTTGGCATTTTGGCCTTCTCCATCTTGGTTTTAAGCTGTCGTCAACCAGAAGTGACCCGAGAGGGTGGAGCTAAGTACAACTGAACGCTGATTAAGAGATTTTTAGACCCAAAAATGTCACAATTAACTGTGATGAAGTGAAAACACACTGTGAAAGAGTTAAAGTTGTAAGATGAAAACACTGACAACTCCCAGACCGGACAACGCCGTGGTAGCGACCTGTCAATCAGCAGGTAGCCCCGCCCTAAAGCATCCCCTGCTTTATGGTCTATCTGACTCTAAATGGGACCATAATTTACTAAATGAACATCATGCTGTATTGAAGAAGACTTGAAACTAGAGATTGAGACCATAAACTCATGTTTACAATGTTTACTGAGGTAATAAATCAAGAGAGAAGTAGAAGCTCATTTTCTCATAGACTTCTATAGAATCAGAGGAGTCGCCCCCTGCTGGCTGGTAGAGAGAATGACAGTTTAAAGCACTTCATCGTTGGCTTCACGTATCACACCCGGAGTTGCCCATTCATCAATGATTCATCACAATCCATCCAATAGTGGTTGATGTTTCAATCTGGACCAAAGTGCTTTTTTTTTCTGTTTATTGTGCAGAGTGCGTTGTCATGGCAGCGGAGGATAAAAGTGCGTCCGACAGCAGCAGCAGCATCAGCGTGAGGCTGCAGAGCAAAGACAGAGACTCTTCTCAGGAGTTTTCTCTGCACAGAGTTCGTAGCTCCTCTTCTTCCCTCCGTCATCAGCTTTCTGTTTGTTTTAGCAGCAGTGATGTCATCATCTGTGTGTGTTTTTCAGGACGCACCGCTGAGCTCCATCTTCTCCCAGTACCTGTCCAGTATGTCCACCGTCGCCCAGAGGACGGTCCGCTTCCACTTCGACGGCTGCAAAGTGACGGACAGACAGACGCCGGCTCAGCTGGACATGGAGGACGGAGACATCATCGAAGTTTGGACTTAGATTCTAGTATACGTGTGAAACCGCTCGGTCGTTCCATTTGTTACTTTATTTGTAAAAGTCCCTTTATTTGTAAATGCTGACGATTCAAAGAAATGAGATTATATGTTTAGACATTTTTAAAAACTAACAGTAAACATATACAAGCTCTTCAATCACTGTACAATTCTAAACTTATTTTTTTACTGTTTTTGTGTCTGTATAATAACTATACTTTTCTACTGTTATTGGAAATATTAAAAGCACAAGTTGCTCTCTGTGAGATAATATTAAGTTATATAATATATAATAATATTAAGTCTGAGTACCACAGTCTTAAAACGCTGTATTATAAGTCCTGTATTCAAAATAGTTTTACTGAAAGTGAAAAAAGTCCATCATCTATACAAATGTGTTTTTCATGTGGTTTATTGAAGCTTTTGGCTCCTGTTGCATGTTAAAAACAAATACATACTCATACCTGCCTACCTGTATACAACCTGAGGGGAGCTGTTCTTACAAAACTAAATAAACTAAACAAATAACCACCAAAAGAAAATACAATCATCTAAATCTAGTCAATAAATATTATAGTAAATAACTGCAAATATCTAGAATCATCTCACTCTAAAAAACAAAGAACAAATAGCTCCTATAAAAAGTACTAAAAGAGTGTTATATTATAATATACAAAATATTATTAGGGCTGCACCTAACAAGTACATTTTTGACAAGTATTTTAATTTGTGGAAGTAGGACGGGTATAACATTTACAAATATATATATATATATATATATATATATATATTACTTTATTTTAACTATAACACCACAACTCGAAAGAAAGAAAGGGGTAAATAAATATAATAGAATAAATAAATAAACAAACAACAACACTTATTCTCATTATCAATATAAAGTGGTGAAAAAAATTCTCTTTTTATTTTTCCAAATAACGTGAAATAACTTAAATATAATAAATAACCAGATTACATTTTAAGTACTTAACATGTATCCCTGAAAATTATACATTTTTGTCAGTTATAAATCCATCTGAAATTCAAGTTTTTAATGTAATTAAAGTACTTGAGTTAATATAATTACATATGAAAAGCAAAATTGATGATAATTATCACAATATTAATACTGTTCTTATTGCTCACCCCTACATACAAGCATTAAGTAAACATAAAGCGTAGAAGAAGTGTAATAAAATGCTGGTTTTGTCCAACTAACGTCCAAAATCTAAAGATATTCAGTCTCTTCTCACAAAGGACAAAGAACTGCTGAAAAATGACAAACTATTAATCAACTATCCATCTGAATATTTGCCAATTTCTATTTCTGTTGATCAGCCAAACAATTGACAAATAGATTCAGCTCTAGATATTATTATTGGATTATTATTATTATACCGATGCATTAACATGTAAGCGGTACTTTAACATTCTAGCTGGTGTAAGTAGAGCTAATTTTAAGTATTTTATAATATACTGTTGTGTACTTTAATATAAATAAACATATTTATAACAGAGTTTACAGCTGTCAAGTAAATATAGTGGAGCAGAGGGTACAATATTTTCAGTATTTAAGTATAAAGTTGAATAAAATTAAAATAGTAGTACCTCAAAACTGTACCTGTAATGCAGTACAGGAGTAAATGTACATGGTTGATATCTATCACTGTAGTATAAATAGTATAGTAATTTAGATACTTCCATGATACACATCTATGGGGAAATAAATAATAATAATAATAATAAATAAACAGAAATATTTAAATATGAAATTAAATGCTGAAAATACAAAGATAATGGGATTATATGTTGGGACATTTTTAAAAACAGTAAACATGTACAAGCCCTTCAATCATTGTACAAATCTAAACTTTTATATTTTAATGTTTTTGTGAGATACTTCCATGGTAAACATCTATGGGGAAACTAATAAATAGGGAAATAAATTAACAGAAATAAATGTAAACAAAAGAATAAATTGGGAAATAATTAAATATGAATACAAAGATAATGCGATTATATGTTTAGACATTTTAAATAGTATAGTAATAGATACTTCCATGGTAAACATCTATGGGAAAATACATAAACAGAAATACATTTAAACAATGGAATAAATGGGTAAATAATTATATATGAAATTAAATGAACACAAAAATAAGTAATTTGTCAAATACATAAATGTTATTATTATTATTTCTGTGCATATTTCTTTATTTTCAAATGACCTGCACATTTATTTGATAGTTGAGGCTTTTATTTATTTATTTATTTATTTATTAATGTATTTATTTATTTATTATATTTGTTTGTTTGTTTGTTTGTTTGTTTGTTTGTTTGTTTGTTATAATGGCAGTAGTCCTCCATGACGTCCCCTGATTCGATGAAGCAATCAGTATCGTCACGTGACTTGCAGCTGCTTTTTATAAAGTCATGTGAGCTGTGAACCGGAAGTTTAGTCAGATCCAACAGAAATACATTTAAACAAAAGAATAAATTGGGTAAATAATTATATATGAAATTAAATTAATACAAAAATAAGTAATTTGTCAAATACATAAATGTTATTATTATTTCTGTGCATATTTATTTATTTTCAAATGACCTGCACATTTATTTGATAGTTGAGGCTTTTTAATTATTTATTTATTTATTTATTCATTCATTCATTCATTCATTTATTCATTTATTTATTTATTTATTTATTCATTCATTCATTCATTCATTCATTCATTCATTCATTCATTCATTCATTCATTTATTTATTTATTTATTTATTTATTTATTTATTTTGTTTGTTTGTTTGTTTGTTTGTTTGTTTGTTTGTTTGTTATAATGGCATTAGTCCTCCATGACGTCACCTGATCAGATGACGCAATCAGTATCGTCACGTGACTTGCAGCTGATTTTGATAAAAAGTCACGTGAGCTGTGAACCGGAAGTTTAGTCGGATCCAACATGGCGGCGGTGCAGAATCTTCATCTCTGAAGTGTCCTGAAGTAGTTTTTATTTAAATGTTCTCCCGACAGACGGTGTTAACGCGGGAACTTTTTTTATCGTTAACCGTCATTATGTTGTTTTGAGTAACGTTTTCAGCTTGGTGTGACGTAGACGGTGTTCGGAGCGGCGGCGGGAAAGAAGAAAGAAGAAGAAGCGTCACTCCTGACTCATCCTCTGGTAAACAAGCACCAACACACTGAGCTACACGCAGAACTCCATTAGAAAAACTGACAATTTAAGGGTTCTTTGATTATACCGTCTTAATATCAAAGAACAGTGCTCAGGAGTTATATTTCCGATTAAATAAAATGCTTTAGTTCAATTCGGCATAATAAGTTAGACGATTTATCATTTAATTTAAATGTTACGTCTCAATTGGTTATAAAGTAGCGTGTGGTTTGTTGTGAAGCTGGATACTTAAAATTTTGAGAATTCTGAATGGAGTCTGGTGGCAAAATGATCTAACTTGACTTGAGTGTTGAATTCACCAGAAGGAGCCTTTTAAAAATGTCCCATGTCATACCTCAACAGTTAACCTTAAAGTGGCAGTATGCAACAAGTTTTTGTGCATAATTTGGTAAAAAATCCCATAATAACCTTTCAGCATATTGTAATTCAAGTGTTCTGAGAGAAAACTAGACTTCTGCTCCTCCTCATGTCTCTGTTTTCAGGCTTTAGATAAATCTAGCATGTGACGGGAGATTTTGACCAATCACACGTCATTTCAGAGAGAGAGAGCGCTCCTATTGGCTGTACTCCGGTCATGTGACCAGAACTTGGCTTCATTTAACAGATTTTACAATGGCGGCCAGGTCACAAACTTTCTCATTTTACAGCTAAGGATTTAACTCAGGTTACCTGTTTCATGTTCTACTGTCACGATATAGCAGCCATTTTCTAAAAATAACTTTTTTAAATCATATTTGCGCCAATATCGCATACTGCAGCTTTAAGTTTCTTGCGAAGACCTAAAACTGACAACATCCTGAATGGAGTCTGGCGTGCGGTTCTCTCCGTGCCGGTTATTTCTCTTGAAACGCAACTCTTTCGGTAAATAATCTTTCTTTACTCGTCTGCCGAATTTATCAGAGGGTCCCTTTAATGTCATAAATATACACAACAGGTATTTTGTAACGTTTGGTTTTAACGATGTAGGCTCCAAAAATAACAACTACAGGCAATCTGAACTTTGGAGTAATGTGCTTACAATGCTATTTATATTTCTTTTAAGTCGTTTAACATTTATGCCGAATTTATTAGAAGACCCCTTAAAACGCCCCAAGTTATTTCTCAATGCTCATAAAGTAACCTTACATTGTTTTGCAAAGCGAAATACATAAAACTGGGAGAAATCTGAATGGAGTTCGGAATGGCTCCTAGGCTAACTGTTGGTATTTTTAGCAGTGGCAGCTTATTATTTCCTCGTGCGTTCACACCGCGTGAGTCTCTGAACACTTCAGACTGTCAGTGTGAGACAGCAGAGCAGCAGCATTATGGATCAGTGAGGATCTGATCAGGTACTGATGGCTCCCTGATCAATGAGTTGTGTTTGTAAATGAGTCAAGGTCCAACACAGCCGAGTCTCTACATGCACTGCCCTCCTCAGTGTCATTGCCTGACTTTTCTCTGTGTTCACTGGCCAAAACCAAGAGGAATATAACAATAATTTAATATAAACATTTAATGTATCCTTATATAAATATAAGATGACAAAAAAACACAATTCTAGATATCAGGAAATATGTTTTTTAACCTTAACAGCAGTCTAAAATGTGTCTGACTCAGAGGGATGGACATCAATTTAACTTTTTAACTTGTGCTTTTCAATGCTCTTGTAAATATAATAACATATCAAAATTAATTTATTGAGCAGTGATAATTATTACAAAATAAATATTTGACAAGTATAAGGACAAAGGCTGCAATCGATTGATTTGTGATTACTTTCCAGACCAATTGATTGATTATTTGGTGCATAAAATGTCATAAATCAGTGAAAAATAGTCCACGGTGACGTCTTCAGATGTCTTGTTTTGTCCGACCAACACTCCAATACCCCAAAATATTCTGTTTAGTATCATAGAAAACTAAGAAAGCAACAAATATTTACATTTATGAAACTGGAACTACATAATTTATTGTATTTTTGCTTAAAAAAAAAAGACTTGAACAAATAATTAAAGATCAAAATTGTTGTTGATTAAATTTCTTTAGATGTACTAATTGATTAATCAACTAATCGTTCATCATCAACATTAAAAAGAGATGGCGGAAAATTCATGATGAGTGAACGTACAATATCTTCCACAGAAGATTCATACTAATGAATATTATAAATTATATAAAAAAAATAGAGCTGAATCAATCAATCGGCAACAATTTTGCTAATCTATTAATTAATTAAACCAAGAATGTCAAACATTCTGTGGTTGCAGTTAATGTGATGATTTTCTGCTTTTTTTATGTCATTTAATACTGAAGATTTTGTTTTTTTTGACAGTTGGTCGGACAAAATAAGTCTTTTTAAGACTTCAATTTGGACATTTTTCACTATTTTCTAATGTTTTATTGACCAAATGATTAATCTAGAAAATAAAAAATAAATCATAGCTGATAGTCAGGAAATCGAATACTTTTTAAATTTTATTTTTACTGATCATATTTAAAATATACCATCAATTTTATCACTATATTGAGAAATTATAATTTGAACACCTTTATATTTATAAATGAAAGAAAAAAAAAATCAAATGTAACAAAAGAAGAAAATAAAACAAAAAGCAATACAACATTTAACTATAAGAGGGAGGTGTAAAAACATTAACTTGTTTATTTTTATTACGAAAGTGTTTTTCAATATTATATTGTTATATATTTGCTGACAATACAAATAAGCTTGAGAGCTTTGTTTGTAGACTTTGAGCCTGTATTACAGTTCATGTCTTCTAATATTGGTGCTGATATATTAGATAACACAACAGAGTAAGTGCATTTATAGAAGAAGTGAGAAATAGATTCAGTTTCTGTTTTACACAAAGAACCAACTGGAGAAATATCTGCTTTAAATGTATGTGATAATTTATGACGAAGGAAGTCTCTCCATGTAATATCTTCATGTGAACTTCTTTTATTTTTTTTTATTTGATTAAAAAAAGCTCCTTAGTTACACGAGCAGAGAGGAAAATGACATACATTCATTTTTAATTATGCAAACGTGACCATGAAGAGTTTTAATGTGAGATCACTGCAGACTACAGGAGGTTTAGAGGAAGAAAGTTTCCCTTTTGGTCTTTTGTCACAAGGATGCAGAAATGATTCACCACATCAGCAGAACGTCTCAGTCATGAGCTCCGGTGGTTTCACTAAGTCATGTCCACCTCTTCTCCTTTCTCTTCCTCTTCCTCTTCCTCTTCTTCACGACCCTCACCTCTCTGAGCCTCTTCAGCAGTACAACAACCGTTTATGTTTTTCTTCTGCAGACAGTGAAGTTGTTTTTTTAAGATAATCTGAGTTAGTTTTGTCTGAAATTATAAGTACTTCAGTACAAATTTGAGGTACTTCTACCACATTTATCTGACAAGTTTTAGTTAGTTTTCAGATCAAGATTTTATTTGTGAAACGAGATCAGTTTATAAACTATTTAGGGCCAAATAGTTGGAAGATTCATTCATAAAGTTGACATTTGAATTCTAAATCATGCATGTCTATTCATTGCATTTTAAGCCGGTATTTGTGCACAGTTGCAGTCTGCAGATAAAGATCAGGCTGCACTAGTACTGTTAATATTATACTAAAGAGCAGCAACTAACGATTCTTTTCATTGCTGATTATTTTCTCGATTAATCGAGCAGTTGTTTGCTCTATAAAATGGTGAAAAATGTGTTTCCCAAAGCCCAAGATGACGTCCTCAAATGTCTCAAAGATATTGAGTTTACTGTCATAGAGGAAAGAAGCCAGAAAATATTCACATTTAAGAAGCTGAAATCAGAGAATTTATACTTTTTTTTTTTTTTTTCTAAAAAAAATTCTCAAACCGATTAATTGATTATCACATTAGTTGACAATTTAATAGTTGTTAACTAATCGATTAATCATTGCAGCTGTAGTTTAAAGCCGGTATTTGTGCACTGTGTCAGATAAAGATCAGGCTACACTAATATTATTATACTATTAGTAGAATTAGATTCCAGTGGCGGCTGCGTCTTTACGAGAAAAAACCTTAAATATTTGAGATTCTAAAGTCAAACATTTTCGAGAAAAAAAAAATGGTAAATTTACAAGAAAAATTTACGAGAAAAAGCCTTGAATACTTTCTAAGATTATAAAGTAAAAAATCTACAAGAAAGAAAACTCATAAATTTACAAGAAAAATTAACAAATTTACGAGAAAAAACCTTGAATATTCTCAGATTATTAAGTCACAAATTCAAGAGAAAAATTTGTGTATTTGCAAGAAGAATTCATAAATTATCAAGAAAAAACCTTGAATATTCTGTAAATGTTTGCATAATGAGTACTTATACTTTTGATACTTTAAGTACAATTTTGTGCTAATACTAATGCTCTATTTTTAGATTTTCAATGCAGGACTTTCAACATGCAACAGAGTACTTTTACATTTTTACTAAAGTAAAACAGAGTACTTCTTTCACCACTGGATATGTGATCTGTTCTGTTGATCAGTGTCAAGAAAACAACAATAAATCTACTTTGATTCAATGTTGTGAGATGAAAAAAAACACCAAAACTTCCAAGGTGGGGGATGAATACTTTTCATCGGCTCAGGTTTATGATTCTGTTTTCATTTCCCTGTCGGTGTTCGGTGACACAAACAGTCACATGATCGGGCCGGTAAACAGGACTTTCAAGTGTAGCTGCTGCTACTGTTTGACTACTTGAGGTCAAAGTTTCATTACACAGTAAAGTTCATTGTTTTAGGTTTCACTTTTGAGTTCACCGATGTCAAACATGGTCTTTAATTATGTGATTTTCCAGCTAAATAGTAGCGATGGGAAAAAAAAATCGATTCACCTATGTGTCGCAATTTGTTTTTTTTACGATTTTGAAATACTGGAAATACTGAAATACATTTGAGTAGTTAGTTACCGCTTTTATTGTGGTAGTCTAATTAACGTGACGTCATATCCGTTCTGTATCCGTCAACCAAAACAAACCTCAGAAAGTATAAAACGTTGGAGGGTCGTCGTGGATACGACCTGCACCCCCACATGTTAAATCCAGCGTGGTAAACACTACACATCCAGTAAAGGATGGAAACACTTTGGGTTTCACACATTGCAGGAAAAGCAGAGCTAGACATCACGGCTAAAGCTGCATGCTAACTCTGTCACGGACAGGAAACGTTATCGTATCGCGGTAACGTGCGGTCCAGCCGGCCGTCGCTCTCGTCTCCGTGGTCAAATGGGCCGACGCTACAACTGTAGAGCACCCATATACTGACATTTATGTTAAATGCATTGAAACGGCCCCGATGGAGCTGACCATGGATGGATAAAGAGAAGGAGCTGACGGGAGAGCTAGAGACGGACTTGGAGAAGTTAGAGGAAGTAGACACGTGGGACTACGTCCGCTTTTCAAAATAAGGTGTTAACAAAGGGAACTGTATATACTAAATACATCTATGGAAATAAGATTGATTGGATTATATTCACCAGAAGTATAAAACATTACAAATGTATGAATATTTGATTTGTTTCTGTTGTTGCTTTAAAATAAATAAATAAATGAACACATTAAAAATAAAGACTTTTTTAGTGAATAATGATTATGGTAGACTAACCGTCTTTATTGACCCCCCCCTCCTCAGCGGCGGCGGCCATGTCTCTGGGCGAGCCCACGTCGGACTCGACGCCGTTCTTCTCCGATGACAGCGAGGCGGAGGGTCCAGATGAGCGGGGGGGGGCGGCGGCTCAGCGGGCGCAGGAGGAGTCGGCCAGCGGGGTGTCGAGAGTGCGAGCGCTGCTGACCGTCTTCATCCTCTGTTACATCAACCTGCTCAACTACATGGACCGCTTCACGGTGGCAGGTACGTCACAACACCTGATGCACCGGCACGGCCAATCAGAGGCTTTTACACCGAGTGTTAAATATTAAAGATGTTTATTACCTACGACAGCATATTAGGGCCATTGTAGGTACAAATAAATAAATAACGGAGCCGGGCGTAGGGGGTAATATTCAGAGAAACATTTGTGAGATTAAACTTGAAAATTTACAAGAAAAATTCACAAATTTACAAGAAAAAACCTTGAATATTCTCTGAGATTATAAAGTGACAAATTTACAAGAAAAAAAACTCGTAAATTTATAAGAAAAATTCAGAAATTATCGAGAAAAAAAACTTGAATATTGTCTGAGATTATAAAGTCACAAATTTATGAGAAAAAAACTCGTAAATTTACAAGAAAAATTCAGAAAAACTTTGAATATTCTGAGATTATAAAATCACAAATCTGAGAGAGAAAGAAATCGGAAATTTACAAGAAAAATTCACAAATTATCGAGAAAAAGCCTTGATTACTCTTAGATTATAAAGTCAAAAATCTACGAGAGAAAGAAACTCGGAAATTTACAAGAAAAATTCACAAATTAACGAGAAAAAAACTCGTAATTTTACAAGAGAAATTCACAAATTATGAAAAAAAACTTGCATATTCTGAGATCATAAAGTCACAAATTTACAAGAAAAAGAAAAGAAAAATATTGGGTTTTTTTTTTTTATCGAGGAACCACATCGTTTCACTTTGCTATCACATTGAAAATTATAGTTTGCAATCGTATTTAGAAACAAAATAAATCATCTTTGAAGAGACACTGAAGCTGTGAGTTGGGACTATTCAGAAGAAAACAACATTCTGATTTGAATTTTTTTCTCGTAAATTTACCACTTAAATCTCCCAAATTCTTAATTTTTCCTCGACATATTCCCCCCCTCCCTGGGCTCCGTAGTTAATTTATTTATTTATTATCGTAATTTTTTGCCTACAGTGGCCCTGATACGACGTTATACTTTACGCTGCTATATTACAGACGGGCAACATCATGTTTTTGTGAATATTAAAGAAGAAACATTAAAAGAAAGTGCTTTATCTTAGTCATTTCCTAATAATTTATAACTATTTGATAATAATAAATATAAAGTTCTTCTAAAATAAATAATTAACTGAAGGGACAATGGAAATTTCTTTGAAAGAAAAGCTCAATTTAAACCCAAATACATATTAATTATTAATTTATTATTGATAACTTTACTCTTTATATATGTTAAATTGTGGGTTTGCCTTTCCACAACTTTTCAACTGAAAGATAAATTATATTTTCCAGATAATTTGTACCAAATAACATCATGTTTTTCTTATTTTCAGTAAACTTTATTTGGACATTACGGGCCCTGTAAAAAGAAATAATTACAGGAAATAGCTGATTATATTTACTATTAAGTTGCTTCAAACAGTAGCTGAGTTTACATGAAGCCTTTAAACTAATAATCAGAATAAACTGTCTCATTCTAAAATACTGTAGATTATATTTTAGTTTTGGTTGCGAATCGAAAAGTTTTTTTTTCAAATCGAAAAGTTTTGGTTGCAAATCGAAAAGTTTTGGTTGCAAATCGAAAAGTTTTGTTTGCAAATCGAAATGTTTTGTTTGCAAATCGAAAAGTTTTGTTTGCAAATCGAAAAGTTTTGTTGCAAATCGAAAGGTTTTGTTAGCAAATCGAAAAGTTTTGTTTGCAAATCGAAAAGTTTTGGTTGCAAATCGAAGTTTTAAACATTTCTCTTGAACAGGTGAAAGTCTTGTAAATGCTCATTAGATACTTTAAGGTTTCTATCAGGGCTGCAACTAATGATTATTTTTGTCAGTGATTAATCACAGTGACATCTTGTTTTGTCAAAGATATTCAGTTTACTGAGACATAAATCAGAGAGAAGACGTCTTTACCTGAAATATGACAATAAATAAATCATTAAAGTTATAAATGTCAAATTAAAAAGCGCTGTGTTGACTCCACCAGGTGTTCTCCCCGACATCGAGCATTATTTTGGGATTGATGATGGGAAGTCCGGCCTGCTTCAAACGGGTAAGAAGAACTAACTGATGAAATACTCCTAGAAGTTGTTTAACATCCATCAGATCAGTGAAATGAGCTCAGGTCAACACTGTAAACATCATCAGACGCTCCCACAGAACCACTTCATGTAAAAACAGCATTAACCCATTCTGTGAGGTTTGCATCTTTCTCTTATTTGGGTTAATTGTTCAGTTTATCAGTTGTTATCGTTATTGATTAATGGACTAATGGTTTCAGCTGTTTAATTTATAACTCATATTTTATAAACTCTTCATGTATTTTGTGTGTAAAAATCTTAATGTGTAAAGTAACTGAGATAAATGTAGTGGAGTAGAAGTAGACAGTAGACTTTGAGGTACTTGTACTTGACTGAGTAAACTACTACTTGGTTGTAAATACCTTCTGCTGTTGAAGGTCGTCAGTTCTGAGTGTGTCGGTCTGTTTCCAGTTTTTATCTGCAGCTACATGTTCTTGGCTCCGGTCTTCGGTTACCTGGGCGACAGGTACAACAGGAAGATCATCATGAGTTTTGGCATTACGTTCTGGTCTTTGGTGACTCTTGCCAGCTCCTACACCCCAAAAGACGTGAGTGACTTCATTTCCTCCTGCTCAGTGACGTAAACACTGAACCGCAGTGACATCAAAACATGTTTTACTTTGTTTTAGGTTGATTGTAAACCTACAAGAAAAACTCTCAACATTTATGAGGAAAAAACCTTGAATATTCTCTGAGATTATAAAGTCACACATTTACGAGAAACAAATTGAAAACTTACAAGAAAAATAACTAACAAATTTAGGAGAAAAAACCTTGAATATTCTCTGAGAATATAAAGTCACTAATTTATGAGAAGAAACTCATAAATTAACAAGAAAATTTCACAAATTTATAAGAAAAAAACTCGGAAATTTACAAGAAAAAACACTCTCAAATTTACCAGAAAAAGTCTTGAATACTCTCTGAGATTATAAAGTCACAAAGTTGTGAGAAAAAAAAGTCCCAAATTTACCAGAAAAACTCGTAAATTTACAAGAAAAACTCACAAATTTACCAGAAAAAATCTTGAATATTCTCTGAGATTATAAAATCACACATTTACGAGAAACAAATTGTAAACTTACAAGAGAAAACTAACAAATTTAGAAGAAAAAAACCTTGAATACTCTCTGAGAATATAAAGTCACTAATTTATGAGAAGAAACTCATAAATTAACAAGAAAATTTCACAAATTTATAAGAAAAAAAAATTGTAAATTTACAAGAAAAAAACTCTAAAATTTACCAGAAGAAATCTTGAATACTCTCTGAGTTTATAAAGTCACAAAGTTGTGAGAAAAAAAAGTCCCAAATTTACCAGAAAAACTCGTAAATTTAGAAGAAAAACTCACAAATTTACAAGAAAAAATCTTGAATATTCCCTGAGATTATAAAGTCACACATTTACGAGAAACAAATTGTAAATTTACGAGAAAAAAACTAACAAATTTAGGAAAAAAACCTTGAATGTTCTCTGAGAATATAAAGTCACTAATTTATGAGAAGAAACTCATAAATTAACAAGAAAATTTCACAAATTTATAAGAAAAAAACTCAAATTTACCAGAAAAAGTCTTTAATACTCTCTGAGATTATAAAGTCACAAAGTTGTGAGAAAAAAAAAGTCCCAAATTTACCAGAAAAACTCGTAAATTTACAAGAAAAACTCACAAATTTACAAGAAAAAATCTTGAATATTCTCTGAGATTATAAAGTCACACATTTACGAGACACAAATTGTAAACTTAAAAGAAAAAAAACTAACAAATTTAGGAGAAAAAACCTTGAATGTTCTCTGAGAATATAAAGTCACTAATTTATGAGAAGAAACAAATAAATTAACAAGAAAATTTCACAAATTTATAAGAAAAAAACTCTCAAATTTACCAGAAAAAGTCTTGAATACTCTGAGATTATAAAGTCACAAAGTTGTGAGAAAAAAAAAGTCCCAAATTTACCAGAAAAACTCGTAAATTTACAAGAAAAACTCACGAATTTAAAAGACAAAAACTTGAATATTCTCTGAGATTATAAAGTCATACATTTACATTAATTTTTCTTGTCGCGGAACCACATCGCTTCACTTTGCAATCACATTGGATTAAAAAATAAAAAAATATCATCTTTGAAGAGACATTGAAGCCGTGAATTGGGAATATTCAGAAGAAAACAGCATTCTGATTTGAATTTTTTTTCTCATAAATTTGCTTTATTTTTTCTTGTAAATTTACCACTTTAATCTCCCAAATTCTTGGGAGATTATTATTACTTGGGAGACAGTGGCCGTGATACGGCGTTATACTGTACGCTGCTGTACTACAGACGGGCAACATCATGTTTTTGTGTTTGACAACATCTTTGGGCAACACCGTGATTATAAGAATATCAATAATTAACTGAAGGGACAATAGAAATGTCCTTGAAAGAAAAGCTCAATTTAAACCCAAATACATATTAATTATGAACTTATTATTGATAAGTTAATAATAAATGGTGCTCCCTCTTCTTCTACTCGTCCTGCAGCACTTCTGGGCTCTTCTGTTGACTCGCGGTCTGGTCGGCGTCGGAGAAGCCAGTTACTCCACCATCGCTCCCACCATCATCGCAGACCTCTACGTTAAGGGGAAGAGGACAAACATGCTCTCCATTTTTTATTTTGCCATCCCTGTCGGCAGGTGGGTTTACGCTGTCACTTTATTTATTTATATTATCCTCTGTGGAGCCTGGAGGGTCCCGATGGAAAGATTAGAGTCTCTTTAAAAGTAGTTTGTGATTGCTTTAATTTAACTAACCTGTCTTGTGATTGTTGAATGATAAGAAGAGCCGACAAATCTTTTTTAATTTAATTTAACATAGGACTTCATAAAATATAGATAGATAATGAAAAATAAGAATTCGGACAGGAGAGGTCACAGGTTTATACAACTAAACTAAACTTAAGGAGAAAAACAAACAATAAATAAAAACAAAAAAAAACTAAGTTTAACATAATTTAGAAAAAGAAAAAAAAGGTCAGAAAAACTAACCAATCACTAGACAAAAATCCAAGAAATAAAAAAGAGGAAAATAAAAATATAAAAAAACATGAAGAAATAATTAGACATGAATTAAATGTGATGACGATTTCTTTCTTTTTTTTTTTTTAAATTTTTTCGAAGGATAACGAGCTCTTTAACATTTTATATCTGAGGGAGTACCGACCATGTTTTGTGTTGTAAATGTAAAGAGTTATATCGCAGAGAACGCTTGACTACCACGAGGTTATTAAAAGTTAAAATGAAATGGAAACTTTAAAATGTTAAAGCAGAAGATAAATATATTATAAGATTGATTTTAAAATTCAAATATTCAACAAAAAAAGTCATCAGAAGGAAATAAAACTATTAAGTCAAAATTTTATTTTTATTTTATTTATTTTTTTATGTATTAGTGCATAATTTAAATGCAGGATTAATTAGACAATATAATACATTTAAATATATTAAATAAATTGAAAGTCTGTAATAATTGTGGTGACACTCCAGGCTGTTTGTAGCTGATAAAAATCTACACACCGTGTATCTCGAGACTGTTACAGCCGTAGTGCACTGGAACACAATTTATGTTTTTATTTCTAAATGTCAAACAGGAAGTGTTCCATCTGACCTTCTGGTTTATATCTTTCCTTCCTGTCAGCGGTCTCGGAT